>JAFMOD010000145.1:815288-830449 GCA_019802435.1 Corydoras maculifer
CCAATAACCCCTGCTCTGTGGTGGTACTATTGGGGTTCTGAGCATTAGAACAGAGTACACAGTATGTACTGTAGAACAAACAGATGGACTACAGAATGGAATTATAGAACTACAAAGTCCATCTTTACAGGAAGTGGAACTGAGAACGTGGCCTTTTAGCAAACACGAGGTGTCTACGAACTTTCGACGGCTGCTGTAAATATCGTTTTGAGCTTTTTTTTTAACGTCTTTTTCCTGCAGCCTGCTCTTGTAACTCGGTTTCAGACCTGAGGTTTAGAATGACCTTCAGTGTGTTGTGCTGACGGCGCCTCTTTCTGCCGAAGCTGGACACTGGATCTGCTCTTTATTTAGATCTCCTGCTTCTGTTAGCTCCTTTTTTTTTTTTTTCATCTCCCTTATGATTTTTCGTTGCACTTTGCTCTTTGATGTCGATGCTCCGGTCTGTCTCGGAGGGGCAAACTGCAGTGCTGTGCGTCAAACCAGAGCCAAATTTAAAGAGTCGCTTTTGTTCAAAGAATCGCTCTCGATCGAAGCTCGGTGACCTTGTTTTTTAAAAAAGTGTAGAACAAAAAGCTGCTTTTCAGGTTCTCCACTTACCTCATAGATGGACTTTGTGCGAATACAACCGTGCTCCATCTGTTCCTCTGCATACTGCATTAGTCCCCTTTTACTCTGTTCTCTAATAATCAGGACGTCCACAGTGCAGGTATTATTTGGGTGGTGGATTGTTCTTATGGCTGGGAATACGGGGTGGTGTTAGTGTGTGTGTGTGTGTGGTGCACTGGTACAAGGTGATCGCACACAGCAGTGCTGCTGAGTTTAAACCCATCTAACGGTGGCTTAGTGTTTTAGCATGTTCTTCTCTCAGCGCTGGGGATTCCCAGTTCGAATCCCAATCTGGGTGGATTTTTCCGCGTGGGGTTCCTCTGGGTTCTCCGGTTTCCTCCCACAGTCCAAAAACATGGATCAAGGTCAATGGAGTTCTCCAAATTGCCCCATATAATGTGTGTGTGTGTGTGTGTGTGTGAGTGAGTGTGTGCCCAGCGATAGATTGGCGCCCTGTCCTGGGTGTATCTGCCCAGCGCCCAAAACGTTATCCCCTGGATGGGCATGGGGAACCCCACCGCAAACCTTGTAGAGGATAAAGCGGAAGATAATAGATGAATATGATCTATACCGAAAGAATGACCTCATCATATTATTTTTGGTTTATTGTCATGTTTTTAATCACCGCTAATAAACCATGTGACTCGAGAGTCCAAACCCACGTTGTAGTCAAATTAACCGGCATCTGTTGGGTGTGAAATATCTAAAATTACATTTAGTCATTTAGCAGACGCCTTTATCCAAAGAGACTTACAAATGAGAACATTAGAAGTCAGAAGTTATGGAGAGAACCAACTACACTGTAAACTCATCAAACCTGATTGTTATTTGATGCTGCCCCTCCCCCTTATTTTCCCCCTCTTCCCTACAACAGGTATTTGTTAAAGAGATGCGTCTTCAGTAGTTTCTTAAAACCGTTTAGTGATTCTGCCTTACGGACAGAGTTGGGAAGATGGTTCCACCATGTTGTAGTGGTGAACCCCACGGAGTGAGGATCAGCTCCTCAGTGAGGTGGAACCACCAGGGGGCGATCATCACTGGAGCGAAGTGAACGAGTCAGAGTGTATTTAGAAAAGATAGAGTGAAGGTAGGAAGGGAAAGATCCAGAAATGGTTCTGTAGGCCAGAGTCAGTGACTTGTACTGAATGCAGCAGCTACAGGAGCCAATGGAGGGACATGAGTGATGGAGGGACATGAGTGATGGAGGGACATGAGTGATGGAGGGACATGAGTGATGGAGGGACATGAGTAATGGAGGGACATGAGTGATGGAGGGACATGAGTGATGGAGTGATGGAGGGACATGAGTGATGGAGTGATGGAGGGACATGAGTGATGGAGTGATGGAGGGACATGAGTGATGGAGTGATGGAGGGACATGAGTTTGGTTGGGCTGGTTAAACACAAGCCGGGCTGCAGATCTGTTTCATTAAGCTTTTCGGTTTGGTATCAGCTGCAGTTCGGACTTCTTTGTCCTTCTTAACCCTCTTTTTCCGCCGCAGCCTTCACTAATGTTCTGCTTTGTCTCTGCACCCCGTACGTACGTTCCACTCCTAAATGCACCTCTCTCTCTCTCTCTCTCTCTCTCTCTCTCTCTCTCTCTCTCTCTCTCTCTCTCTCTCTCTCTCTCTTTTCTCTGGTTTCCGACCTGCTCTCCTCTTTCCTCGCCCTAGGCCTCGTCTCACTCTGCATCTCCTTCTTCATCCTCCTCTTCCTCTCTGTCGTGCACACTGCAGCCGTGCGGCGGGGGCGCGGGTTCGGCCGAGGCGGACGCCGCCCTCAGTCTGTCCGCCTCCAGCTCCTCTCTGGGCTGCCAGACTTCTCCTCCAGCCGTCACGGTGAGTTCGGCCCGCTTGCTTCACCGGCGCCTCGCGTCGTGTAAACCCTTCTTTCAGGTTCTTCGGATGCCGTGGCAGAACGCAGGTCAGCCTCACAGTCAGGGTCTGTGTGACGTGTACGAGGCTCGCCGACGTGTCCGCGCTCGCAAACTCTCACTCGGGCTTTTGTTTCATTCACGTCCTCCTCTCGCCGCGAGTCGGTACACTCATTGTGCTTCGTCTGACTCAGCGCATCCACGCCCGCAGACGTTGAACTGAGGACCATTCAAACCTCCACTCTACCCTGATGTAGGGTCCTCCTCGTGAACGGTAGCCCTGCTCGCCGCTCTGTGTGAGTCAGCGTCTGGCGCGATTCCTTCAGACGGGAGGCTAAATATTTTTCTTCTAGCTCATTAAATATGTGCCGTGATTTTTTTATTTTATTTTATTTTTTTCCCCCCCTTCCCTGTAGTCTCGGTCGTGTGAACGAACACGGTAAAACCGAGCGACGCAGCCGTCCAAACGTCTGGAAGAAAAAAAAACTAAATATAGAAAGAGTCATGAGATTAAAAAGATCTGCGGCGATTACGAACCAGTTTGAGAAACAAAGTTGGGTTTGAGACGTCTGCCAAAGTCCTCAAACCATCACCTCCCATCACCATCCATTACCTCCCATCCATCACGTCCGGCATAAACTTAATGCACTGACGTTCTGATCGGCCTTAAATAACAACTGCTGTGATGCAACTTTTAAATAAACAGAGCATGACGTAAAATCACTGCTTATTCAACACAGAAGCAGTCGGACGTTTGGACACGCCCCCTTTCTGCTCCACCTATCGTCCATGTCCACTCTGTAGTCCATCTGTTTGTGTTCTACAGTACATACTGTGCACTCTGCTCTCTAATGGTCAGAACCCCAATAGTGCCACCACAGAGCAGGGGTTATTTGATCAGGGCATTATTCCTATCCCAGCAGTGTATTTCTTTTCGGTGTTTCTTTATATTTTCTGTGTATTATTATTATAATAAGGCTCTGATATTTACTGATTATTGATCTGGTGTGTGTTACGTTTTCTCGTGTCGTACTGTAAGTATTCGATTAAACAATTGGCATGAGATCGAATCGAATGGCACGCGATCCAAATGACATCACACAGCTGTAAAGATGATTTAGGTCGTGTTGTGAGAATTAAATAATACTGTAAGCAGCGGGAGGGCGGCACGGTGACTTAGTGTTTGGCATGTTCTCCTCCCAGCACTAGGGATTCCCGGTTCGAATCCCCATCTGGGTGGAGTTTCCATGTTCTCCCCGTGTCCGCGTGGGTTTCTTCCGGGTTCTCCGGTTTTCTCCCACAGTCTAAAAACATGGATCAAGGTCAACTGATTTCTCCAAATTGCCCCATAGAAATGGATGTGATGTGATGTTGGCTGTAACAGTTTCCTGAATGTGGCTTTGCGTTCTTTGTCTACTTCAGTTTCTCTCTCACTTTCTGTCTTGCGTGTAACTTCATCATTTTTATTGTTTGTTAAACTCTCTTAGCGTTTATGTCCGGAGCTTCGGTCGGCGATGGCGCTGGCGCGAGTTGCAGACCTGCCTGCTAGCTTCTGCTTTCTGTCTCACTCTTTTCCGCCTTTACTCCTTCTCTCTGTAGAGCCACAGTGCTAGTGAGGAGGGAGGTGAGGGTGAGTACGTCAATCTGTATTCCTCCAGCCAAGCCGGCGATGACCCACCACTCCCGAATGGTGTAAGTACCAGGAGCTGGAACCAGAGCTAGGAGACCGTTTTTTTACCCACGTGCCCTGGCGTGCATGTTCCGAACCCTCTCATTATGAACAGAGAATTCATTATTTAATAACGCATGGGGGTCATATTCATATCCACGTCTATGTAAGTCTTAAATCCATATCCTGGGGATGATGAGAACTATAATGTATGGACTGCAGGTGGGTGTAATCTCCACGGGCCCCAACACCCAACTGATGACATCCTGGTTCCCCTCGCCGCAGCTGTGGCGGCTTTCACGCATTTGTATCGCCGTTCTTTAAAACACTTTGGAGCTTGTCTGCAAGATGCTTTACTCGTTTTTTTTTTTTTATCTCCAAGAGCGTTTGTGAGGTCAGACACTGATGTTAGATAAAGGGGTCTGGCTTACAGTCTCAGTTCCACAGCTGTTGAGTGGGATGGTGGAAGGGTTCTGTGTGTTAAACAAAGCCTTTATGGATCTTTTACCAAAAATCCATTTCAGTTGGATGATTTTTAACTATTTGTCGTTTCTGAATCCGCAGTTAGGCGGCACGGTGGCTCAGTGGTCAGCACGTTCGCCTCTCAACGCTGGGTGGAGTTTCCATGTTCTCCCCATGTCTGCGTGGGTTTCCTCCGAGTTCTCCTGTTTCCTTCCACAGTCCAAAAACATGGATCAAGTCAATTGAGTTCTCCAAATTGCCCCATATAGTGTGTGTCTGTGTGAGTGAGTGTGTGCCCAGAGATGGATTGCCCCCCTGTCCTGGGTCTATCTGCCCAGCGCCCGAAACATTCTCCTCTAGATGTGCATGAGGAACACCCTCCCCGCGCAACCCTAATGGAGGATAAAGCGGAAGATAATAAATGAATGAATGAATCGGCAGTTAACGGGTTGAATGTCTCTGACAGGAGTCCCGGCAGTTTCACAGTCCTGGGATTGTTGCTGGTTTGATTCCTAAATCTGTTAAACAAAACAAATGCGTAACGATTCAGGTTCACATGTGTTTCTAGTAGAGGATGTGGCATCATACTGATGGCTGGATAACAGAAGAGGGGATGAAGTTGGGGGGTTTCCAAGCGTGTGCACAATTGCATAATGTATGTACGTCTGTAAGAATCGCATTCGGAGACTTTGGTTTGCATGTCTGTGCTTTGTGTTGAAAAACTGGAGGCAGAATCTAATTAAGTTTATTGCTGTTCGTTAACAGAATGAATCTTAATGGAAAATCGAGAGGTGCACAGCCACTGGCATAAACGTCACTAAAATCCTGGTTGGATTCGAAGGCAGTGATCTGATTTGCGAACGTTATGAACGCTGTAGAACCCGCCGCAGAGCTCCTTGGATTGCGGTGGTTCTAGCAAGGGGCTTTGATACGGCCGTCTGTTGTGATCCGACGGAAAGAAGTCGGAGGGACAGACGGAAGCAGGAGAAGGACCTGTCTGTCCCGCGAGTCTCTGTTCATAATGTTTCTGTTCTGTGCAGGACCCCAGCGGCGGCGCCGAAGACGCACTGCAGTTCTCAACATCAGACCCCAGCAAAGAGCCCACGGACTCCGACAGGTGGGTTCATTATAGAACCGTCAGACGCAGAAACCTACCTTACAAACGAGTCCTCATCCCGTAATCTGAACCGAACCCCTGGTATCTGCTGAGACTGGTGCGATGAGTGCCTAACAAAATGTGCTGGCGCTGGGCAGATACACCCAGGACAGGGCGCCAATCTATCGCTGGACACACACTCACACAGACGCACTCTATATGGGGCAATTTAGAGAATTCAATTGACCTTAATCCATGTTTTTGGACTGTGGGAGGAAAACATGCAAACTCCACCCAGATTGGGATTCGAACCGGGGATCCCTAGTGCTGAAAGGCGAATCACCGTGCCGCCAATCACAGTGCCGCCCTTCTATGTATTTATATATTCTCTTTATATATATATTGTTTTCACTCACTTTTGAACACCCACCTTTAAATGATCCTGAGGAAAGGCTGGAGAACACCTTACACAGTCAAGACGTTTAATCCACTTCAAGGACTTTTGAAGAAGATGTGACCTCCCTGAGAAAAACTCACTCAAACATGAGGAGAACATGCAAAATGTTTGCAACCCAAATACAGTTGAAGGACCGGATCAGATTTAATGATGTGTTATTTGTAGGAACGTAGTTGAGTATAGTTGCATTGTGTTTGCTGCTGTTATAAGCGTTTTAATAACATGTTTTGGGGCTTTTTTTAATTAATTAATTAATTTTTTAGTTGGGAACAGAAGTGCGCCGACTCTGACCTGAACTCGGAGGAGCTGGACGAGCTGTCTCTGGTGGACCACAGTGAAATCATGTCCCGCATCACACTAAAGCATGAGGTAACACTCGGTGCCTTGTCTGTCTACAATTAAAGGTGAAAAGACGGAGTCAGGTCTGTGTGTGATGGGGGGGGGGTCCTGGTGGATTTTTGGTGCTAAATGCCTTCATGCCAATAATACAGTAAAGCACTTAACGCAGATAAATCCTTAAATGAAGAAGTTGGTGCACACCATGAATAATGTCGGACTATATGAGGATTTTAGTGACTCTACACGTGCTGACTTCCCGTTCTAAATCAGCCAAAGTTTTGAGAATTTCGACAGAAATCACCGTCCATTTCTTTAGAAGAGCATTCACGACATCAGATACTGATTTTTAAGAAGTGCCCTTCGGTCAAGTGCACTAAAGCACAGTCATTCTGTCATATTTATATTTATATATTTATATTTGGTCATTTAGCAGACGCTTTTTTTTTTTTAATTTTTATACAAAGCGACTTACAATGTGAGCACAGGGTTCATCACAACATCCCTGGAGCAATGAGGGTTAAGGGTCTTGCTCAAGGACCCACACTGGTAACTTTAGTGGACCTGGGATTTGAACCCCCAACCTTCAGATTGATAATCCAACACCCTAACCACTGAGCTATCGCACCCTCTGTCATAGAAAAAAGGCTCTTGGGCTGGGTGCTAGGTGTTTGATACTCCACAATTAATTAATTGATTAAACGGTCTGTCCCAATTCTTTTAATCTTGTAGAGTATATATTTGGAAGTTGCGTTATTGTGTACTTGTGTTCCGATCATCACGCTCGTGTAATGCACATCCGCCGAATAGCTGCCTCAGACCGTGTGACTCAGTGACGACACGTCAAGGTCAAACTATCCGCACAAGTCACGTCCCCGTCCCCAGGGACTCCAGAATTAGACTCCCGTAGATGGCCTTTATTTATAGACGGATTTCTGCTGATCTGGAACCTGACTGTCCATCGGGTCTGGTGGCCATCGATACATAATCAATACTTTTTACTTAAGTGTGAATGTGTATATATATATTTTAATTAATTAATTTATTTATTTATTTTTAAACAGGGTGACGATGGACCCGATGTTAGGGCGGGGTCAGGGGACATACTGTTAGTTCACGCAACGGAAACTGATCGCAAAGGTACATAAGATTTTCATCATGATGCCCGTTTCAAACGTTCGGGTTCTGTACTGAGTTAACGTGTGTTTGGAGATGAGGATGAGGCTGAGGATAAGGAGGATGAGGATGATGAGGCTGAGGATGAGGCGGAGGCTGAGGATGAGGCTGAGGATGAGGATGAGGCTAAGGATGAGGCTGAGGAGGATGAGGCGGAGGATGAGGCTAAGGAGGATGAGGCTGAGGATGAGGAGGATGAGAAGGAATGAGGAGGCTGATGAGGCTGGTGATGAGGCTGATGATGAGGCTGAGGATGAGACGGAGGCTGATGAGGATGAGGCGGAGGATGAGGATGAGGCTAAGGATGAGGCTGAGGAGGATGAGGCGGAGGATGAGGAGGATGAGAAGGAATGAGGAGGCTGATGAGGCTGGTGATGAGGCTGATGATGAGGCTGAGGAGGCGGAGGCTGAGGATGAGGTGGAGGATGAGGATGAGGTGGAGGATGAGGATGAGGTGGAGGATAAGGAGGATGAGAAGGAATGATGAGGCTGGTGATGAGGATAAGGCTGAGGATGAAGATGAGGATGAGGAGGCTGGTGATGAGGATGAGGCTGAGGATGAGGCTGATTAGATATTTATATGATTGTGAGGTTAGATTTTTATTCAGTTTTGTTACTTGTGTTTATTTACATCATGTTGGATGCTTACCGTCTCCTACCTCAATTCTGCCCCCTGCTGGAGGGGAACAGATGCTCCTTCTTGTCACCTGCATCTTGATTGGTGTTTTCTGAGCGATGCCGGCTGTGGTGCTGATGGAGTCTGTGTTCTTTGGCAGATCTGGTTTTATACTGTGAAGCCTTTCTGACGACGTACAGGACGTTTCTAACCCCAGAGGACCTCATTAAGAAGCTTCACTATAGATATCCTTTTAAACGGGACACGCAGACACATTCTCATACTCGCAACTGCAGTTTAAAATCGACGTGGAGCCATTTACTGCTTCACATTGAGACTAATTAATTAAGCGCTCGTTAAAGGACCGTGGATTAAAGGACTGCCAAACGAATAATCACAGTCTCGCAGAGCTAAAAGCTCGGGAAATGCTTTCTGGCCGTTGTGCAGATAAAGCACTTTATTCATTATAACTAAAAGCTCAGTCTTTAGAGCAGCAGCAGCCATTGAGATGCATGGGAAGTATTATGGGATGTATCGATCATCTTGTCATTAAGCCGCTCTGCAGTAGCACATGTTTACATTAGGCTCATTGTAACGTCGGTTCTGATGATGACCGATGAATTATTTCTATTTAAAGAAATGACAATCTGCTTCACGCTGCATTAGAGCTGAGGGGCCGAAGACGCTCTGCCGTTTGTTTAAACCCATTAACGTTGGATTACACTTCATATTAAAGACGCATTCATCACCAAATTGAAGGTTGAGATCAGAGCACATGGTCTGCCACAAGCTCTGCTGGACAGGGGGTGGAACCGTGGTGTTACCAGCCCATCGCCATGACGACAGGGCTACTTGGCATTAATCAGACATGATGGATGATCTATTATAACGCAGCTCCCTTTTTATTTAATGGCAGCGTGTTATTTACTCGCGTTCAGTTAGACCTGTGGTGTATGACCCTTTTCTTAACCCCTCCGCACATATACTAGGTTTTCTCACAGCTCCGACACGGTGAAGAAGCGAGTCAGCAAAAACACTTTCTTCGTGCTCGTCCGCGTGGTGGACGAACTCTGGTAAGTCGACGATTAGCATTTTTCTGTTCAACCAAGATTATCACTCCACCAAAATATCTCATCTCTCATGTACCGTTATACATTTTTATATGCTGCTATATTTATACTTTATATTTTATATTCTATATTTATATCTATTATAGTCTATACTACTTTTATATATAGTGTATATATGTATATATTCTCATATTTATTTTTATATACTGTATGTACATATATTTATATATTATATTTATAGTTAAATATTCTATATTTGTAGTGGTACATCATATATATTATATATTCATAGTGGTATACTATGTGATATGTGTAATTCTCTTCTTCTAAATTTTAATTTAAATAACAGGGTAATCGGGGTCCATGACCCATAATTTCATTACTATCTCATGTAACAATGTGATAATAATAAAATTTTCATCTTGAATCTTGAATAACGAGGTTACTCTTACCTTATTCATGGAAGTTCAGATGAGTTTAAAAAAAGCTCGTATTGGTGTGTGTGTGTGTGTGTGTGTGTGTGTGTGTGTGTGCAGTCTGGTGGAGCTGACGGAGGACATCCTAAAGCAGCTGATGGACCTGGTGGTCAACCTGGTGTGCAGTGGAGAACTCAGTCTGGCTCGTGTGCTTCGCAAGAACGTTCTGGACAAAGTGGATCAGAAGAAGCTGCTGAACTACACTAACTCCTTGAAGACGCTGGCCGCTCGCAGTGTCGCTGCAAGGTAACGCCACCGGAGAGTTCGGCCTCCGAAAGTAAAGGTTCAGGTCAATCAAGGTAAATATCTGTCTGTGACTTTTATTAATCCAGTCTTTGTCTCTCGTAAGGCCCGGTACACTTCATGACTTCCGTAGTCATGAGATTGCAGACCAGCTTACTCTCCTGGATGCTGAGCTGTTCTATAAAATAGAGGTAGCTACCTTAAAATTATCCCACAATTATATTATATGTTTATATATTATTTTATGTGTGTGTGTGTGTGTGTGTATATATATATATATATATATATATATATATATATATATATATGTATATAATAATAAAATACATAAAGTTTATATATATATATATATCAAAAAATTGTATATATATTTTTTCCTGGTGTGTTTTCTGGGTGTGTATGATGTGACAATGTCTATAGGCTTGTGGTTAAGTGCCGTGGCTCCCCACGTGCTGTGTCACTCAGTGTGTGTATATGTGTGTTTTACTGCATGGATGGGTTAAATGTCAAGTATTTATTCCTCTGTGTGTAAGTACTGTAGATAAAATAGGTCACAAGCTGCAGGTCTCAAAAGAAAATCACAAAAGCAGCTGTGTGTGTGTGTGTGTGTGTGTGTGTGTTACTACATTAGTATTGTGGTTCACGCGGTGCATTACATTTTTGTTGGAGAAGGATTTATTCTTCTGACCCTTCACCCCTCACTCTGCAGATCCCCGAGGTTCTGTTGTGGGCAAAGGAACAGAATGAAGAGAAGAGTCCGAATCTCACGCAGTTCACCGAGCATTTTAACAACATGTCCTACTGGTACTGATTTAGTACTGATTTAGTATTTATATTAGTATTATTTCTGTTTTGCACCGAAGCGACTCTGATTTCTTAACTCGTCCGTCTTCAGGGTTCGTTCCCTGATAATCCTGCAGGAAAAAGCTCAGGACCGAGAAAAACTCCTCCTCAAGTTTATTAAAATTATGAAGGTAGATTAAAAATGAGTAAAGCTCAGATTTTTATTTTGCAGTACTGAAACACCCTCACTGACCCGTCGTCTCGTTTCTCTCACAGCACTTACGGAAACTCAATAACTTTAACTCTTACCTGGCGATCCTGTCGGCTCTGGACTCGGCGCCCATCCGTAGACTCGAGTGGCAGAAGCAGACGTCGGAGGTACGAGATGTCGCGTTCTTCGCAGCGTGTTTATGAGTTTATGAGTGTGAAGCTGATGATCTGTGCTGTCTCCCAGGGTCTGGAAGAGTACTGCACTTTAATCGATAGCTCCTCCTCGTTCCGGGTGTACAGAGCTGCTCTGGCCGAGGTGGAGCCCCCCTGTATACCGTACCTGTATGTGCACTATCGACACGTTTCCATTTTCTTCACTTATTCAGCTGATGTTTCCTCACTGACTTGAATTTTTTTTTGTATTGCCCCCCCCCACCTCTCCCCCTCATTCAGAGGTCTGATCCTCCAAGACTTGACGTTCGTGCATCTTGGGAATCCTGACTTCTTCAATGGAAAGGTGAACTTTTCGAAGCGTTGGCAGCAGTTTAACATCCTGGACAGCATGCGGCGCTTCCAGCAAGCGTATGTATTGCTTTTGATTGTCCGAGTTCCGCTGTTCACGTATCTATTGTTACTGTTCGCTCGACCGAATGTGTAAACGTTGCTATTTACGACGTTAAAATGGCAATCCGCCAAAGTCAGAACATACCTGGCTTTTAAAGTCATAGGGACAATTGTAGGATAGCAGAGACACACTTTCAAGCTACGGGGGCGCAGTTCATGAAAATAAAGCCTGGGCGGCACTGTGGCTTAGTGGTTGGCACGTTCTCCTCTTAGCACTAGGGATTCTCAGTTGGAATCCCGATCTGGGTGGAGTGTTCGTGTGGGTGTCCTCCGGGTTCTCCTTTTCCTCCCACAGTCCAAAAACATGGATCACGGTCAATTAAATTCTCCAAATTGCCCCATATAGAGTGTGTGTGTGAGGGAGTGTGTGCCCAGCGATAGATTGGCGCCCTGTCCTGGGTGTATCTGCCCAGCGCCCAAAATGTTCCCCCCTGGATGGGCATGGGGAACCACCCCACCGCGACCCTAATAGAGGATAAAGTTGAAGATAATGGATGGATGGAAAATAAAGCCTCTTGAGCCGCTTCTTGGTAGTTGTAGAGTATATAAACCTCCACAGGGTCCTAAGAGTAGGTTTGTCAAATAAAAAAATATAACTTAAACTAAACACAAGTTTCAGTGAAGAGTTCTTCTTTCCTTTTTTTCAAAGCGAATCCCGCAGTGCGATGAATCTGAGAGCTCGTTCTTTATCCTCCGTAGGCATTACGACCTGAAACACAACGACGACATCGTGTCCTTCTTCAACGACTTCAGCGATCACCTCGCCGAGGAGGCGCTGTGGGAGCTGTCTCTGAAGATCAAACCGCGCAACATCACCCGGCGCAAGACGGAGCGCGAGGAGAAGACGTAAAAAACGGGTTTGGCGGTTCAAAACAGAGCTGACGGACTTAGCAGGAAGTAAGCAGTGATGGCAGCTATGAGACGGGTGGGAACCGGACTGCATATTCACACGTTTACAGAACCTCGGAGGGGGAGGGGGGGGGTGGTGATGAGAAGAACCTTGGGATGGCGCTGCATTTTCACCTGTGAATATATGAGCGGGTCTCGACTCTCGAGGGAGGCTCGAGAGTCGGGTTCGAGGCAGAAGGCGGTCGGGCCTGTACGGGGCAGGTGCGCAGCTGCAGGACCTCGGAGGGGAGAACATGCAAACATGCACACCGGTGACGGTTTACGTCGGAGGGATGGTCGTATGGTTCGCAGTCCCGGCGCTCAGCGGACTCTGTTCCCTCGTACCGCGACGATGTGATCAAAACGCTTTTGGGATTTAAAACATGCTTTCAGCACTTTAATGCGTTTCCAACCTTTTCTCCGAGCTGTGTTAAGAGACGAGTCCGCAACTTTTTAGGACGTAACGAGCCTCGGTAACGAGGCCGAAGGGAAAGTCAGTCTGGAGCCGCAAAGAGGTGCTACAGAATTTGGGTTACATTTAACTAACTGAGTGTTTTATTAATGCATGACTGAATTTAATAATAATAATCTCTCCACTATTCATCAATCCACCCCCCCCCCCACCCCCACCCCCCACAACCAAAATAATTTGGCTCGCTGTAATTTCACCACAAAGCCGCCCACTGTTAATCCTCACACTCATGGTCTTGCGGAAAGACTCCAGGCTGACCGTGTTCTGAATCTAAAGGGATTCGCACTCCGCCCGCGATGCTGTAGAGAGTATGACCGAAGCACTTCAAAGCAAAAGTCTTCCAGTTATATTTATTTTTTAAAATGTGTTTACTTTTTATAGAGACGCCTCGGTTTGGGAGCCCGTGTAGTTGTGGTCGTCGTCGTGTGACCGATTGTAGTGGATCCCGAACGTCCTGTTCGTCGTCTGAGCTGAAACGGTACCTAATACTGGGACGTGGTGTGGGGTGGGGGGGTGGGGTGTTGTGTATCGGTGTATGTTGTGTTTCTGTAGAATAAAGCCATGATTACACCAGAGGGCGTGTGTTTGAGAGTGTGAGGTATTGTAATGCGCTGATAATTCAATATTGCACAGATGTTATGTTCAGATTAATGACGATGTCTGGAGCTGCTCTTAATATTATAAACATATTCATTCATTCATCCATTATCTTCCACTTTATTCTCCATTAGGGTCACGGTGGGGTTCTCCATGCCCATCCAGGGGAGAACGTTTCGGGCGCTGGGCAGATACAACCGGGACAGGGCGTCAATCCATTACTGGACACACACTCTACACACACTCACACTCTATATGGGGCAATTTAAAGAACTTAATTGACTTGATCCATGTTTTTGGACTGTGGGAGGAAACCAGAGAACCCGGAGGAAACCCACGGGGAGAACATGGAAACTCCACCCAGATGCGGATTCGAACCTGAGAGGCAAACTTGCTAACCACTAAGCCACCGTGCCGCCCTATGAACATACTAATTTTATTAATTATCCACCAGGGGATCATTTATATTATTATTATTATTATTATTATTATTATTATTATTATTAATTTTCTTCATCTAGGCTGTCCTTCACCATCATCCCATCCACCTGCATGTCCCTCCACACTACGATTTTCATATTTTTAAATACAATGTGATGTAAAGTTTATGGTAAGGTTCAAGGTGAAGGTTTTCATGAGGTGGGTCACCAAGTCTCACCAAATAATCCAATCAGGGGGGCAATTTATATCAAAGATAATATTTGCAAAGAAACCAGAGGAAACCCAGAGACAACATTCAAGCACAGGGAGGACCTTCTGATCGCCCCAACCAGGAATCGAACCCAGGACATTTGCTGTGTGACTGTACCACCTCAGAACACCACCCGAACAACAAGAAAACCTTTACTAAGTGCCCTGGAAATACAGATATGTAAATTGGAGAAATAATGATTTTTAATGTTCTATAACGGGCTGAAGCTGCAGGAGACCTTCACCCTCCTACACTGTAGGTAAAGAAGACTTATGTCTCAAAATACAGAAGACATCACAGAAAGTGAGTCTAATATGTTCCAAATTCTGTCTGAACCGCTTTGGTTGAATGACGTCTTTGTCACGTAAGTATGAAAATGCAGCGCAGTGTGCTACTAAAGCGGAGCTGCTAGTATTAGTTACATAGAAACAACACCAACCTTAAATATAATTTAGAATTAACAATCTAAACAAACACAAAGCAGTTACGCTGCGTTCTCAGCATCACATATATCACATGCAGTCGCAAGTTATTATGACACAATTTTCATAATAAAATCACGTGTTTGGTGACGTTTTATATCAAAAACGCATCAGTAATACCAAATATACGAGTTAAAATACTATATGAAGAAAATACTGTTATAATATACTTTATATATTATTATACTATATATTATACTATTGGCACGGTGGCTTAGTGGTTTAGCATGTTCTCCTCTCAGCACTAGGGATTCCCGGTTCGAATCCCAATCTGGGTGGAGTTTCCATGTTCTCCCCGTGTCTGCGTGGGTTTCCTCCGGGTTCTCCGGTTTCC
>JAFMOD010001452.1:0-22437 GCA_019802435.1 Corydoras maculifer
TAAGACCTCATTCCCAACTCAGCGTGAAGAACTCTGGAAGAGGACGGGGATCCATCTCGTGCGCCATATCCAACTGACTGATCCGAAGGAGCCAGTTAGTCTGATTCTAACCTCGGGTCGCAGTGCTGAGAAGACGCTGCAGTGTCTGGCACAAGAATTAGCTGCAGCTTTTTCCACTGCCCTCAACTCCTCTGTTCTAAATATTTATGGAAGCAGCAAAAATTCACAGGACAGTGATAGAGTTAAACTGGACATTGATAAAGAGTTGAGTGAGGCTTTTGATGGTGGAACGCAGGCTGCTGTTATCCACCGGTTTGAAGAGCTTCCTCCTGGATCCACACTTATATTCTATCGCTACTGTGACCATGAAAACGCAGCATATAAACAAGTCTTCCTGGTTTTTACTGTGATTCTGCCAGTGGAGGAACTTGACTTAAGTGTCAGTTTATCAACAGCAGAGGAGATGGTGCAAAAGCATTTAAATAAGAAGTTTGTCACTTCTGACAAGACAGCCACTTTTAACCAGATGGATGTAGATAAACTGAGTGGACTATGGAGCAGAATCTCCCATGTCATTCTCCCAGTGATGGCTGAACAGGTCATTGAACTGAAAGGCTGTACACACTGAGCAGTTTCATGAAACTGGATGAACATTGTATTGAATAATTGCATTTGTGCGGATGAATGGCTAATGTTATATTTACTTAGTCAGCCAGGTAACTAATGGGACTGAACTGTTTCTCTTTCCTTTGTAAATAGTGAGACACTAAAAAAAAAAAAATGTCAAAAAGTGCTACATATAATGTTTTTGGTTCATAACCTTTTCTGACCTTTACAGGAATCACAGGAATCAATTCTCTGAATTCTATTTTAATAGGATCTTTTTTACAAAAAGGGCATTTATTAGTAATAATCTAATTCAATACTCTTATTACAGCAGCCTTTATTATGTAAAAATTATAAAAACAGACCAGACTTATCATTGCTTAATGACTTGAGAGCACTATAGCACCAACACTGACCAAATGTCGCTCCCGCTATTATTTTTCGGTACTGAGAGACTGTTTTAACCCCAGCAAACTGGCATAGTATGAACATGGTAGTGTGTGTTGTGCTGGTGTGTGTGCACCTGATTTAGCAGTAACTATGTATTATAGTTCTTTACATGTACTGGCCTTATTATTGTGAAAATCTTAAATAATAATAATAATTAAGCTTATTTTTTCCCCAACATTATAAACAGCTATTAGGTTTACACTGTGATCAAAAACTCTGTAACATAACTAATATACATGCAGTTACACCAGAACAATAGACACTATCAGCCAATATTGTAATTGGGACCTTTTTAAAAATGGTTTTAAATCAAAGACTTGATCCAGACAGGCTCTGATGGTTGTTACTTGAAACCAAAATATTCCCAGGTCTGCTAAACAAGTTTATTTAAGTTTTCTTATTTTGCTTTCCAAAAAATGTTACTTTAAATTTGATATATAAAGTCATGCTTAATGGTGTATCTACTTTACTTAAATGATAATTTATTTCTGTTATTTGCAAAATTCCAAAATAAAGCTCTTCAGGAACATCAAAAGTGTTTTCTACTGTTCTATGCCTCAGATAATTAAAAATGGAGATGCGTATAACAAAATGAAAATTTAAATGGCCATTTAAACTAATATCACTGTATATTTTTGTTATAATTTGCAGGTAATTATTTGTTAATTCTGCCACCAAATTCAATGAATTTAAAAATAACTTCAGAAACGTAGCTTGTTAAATCAAAGATATTGTTTTATAAACTTTAGATCACAGTGTTTACACACAATACTTTTTATTCATCTATATTTTGCAATTTTAGCTTTTTAAATGCCTCCATATTTGAATATTGATGCTGACGTTCATATTTTTGTATTCTATACATAACAGCTTTTTATAATTTTTTAACCTGACGTGCCTCTTTTAAAATTGGAGTTAAGTGAAACGATTTAAACAGAGGCAGCATGGTGGCTTAGTGGTTAGCACGTTTTCCTCTCAGCACTAGAGATTCTCGGTTCGAATCCCTATCTGGGTGGAGTTTCCATGTTCTCCCCGTGTCTGCATGGGTTTTCTCCGGTTTCCTCCCACAGTCCAAAAACATGGATCAAGTCAATTGAATTCTCCAAGTTGCCCCATATAGAGTGTGTCTGTGAGTGAGTGTGTGCCCAGCGATGGATGTCCAGATAGACCCAGCCCTGTCCTGCGTCTATCTGCCCAGCGCCCGAGACGTTCTCCCCTGTATGGGCATGGGGAACCCCACCGCGACCCTAATAGAGGATAAAGCGGAAGATAATGAATGAATGAATTAAACAGATCCGAGTTAATTGTAATTAGTATTGACTACCACAGAAGGGGCGCATTTGTTCGTTCCTGTTGGTGAATGAATGATCACGTGTCGAAGCCGTTGGTCCAATCAGAGCGCTTCTCCTGCAGCTGGTTGATTTGAAACAGTGTGGGGGGAGAGTTTTTAAGTTCTGACTCTGCAGCTGGAATTTCCCCCAAATCACAAATAAAACACCACAAATGATTTAGCGAAATTAAGCAAACTTACAGAGTTCAAATGCTCGGAATATTAAGATAATGGACTCGCACATAATCACTCCCGGTCCATACAGAGCTACTAAACTGGTGAGATTGAGTTATTTTTTGAAGTGTTTGTTAGTTCACGTGACTCTGCTATCTAAAATATGTTGGCGCGTGTGTCGTTTGATGTAGAAGATTGATTTCTGTAAATACTGTAGGTGTTTAACTGTAATGCTTTCTGTGTTTAGTTCGGACGGACTGTGGACTCGGTGTAACTTTAGCAGCTAGCTGGCTAACAAGCTTATCATTACTACCTAATCATTGAGGAGTTCTAGGGAAAAAAAGATATATATATATATATATATATATATATATATATATATATATATATATATATATATATAAAAGGGTGTGTGTATACATTATATAATAATTATGTACATATGAATATATATATATATATATATATATATATATATATATATATATCAGTTAAAATTAAACAATTTTTACATATAACTGTAACTGCAATAATATGTCAAAACATTTGATTTTCTTAAGCAACTGTATACAAGAATATCCTTACTGAACAGAATACTAGGTCCCTGCACTGGTCATTAAATTATAAAGAGAGAAAAACATCTATTAGCAGTGCAGCTACCATTTTTCACACAGAAAGTAGTTGTTTTTAAGTAGTGCAAACAGCACAGAATAAATGTAAGTGTCAATAATGTCTTCAGGTCTTCACAAGTTATAAGGCAATTCTATAAGAGCTTGTTCTGTAGTGCTAATTAATGTTAAATAAGGATCAGCTTCTCACTGGAGCTTTTACTCCTTCATGTAAGTGGTTGTTCCTTTATGTTCCTGACTTTAGTAATAACATTTTTTTTTTTGCAGTGGAATGAAGTAACTAAGCTTTTTCGGGCTGGAATGCCCGTAAAGAAACACCGTCAGCATTTGAAGGCTTACCAGAACTGCTTCACTGCTGCTGCAGCCGTTGATTGGTTACATGATCTCTTAAAAAACAACAGTAATTTTGGACCCGAGGTCACCAGACAGCAGACTGTACAGCTTTTAAAGAAGTTTTTGAAAAACCATGTTATTGAAGATGTAAAAGGTCGATGGGGTGTAGAGGACTTTGAGGATAACAACCATCTCTACAGGTAGGTCGAAATGTTCGTGTTGAAGTTTTTTTTATCTTAAATTTTATACCCTGAGTGTCACAGTATAGTTTAATATATTACTGTAAATTACATGAAGAAATGCTTCATCTTAAATAACATGCAGAGGTCTATATATCTAATCACATTATTATATATTTAACTATTTTCATGTATTTTTAACTTATGAACTATTCTGCAAGTATTTTTAATTGAGCATGTTACAAATGATTAAATATTTCCTTCTTTTGTAGGTTCCCATCAACTTCACCACTCAAGCCTATTCCTGTTTGTCCCCAGCATGTCAGAAAGAAGAGTGTGTCATTAAAGGACTTTAAAATAAGAACGTCAAAAAAATTTGACAAAGACATTCAGGTGAGTTTGTAAAAATGATAAATGAAATGAAATTGGTGCTTTCATCATGATTATCTTGTGATCTGACCTGCCTTTGTTGCTTTATTAAGGAAAACATAGCACCTACAGTAGAAGAATCCTCCAGTGACACATCTACAGAGGAAACAGTGCAATGCAGAGACATTACAGAAGAGGAAATTCAGGACATATGGAAGAATGTGACATTAACACAGTATGTTCCGTTGTATGTTTGCTAAACCTTTATTATATATTTTTAATTTAGGACATAAAAACTTTTTAATATTATAATCTGTAAAAATAGCACCATAGAGTTATTATTGTTATTATTATTATTATTATTTTGTATAATAATTTAATAGGGAGAGTAAATCACATGTCCTCTTACAGTTTACAGAAGTTACTGGGCTTGTCGTCTCTGGACGATGTTTTGAATGCTGCAGAAGTAAATTCACTCAACATTCTCTATAACATGACCAAAGTCAACAAACATGGAGTTGTTACTCTGGAAGACAAGACAGGTGACAATTTATTTTTTCTAATAGTTTTAAAATACTGTGGTCAAAGAAGGTGTTTGGTTTTTAATGTAGTCATATTTACATTTATATGGTCATTTTATTTATTGATTTTTTTTTCAGAGGACCTGCCACATTGGGTTTTGTCAGCCATGAAATGTCTTGCAAACTGTGAGTGCAAACTAACAATCTTTAAGTGAAATTAATCTTTTTTAACTCTATTATGGTTGTAATATGTTTACTTGACACTTTACTAATTTACTACTATTTTAAGCCACATAGCTGAAAGTTTAACATTTGTGATAAAAGTATGTATAAGTACTCAATTACATTTTGTTGAATCCCCTAAACTATTATTAGAAGAATATTCAAGTCACTTAAATAGTATAATGGGCTCCATTTATTTGCATTTTGATGTACAACATACCAATTACTAATTGGTTTTTTAGAGTGTAGGGTGTTTTATAATCTTTTAACGTCATAAACACCATACAATGTAAATGATGAGGTAAAAAGAACATTTACAAATGAACATGCTTTATGAATGCTGAAAAAAGTGCAATTACAAAAATGTATATAAATATAGGTTTTTATTGACACACAACACCTGGTTTTGTGGTTTTTACAGGATTCACAGGTTTTTAATTTTATTTAGTGGCTTTAAGTCTAATTGTTGGGGGTTAAAAGCCAAAAATTATCAATGTTGACCCTTGTGCAAGGTCACACCAGTTCTGTATTACCAGTTCTTCAACCCGAACAATTTAATTAGGATACTTGTTGGTCATGCTGAATAAAGTTTTCTTTAAAATAACATGATGTAATATAATTTCATCACCAGGAATTGGGAAAATGCTCAAGATTTAATTTTGTTTATTTGTTATACAGGGCCAAAATTTGACCAGCCGTCGTACCCAGGCTTTGAGAGAGATGTCTTCAAATCTGTGTTGGACTACTTTCACAGTCTGCCTCAGCCACTGCTTACCTTTCAGTACTACGAGTTATTTGTTAATGTTTTGGGTATGTTCTGAGTTATATTTTGCCGTCATGACATTTGTTCAGCTGTGTCCTGTTTTACAGGTTATATTGGAGGTCCTTTCACTTTGGTTTTGAGCAAAGCGTGTTTGCATTATACTTACAATGAAAAGTTCTTCACTATTTCATCCTTTTACATTCCAGGTTTCGGATTAACAAAATTGGCTCATTAAAACATACATTTAATTAAATGTAGGTGGCTTTGACCCAGATAGTTTTAATATTTAAGTACTTAACTGTTGTATATTTTTTATGTTCAGGGCAGTGAGTAAATTGTTGTAGACAAATATTTCTACATGTTTGGGATAGAGCTAATTAATTTTTATATATATATATATTTTAAAATGTTGCTCTAAGACTCGTGGCAGCCTCCTGAAAGGAGGTGGTCTATATTGGAAGGGCATGGAGTTATTTTTTTATGCCATAATTAAATCTTTTTAAGAGTTTTTAGTGATAAAATTTTAATGTCTTGCATTTATCCGATTAAATTTTATTTATGTTTTTTTGAAACATTCTCCCGACTTATGCCTTTCAATACTAAAATTCGTTTAAGGTTAAATGAACCAGGACTTTTACTGTGAGACATAACAGGGTAAATGTAAAGTTTTTTTTTTTTTATTATATTTGCATTATTTTTTATTTAAATTTAATCACATTTTTATTTTTATTGTTGAATGATTAATGAGATTATGGGTAAATTTTAAAGGTACAAAATAAACATCTTCTGTACATTAAACAATCTCAACAAAGGTGAAAGAGTAAAGTATTTTAAAAGATAAAACTTCAATTATTAAGATAAAATTAAAAATCATTGTTCTGAAATTTTTATTTCTTTATTAAAAATAGCACAGTAAATAGTCTTCATAGTTTATTGTTTGGGTCTAATTATTAGAATGAAAAGGATGAAATCATTCCTGTGATTTTGTTTTTTTTCTTTTTTCTTGAAAGAGGTACTGGATTAACAGTTTACTTGTCGCTTTTGTTTTGGACTTTTTAAAACTAACCATTCCACATGCCCTGGCTTTAAGTACTTTCTTATTTCCGTGCACCGTCTTTGCCTGCTTGTTTGGCGTTCATGTTGTCTTGTCTGGTCTTTGCTAGTTTTGTGTGGCTATGCCAGGGCTCCAGCAACACAGCGAGGAAAACGTAAAAGCCTGGAGGACTTGGGCTGTCCACATCCTGCTAAAGCACCACATCTGAATAATCCCAGCACCTTCAGATCGACTGAGTGTCTTTTGCTAAGCTTGATTAGAAAAGAGTCATTTGAGGAAACCGACTCCCCAATGCAAGAGGTCATAACTTCCAAATTGAACTGCCAAGTTGCAACTTCAAGAGCACTCTCCAAAGGAGGTTTACCTCATAGGCTTCGACCCAGAAGCTGCTCTCTGGAGAGAATTCTCGACGAACCGACTGAATCTTGTATGAAACGAGAGCTGTTCAAGTCTGCTGAAAGCCTGGCATCCTGCAGATCTAATGACACTGATGGCTTCATTCCCTGTGCAGGGTCTTCATTGGCTATAGAGCCACAATTTGAGGGATGTTCTCCTTCAAATAGCCTTTCCTCAACTAACTCTGCAGGTGAAATTAACCCAAAGAAGCAAACTTCACTAAACAGCAGTAACTCAAGCTCCAGTTTCTCATCAGATCTTTATTCAGCCAATCGGAGGGGTACCAGGCCGAGGCCCAGGAGCATCGGGAACTGCCTAGATTTAATAGAGCAACGGGAAACGTCTGCCAGCAACTATAACGTCAATGCTCCAATAGCAGAAATTACCATGAGACCAGACTTGTCTTCCTCCACCGTAAGTCTTAGGGGAGCAGGGCTGGTCCGTTTGCATGGGAGCTTCTTGGATCTCAGTGCAGAGCCAGGCATTAGCAGACGTTGTTACAGCTCTATGGACCTGTGCAAGCCTGTGTCGTCTCAACCCTCAGTGTCTTCTGTTGCACGCCGTCCATTTCCTGAGCAAAGTAAGGACTGCATACATCTGTCTGTAGCACTGTGAGCATGGGTGTTTATGGTGTAGCTGAGTGATTGCTATGTGTGACTAACGATACCACTAACATGCATGCTTCTAAGTTTTGGTTTTTAATATCTTTGCATTTTGCATGTATTTGTTCAAATGTGACAAAATTATACCGTAACCTTGTTTTTAAATTATTGTTTTGCTCTCAAGGCCATTTTTTAACAATTTTATTTATTTTTTATACTGAAAAGAGCACACATTATAAATCCGATGGAAAGCCCTTTTACTGGGGCACTTACTGACACATGAGCGAGTGATGGGCCTTTTTTCTTTCCAATTACAATGTCATTTGGGGTATTTTTGTGTACTTATCCTTTGTGGAAACTCCTTATTGTAATTAAAAATGTTGACTCCGGACTTGACAGGCTTGCTTCAGCCTGCTCTGGAGCGTCCTGCTATTGAGGCACTACAGCTCTGCACATTACTTCTTCCTCCGGCGTCTCGCCGCAAGCTGCAGCTACTCCTGCGGATGATTTCACGCATGAGCCAGAATGTGGACATGCCTCGGCTGCATGATGCCATCGGGACGCGTACACTGGTAAGCAGAGTGGTTTAATAAGCTCTTGATGCAATCAGCATTGTCAATCATGCATTACACATCTTTTTTACTTTATAGTATTACATACAGGGCGGCACAGTGGCTTAGTGGATAGCCTGTCGCCTCTCAGCACTAGGGATTCCCGGTTCGAATCCCCATCTGGGTGGAGTTTCCATGTTCTCCCCGTGTCCATGTGGGTTTCCTCTGGGTTTTCCGGTTTCCTCCCACAGTCCAAAAACATGGATCAAGTTAATTGAGTTCTCCAAATTGCCCCATATAGTGAGTGTGTGACCAGCAATAGATTGGTGTCCTGTCCTGGGTGTATCTGCCCAGCGCCCGAAACGTTCTTCCCTGGATGGGTGTGGGGAACCCCCCCCCCCCGAATATAGGATAACGCGGAAGATAATGAATAAATGAGTATTACATACAATTTTATAAAGTTACTATTTTTTACCAAACAGAAAACATGTTCCTGCTAACGCTGTTCCTTTTCTATGTGTAGATGGTGCAAACCTTCTCTCGCTGTGTTCTGAGCTGTGAAGAAGAAGTCGATCTGGATGAGCTCTTGGCCTCCAGGCTGCTGTCTTTTCTTATTGACCATCATCATGAGGTACTCCAGGTGCCCATGTACCTTCGGAACACTGTTGAGATTCATATTGCCTACCACAAATCACAGGTGAGACAACTGGACACTTACTTTATTACACTGGCTAGAAAACCTGAATCTGTGTCAGCAAATTGCTTAGTCACTGTCACTTTCTTCTGACCCTTTTAATCAGGTTCTAGGTATTGCTACAGCAATTACAATTATAACTGAGCTTAAAATATATTAAAGGTGCATCAGTTTTATTTAAAGAAAAAATATTGGTGGCTTAGTGGTTAGCATGTTCGCCTCTCAGCACTAGGGATTCCCGGTTCGAATCCCCATCTGGGTGGAGTTTCCATGTTCTCCCCGTGTCTGCGTGGGTTTCTTCCGGGTTCTCCGGTTTCCTCGCACAGTCCAAAAACATGGATCAAGGTCAAATGAGTTCTCCAAATTGCCCCATATAAAGTGTGAATGTGTGCCCAGTAATAAATTGGCACCCTGTCCAGGGTGGATCTGCCCAGCACCTGAAACGTTCTCCCCTGGATGGGCATGGGGAACCCCCCCACGACTCTAATAGAGGATAAAGTGGAAAATGATGGATGTTTATTATATATATTTAAAATAATTAAGTTTAATTGATTCCCGGTTCGAATCCCCATCTGGGTGGAGTTTCCATGTTCTCCCCGTGTCCGCGTGGGTTTACTCCGGGTTCTCCGGTTTCCTCCCACAGTCCAAAAACATGGATCAAGTCAATTGAATTCTCCAAATTGCCCCATATAGAGTGTGTGAGTGTGTGCCCAGCGATAGATTGGCGCCCTGTCCTGGGTCTATCTGCCCATTGCCCGAGACGTTCTCCCCTGGATGGGCATGGGGAACCCCACCGCGACCCTAATAGAGGATAAAGCAGGAGATAATGAATAATGTATGAAGTTTAATTGATGGGATGAACTGTCCTTATTGTGTATAGTATGTTTGTATTATGAGGTAAATGATAGTATGTCTGTACCATCATGATGTTTGGATCATTTGTTGAACTTTAATATTTATTAAAGTCAAAGCTTTTCACGATTGCAAACTGTTTTACGAATTTCTTTTTTCTTTCACAGAAGACAAATCCTACAGGTTCTTTGATGCCAATGTTCTCTTACTGTAAGCAGATCAGCACGCAGGAGTTTGAAGAACAGAAGTTGTCTTTGTCTCAGACAGCAGTTGCTGAGCTGCTGGAAAGCATAATCAAGGACAGAACCATGTCAGTCAAGGAGAAAAAGAAGAAGCTGAAATTGGTAATAACTTATTTACAAATGCCCTCATTTGGACAGAAGCATAATCAATTCTATGATAAAAAAAACCTGGGGTTTAGTTCTTTAATTGACGTTTAATTTATATTTGCACTCATCGCTAATTCTACAGCTATTTATTTATATTAGTGTTTTAATGTGTAGGTTTAACTTCTATATGTATCAGAAATTATAATATTTTTAGTATATAAAGAGCTGCAGGCTATACAAACATATCTAGTTTTAGACTTTCATTCATTTCATTCATTATCTTCCGCTTTGTCCTATATATTAGGGTCGCGGTGGGGTTCCCTATGCCCATCCAGGGGAGAACATCTCGGGCGCTGGGCAGACACACCAAGGACAGGGCGCCAATCCATCGCTGGGCACACACTCACAGACACATACACACATTATATGGGACAATTTGGATAACTCAATTGACTTGATCCATGTGGGAGGAAACCGGAGAACCCGGAGGAAACCCACGCGGCCACGGGGAGAACATGGAAACTCCACCCAGATGGGGATTCGAACCGGGAATCCCTAGCGCTGAGAGGCGAACGTGCTAACCACTAAGCCACCGTGCCGCCCTAGTTTTAGAATTTAAAAAAAAATGGAATTTTTATGATTTAAAAATAATTACAACAATTTTCTCAGTTTCAGAAGGAGTATCCAGACATCTATACTCACCGCTTCCCCACCACAGAGAGTGAAGTACAGCTTTTTGCAGATAAACCAAAAATTAAACCTCCCATGTTAATTGGCATTAGAAAGGCTAAAGCATTCAGTATTCGAAACTGAATATCTTTATAGGCATGCTGTAGACACGTTGTGACCTATTCTGCATGTGTGAATTCATGTGATGAGGAATGATATTGTTCAGAGTCTAAAGTACTGTTTCTTTCTTTCTTTTTGTGTTTAAAAGCTTGGAACATTAGTTGCTTTTTCTTACAGGTTTAAGCATGTAAAGGCCAAACAGCATGGTTCATGGATTTCTTGGTACTCAGAACACAACTTTCTTTTTCCTGGGATTCATATATTATTAGTGAACATACATTTTTAATTAATATTAATTTTATGCATTTTTGGGAGTTAAGACACGGAAAGTGAGCTGTTTGCCATGCACACGGTATAAATTTAACTGGAACCATCAGCTAAAAACTAAAACTGTTTACGGCAGCTTTTTGAGACGGTTTGTTTATAATCCAGATGAAGGTATATCTCCATTTTATCAAGAAGTAGGAACATTCTTTTTAGGTGGTTTATTTATATTCAGGATATTTTTGTATTTTTTTTTTTTCTGTTTTCTTGTTTGGTCTCTCAATTAGATTTTTTTTGTTTGTACTAGTTCGTGTGTTTTTGTTGAAACTAATTTCTGCTCGGTACCTCTTCAGTTTCAGTGGGAGACAGTGTGGCTGAATTGACATTGCATAATTTGCACCCCAGAAGTGACATCATTGCAGATTCATAGTAATACCCTGTACAAAAAATTCTCAACATCATTTAAACATAACTTTAGTTAACAAAGTTCTAAAAGCATTTAAATGTTTGTCATCATTTTCTACATTATCTATAGTAACATACATTACTAATTACACAATTTATTGTTTCATTTATTCAAATCAGATTTTATGGGTTAAATGTTATTTTTACATCACCGTTATCTCTAAATTCTAAATTTAAAATTGACAATCTCACTTTTTTGTTATTTTATTTAGTTTCCTTTGATTCCTGTGATTTGATGTTTACTTGTGTCTGTGTAGAGATCATTAGCCACATTCATTGTGATGCTTTAAAAACCATTTTCATAAATTAATTAATTTCCATTACAAATTTTAAAGTATGATGTTTTATGGATTTTATGCTATGCAATAAACTGACTTTATTCAATTGAAGTTTGATTCAAGTGATGGATGCACATGTAATCAATTTAGCCTTTTTTAATGCACATTATACACATTATTAAATGAAACAAACCAAAGTTCAGAATTTATTAAGGGAAATGTGATTTTAAAAAAATGAGCTACTACACAATTCAGCAAAAAAATTATTCATTCATTCATTATCTTCCGCTTATCCTCTATTAGGGTCGCGGTGGGGTTCCCCATGCCCATCCAGGGGAGAACGTCTCGGGCGCTGGGCAGACAGACCTAGGACAGGGCGCCAATCCATCGCTGGGCACACACTCACTCACACAGACACACTCTACAGGGGGCAATTTTGAGAACTCAATTAACTTGTTCCATGTTTTTGGACTGTGGGAGGAAACCGGAGAACCCGGAGGAAACCCACGCAGACACGGGGAGAACATGGAAACTCCACCCAGATGGGGATTCGAACCGGGAATCCCTAGCGCTGAGAGGCGAACGTGCTAACCACTAAGCCGCCGTGCCGCCGCAAAAAAATTATAATAAGTCAAATTTTCTATAATAAGGTGATTAATGTAAAACCGTCATTGATGCCCGGTTACTTTTATAAACTCTGGGCTTGTTTTAGAAATGCAATAACAATACAATACAATTACTCTTTTTTTTAAAAATTAAATTCATTTAGTTTTATTAATTTTTAGTGTTCAGTATTTATTTGTAAGTCGGGTTGATTAAAATAATTTCATTTTAACAATCAGATTAATATTTACATAAGAGTTTAGATCTGGCACAAATCCAAGTATTAAAGCTGCATATAATTATATGCAGTTTTATAAAAGTATAAAAAATAATTTTAAAATGGAATGACTGACTTGTACATGCCTCTATATGATTTTTTTTTAACTCTTCTGCCTGTGAAATAAAACTTTTAATGACTGATTAATTTAATGACTAATGATTATGTGGTTTTAAGTTGCATGTTTGCAAACTTTTTTGAAAATTAGGTTTGTTTTGTTTGCTTGGTGTTTACATGTACTGTACTGTTTAAATGAAAGACTTTCTGGTGTTCACTGTATCTGTACTGCTGTAAGAGTTTTGTGTACATAAAAGTCTAAAACATGGAAATACTATTCATTTAGCAGTACATATACATAGGCCTATTGATCTGACATGTTTTAAAAAATGTTAATTCTTAATTCATTTGAAATCATTAAGACAAACTTCATTCATCCCAATTTAAGTAATCCTTGCCACTTTTAAAATAATTAAAACTACAAGTGCAAGAACATGGGTTACAAAGGGGGTTTTGTTTCAGTGTTTTCTCACCAGCTGTGGGAACGTCTGAATTCCAAAGCAGGAAGGACTTTTAGAATGATTAGAAACGCTTCAGCACCTCACCTCGCTGGCCGAGCCCATCACTGCTCGAGTTACTGGTTTGTCCCATGTAATAAACGTACATATGATTTAGGCCAAATCATTATAAATGAACATGAAAAATGCATTTTGTACTCATGCTTTGAGGGACAGCCTGACATGAATTTTTGCTTCACCACAACTTGGTAAAAAAAAAATAATTTGGATGGATGGAAACAAAACAGGGGCGGCACGGTGGCTTAGTGGTTAGCACATTCGCCTCTTAGCGCTAGGGATTCCCGGTTCGAATCCCCATCTGGGTGGAGTTTCCATGTTCTCCCCGTGTCTGCGTGGCTTTCCTCCGGGTTCTCCGGTTTCCTCCCACAGTCCAAAAACATGGATCAAGTTAATTGAATTCTCCAAATTGCCCCGTTTAGAGTGTGTCTGTGTGAGTGAGTGTGTGTCCAGCGATGGATTGGCGCCCTCTCCTGGGTCTATCTGCCCAGCGGCCGAGATGTTCTCCCCTGGATGGGCATGGGGAACCCCACCGCGACCCTAATAGAGGATAAGCGGAAGATAATGAATGAATGAATGAAAGGAAACAAAACAGTAAAAACAACAAAGTCTATTTTGTACTACACATTTTTTGTGTTTACTTTGAATTATATTATACAGCATTTGAGTTTCCACAAATCAACTACAAAAAACACTGAGAAAAAATACACCTTTGCATGTGGCCTTGGTCTTAACCATTTTATTCCTGTTAGGGTAATAATAATTACAATTGCTCATTTGTGTTTATGGTATAGCAATGTGTGTTTCCTTTCAGATTTTTAAACTAAATATGAAAAGCAAAGAGGCTTTATATTGGCAGGAACCTGACTCGTATCCATCTGAACCTTTATTTGTAGCACATCCAGATGCTGAAGAAGAGGATGATGGTAAGTAAAATCTATTCAATCATTTTCTTTCACTTTATCCTCTATTAGGGTCGGGGGGGGGGGGGGGGTTCCCCATGCCTATCCATGAGAGAACGTTTCGGGCGCTGGGCAGATACACCCAGGACAGGGTGCCAACGCATCGCTGGGCACACACTCACACAGACACACTCTTTATGGGGCAATTTGGAGAAGTTAATTGACTTGATCCATGTTTCTGGACTGTGGGAGGAAACCGGAGAACCCAGAGGAAACCCACACGGACACGGGGAGACCATGGAAACTCCACCCAGATTGGGATTCGAACTGGGAATCCTTAGCGCTGAGAGGCGAACATGTTAACCACTAAGCCACTGTGCCGCCCCAGTAAGAAAAATGTTTTAATCAGTTAACTTGGTACCAGGCGGTTGGTGGTGTCTGTGTGAGTGAGTGTGTGCCTAGCGATGGATTGGCGCCCTGTCCTGGGTCTATCTGCCCAGCGCCCGAGACGTTCTCCCCTGGATGGGCATGGGGAACCCCACCGCGACCCTAATAGAGGATAAGCGGAAGATAATGAATAAATGAATGAACTTGGTACCAAATGATTTTAAATAATGCACAACCATTGCCTGATTTGAAGTATGCTAAATAAAATATTCATTTAAATACAACTATTTAATGTAAGATACTGGGTTGCTTTAATTATTTTTATTTTTTTGGAGCTCCCCAGCATCCAGCCTACCTCTTGATACTTAATGCCACAGATCTCACAGAGATAACTCTGAAGTGGATGTCAACATCCCAGTTACTTTTCATGGCATGTTCAAGGCTTAAAAACCCATGATTTTTTTGATTATTAATAAAGAAGGCAGGATTCAGCAAAGCTAAAATTAAAGTTCAAGTTATTTATAAATAAAGCTATTTTTACAACTGTACATCATCAGAAAGCAGCTTTACAGAATGAAAAGTCTTTAAACCCACAAAGAGCAAGCCGAAGAGACAGTGGCAAGAAAAAAACTCCCTGTTATAATAAAATTGAAAAGGGTTTTAAGCAAAATTAATACATTAAATAGATAAAAGTCCTGGGAAACGGATGTTTTATTTAGTCTGCTTTGCCACAGGTGTATGAAACCAAGCACACAGACATGTTTTAAAATTGTATGCTTCCAATTTTGTGGTAACGTTTTGGGGAAGGTCTTTCTTGGTCCAGCATGTGTGTGTACAAAGGAATGTTTATAAAGGTATAGCTGGGTAAGTTTTGTGTGGAACTTATCATCTTGCCACAGAGGAAAAACATTTTTTTCCCCAAAAAAAGAAAACAATTAATTGAACACTTCTTGCTTTTTGGGTGGTGATTAATGGAGACCTCAGCTGTGGAGTGCTTTTTTTGTTGGATTCTCTGCGGTGAATAAAATCGTTTCTAAAAAACAAATAAATTTGAAGAATGTGTAAATTTTTATGTACATTGAGTAAAAAAATGCCCAGCGATGGATTGGCGCCCTGTCCTGGGTCTGTCTGCCCAGCGCCCGAGACGTTCTCCCCTGGATGGGCATGGGGAACCCCACCGCGACCCTAATAGAGGATAAGCGGAAGATAATGAATGAATGAATGAATGAGTAAAAGAAATTATTTTATTTAAAATTATTTATTCATTCATTCATTATCTCCCACTTATCCTCTATTAGGGTCGCGGTGGGGTTCCCCATGCCCATCCAGGGGAGAACGTCTCGGGCGCTGGGCAGATAGACCCAGGACAGGGCGCCAATCCATCGCTGGGCACACACTCACTCACACAGACACACTCTAAATGGGGCAATTTTGAGAATTCAATTAACTTGATCCATGTTTTTGGACTGTGGGAGGAAACCGGAGAACCCGGAAGAAACCCACGCAGACACGGGGAGAACATGGAAACTCCACCCAGATTGGGATTCGAACCGGCAATCTCTAGCGCTGAGAGGCGAATGTGCTAACCACTAAGCCACCGTGCCGCCCCTAAAATTATTTATTTGTGGTATAATTGTACATATTAATAGGTAACATTAATAAAACATTTACTTCAGCTATGGGCTAAGCTGAAGCACCAGCAATTTAAAAAACATACTTATAAATCTTTGTTTTAACATATTAAATTGAAACAAAATGACTATTACAGTTAATAATTTAGATTTTACCTGTTTGCTTAGTTGTTTTGAATTTTGTATAATAGAGTTTGATTACAAATCCAGCCCCTGCTGCAATTATTATTATTACTAGAGCAAAGGTAACAAGACCTATAACTAATGCATAGCTTTTGGCTTCACACACAGCGTCTGAGGTCATGGTTCCTGGTTTTACTTCTCTGAGCCCCAAATCTTCACACCTGTTAAAAATACAAACGGCTGTAAAGAAACTTTCATTCATTCATTATCTCCCGCTTTATACTTTATTAGGGTCGCGGTGGGGTTCTCCATGCCCATCCAGGGGAGAACGTTTCGGGCGCTGGGCAGATAGACCCAGGACAGGGTGCCAATCCATTGCTGGGCACACACTCACTCACACACACACACTCTATATGGGGCAATTTGAAGAATTCAATTGACTTGATCTATGTTTTTGGACTGTGGGAGGAAACCGGAGAACTCGGAGGAAACCCACGCGGACACGGGGAGAACATGGAAACTCCACCCAGATGGAGATTCGAACCGGGAACCCTAGTGCTGAGAGGAGAACGTGCTAACCACTAAGCCACTGTGCCGCCTGTAAAGAAACTACTTTTCATTTTAACTTTGGAAAAAATATTAGATTAAGTATATTTGCATTAATTACTGTAAAACAAAAGTTTTTAGCTTCATTACATTAGTTGAAAAGATTTTGATCTTTAAAAATCTGATATTTTTAATCACTGGAGAATGTTCCCTGTATGTCTTTCTTTATGAGAAGATTATTATTAGTTATTTATTATTATTTAAAAAAAATCACAGCACTCATTAGGCGAAAGATGGGAAAAAATCTTGGGACAGTTTGACATGAACAAATTCACATCTAGAGAACATTTAGTAAATCTTACAAGTGCAATGTACCACTGTACTGTCCACAAGCAACAATCAGTGTATAGAATAAGCTATGATTAACGTCAACGAAGTGTTTAATAAAACTTATTAAGCAAAAAAGATATTAAACCTTGCATTATAATAGTAAAAATACAATCACAAAATCCACCCAAGTCACAACTATTGGTACTTCTCTTTCGTTTGACCCTAAAGTCCTTAAAAACCCAGTTTGGGTCATCAATTAAGGTTCTTAAATGTTATTGTATTATAGGCTGCCCATGCACTGTGACTCCACTTTTTGATAAAAGCATCTAAAAGCATTGTAGAACATTTTACCAGAATGACTTCCTTCTAATATTTATTGTATCTAGAGGTTTTTGCCACAGCTGTGCTTTTACACTGTTTAAAGGTTTGGCTTTGATTGGTGTAACCGAAACCCGAAAAGCATTTGCTCTATCATCTGGTACTCAAGGTTTTTTGTGGAGGGAGGAATAGCTGGCATGTGATATTTTCCCAAATGTCACAGTAATTGAAGCCTATCAGTTGATTATTTTATTATGGAACAACATTTTTTATTGGAAGAGGTAAAAGTATTTTATGGGTTAAATTTAACTTTAAAAACAGACTCTAGATGTACAGTATGACAGCACACAAATGTGATAGTTTGACATGACAAAGGTTTGCATGTCCTACCCCTGTATGTGTGAGCTTTAGTTTGATTTCACAGGCCATAAGTTCCCTAAGAGATGAACTGGTAACATTAATTTGTTTTATCATGGTTCACCAAAAATTTCTTATAAAGAAATTCTTAGTGATGTGTATTAAAATGCATCAGAATTATAGAATTATTTAGGCATCACCTATCACTATCAACCTATCACTATCACCTATCACTTTAAAAGTAATTTTAATACTTACTTTGAATGCTGAAGGCAACTTGAAAGTGAACCATTAGAGTACATTCCAGCTTTACATCCAGTACATACAGTATCTTTAGTTGTGGTTCCTGGATAAATAAATAATCCGATGAAACAATCTAGTTAAAACTTTAAAACAATTGAAAAATGACAGCAGTATTAAGAATATAGCAGCAATGTTGCAACAACCTTTATGCTCAATATATTGTCCTGGACCACACTGTTTATGCTTTTCAGCTTGTCTACAGCTGCCTTTATACAGATAACTACAGAAGTATCCATCTACTGGCTCACAAAGGGTATCTAATAATCGTGTACAGGGCGTCTTCAACTTCAGTCCCAGCTCTGTATCAAAAACAAAAACAAACATACAAAATGTGTACAAAAGTAATAACAAATAATTAAATACATTAAAGTTATTGTAAATATATACATATGCTAGTAGTAAACAATAACATACTGTATTTTATACAACAAAACAAATTATATAAATGTACAAATAATATAATTTCATTTAGAATGTATTTGTAACACAATATAAATCTTACCTGAATCACACACTGTGCATGGTATACATTTTAAAAGACCGTTGGGTTCTGCAGTGTAAGTTTCCTTATCACAGGGAATACAAGTAGTGCTAGTGTACATAGTACAATGTCTATAAACCCGTTTTCCTAAAATTAAAAAAAAAAAAATTAATGTTAATGATAACAGTGCATAAATACAATGCTATGTAGGAGCTTTTAAATTTAAAAAAAATTGTGCGCCTGATGCTGTACCTTATTTATTTACCTAACAGTGCCAGTAAAATGTTTGGACAAACCTAATTTTTCTCCACTTATTGTCTATTGTGTGAGATCCACCTACCGTGAAGATGGGACTTCCATCTGTTTGTGGACTACAGTACACACTGTGTTAGTCATCTTTACTCTGTTGTCTAATGTCCAGGACCCCAATAGTACCACCACAGAGCAGGCATTATTTGCGCTATACATTATTTCTATCCTAGCAGTTTCACTTACACGAAACTACAGCAGCAATACTGCACTAAAGCCCCCTCACATGGAACAGCTGAAATCCCCAGTGCTGAGAGGCAAACATGCAAACAAGCCCCCAGTGTAATTAACTGTAATTATGAAAATAATTACTTTTGGAATACAGTTTTATAATTGCAGTAATAGAGAGTACTTATAAAGAGGAATAAATAAGTAAAGTTTGGTCTTTCTAGGTTACTGTTTTAAAACATTAAGCCATGTTAAGCAGTTTTAACGTTAAGCATTTTATGCTGTCCCACATAATTTAGTTAAAATAAAAAAAGTGCAAAGCAATGCAGAATGTTTGGTAAGAACATCTACATCCAGTTGTCATTTTAATATATGGCCCCCATAATTTACAGCGATATACAATACTGTGTCTTCTAAATCCGTAGAGCTCAAGTAGTCATCTGAAATGTCCAGTGGATCTGTCATGTCCTGGAATGACCTCAGAACTGGTGGCCTAAATTTGTACTACTTTTACATAATTTACTTTTTGCACCAAGTTAATGAACATTTCCTTTATTTATTTACATTATTTAACAAATGTCAACACATTCTGTATTATATAAATTGGTTTTGAAAATATTATTATTAAATGTTATAAATTGTAACATAAAATCCATCCAAAATAATACTTTAGAGCAGTACCTGATTATGTATAATGTATAATATATGATCTAATACATTCAATGTTCATTCATTCATTCATTATCTTCTGCTTTATCCTCTATTAGGGTCGCGGGGAGATTCCCCATGCCCATCCAGGGGAGAACTTTTCGGGCGCTGGGCAAATACACCCAGGACAGGGTGCCAATCTATCGCTGGGCACACACTCACTCACTCACACAAACACACTCTATAGGGGGCAATTTGGAGAACTCAATTGACTTGATCCATGTTTTTGGACTGTGGGAGGAAACTGGAGAACCCGGAGGAAACCCACGCGGACACGGGAAGAACATGGAAACTCCACCCAGATGGGGATTCGAACTGGGAATCCATAGCGCTGAAAGGTGAACGTGAGAGGCGAACATGCTAACCACTAAGCCACCGTGCCGCCCTTACATTCAACGTAATTTATTAAATAAAACTTTGGCGGAACCTCGTTTCTAAATGTTGTTTCCCAACCAGGGAGACTACAGCACACACAGCTCATCCAATAAAAGCGGTCCAGCTGGGTGCCGGGTGCCGAGCAGGTTGGTTCTAACCTATATAATGTTGTAGAAAGAAAGGGGATGCTTAACAGTAGCCTCTTATTTTTGGAACCGAATTTGGGAAAAATAAACTAAGACTAACTAAGTTAGCTTGCTTTGTGGAGTAGACCCCATATGATTTTGTAAGCTTCACTGGTGATGATGTTTTTATCTATTATGATTGAGGGTATTTGAATCACTGGTTAATAACTGTAACTTACCTGGTGAACACATTGGACAACATTGTGTTCCATTATCCAGTTCATATTCAGCTCGATCACATACAAAACAGCATAGTTCAAAAAAAAACATTAAAACTGCAGAAACAATAAAAATGTTTTTTAAAGCACCCATCCTTCTTTCAAAAAGTGCTTCTTTTTAAAAATTGTTTTTAAAAACACAAATCAAATCTTTCATCTCTTCGCTTCATGTGTTCAGGCTTTGTGTTCAGGTCATCTTTTGAAAATCCAGTCCACAAAAAACATTTTTGCTTATGGAAGGTCCAACACTTTGGAAATTTGATGTAGCTGCTTATATATTTTCATTAAATTCTTCGCCCTGTATTTTAATTTCTACAGAGATAAACCTGAAAATGAAAGGGTAATTATTAGTTTATTTAAGACAATGAAACTATCAGGCTTTAAAGTAAGAAAGTGTTTACCTGTATTTTACCTGTATATATATATATATATATATATATATATATATATATATATATATATATATATATATATATATATATAATTTGGTTGTGAGTCTAAACAGGTTTGGCATGCTGCACCTCTCGGGCAATGAGGGTTAAGTGTCTTGCTCAAGGACCCACTTTATTAACAGTTCAGTGAACCTGGGATTTGAACCCTTAACCTTCATATTGATAGCCCAACACCCTAACCACTGAGTGACCACACATACCTACTCAGATACTTTGGTAAGATCACTTATACCTCATGAACCAAACATTTTAGACTTCATGGAACACTAATGTTAAATACTCCTGTAACACTGCAACAAAGGTCAGATTAATTAGAACAGTTTAAATGACTGACACTCCAACCTCATATAATCTCATAATGTTACTTATTAGCTTCACCATATTTGATACAGGATAAATTAACTTATTATACAGCTTTGAAGCCATTTTTCTTCAATAAATTACCTTAACTCTGATAATGAAATCAACTTTGCTGCTATAAACTGGGATAACTGTTTTAATAACCAAACTGTACCAAACTATAACACTGTGTAGTGTTTTGTGGTATTTTTTTGCCGGTTGGCAAAAAACTGGTAAACGACTGGCATGAAGTGTGGTTTGGTTATTGGAATTTTTTTTTTAAACATGTTACATGTGTGAAAAACTAGCCTATATTCAAATTCTGTTCAACAGTTTTTAAAATCTTATTATAATTTGTATTGATTTGCTTACTAGTTGATTTTGTAAATGATGTTATGCTTAACTTTTATTTATTCCTCATACTGTTTTATCATATATTTTTTCTCTTATATTTGTTATTCTAGTATTACATGTGGTTACATTTGTCTTGTTATGTTTTGTATTTTATAAAGTGTATAACAAGTCCTGTGTGTCCAAATCTTAATCTTGTTATTAATCTTTCCTCCTTCCTATTTCGACTCCCCCTTCTTATTTCTACTACTGTCTTTTGGATTCTATGAAATCACCTTCCTATTTTTTCATTATTCCTCTTTTTTGCCATTTTCCCTTTCCCTTAATAAAATTTCTGCTGGTGGAAGAGCATTCTCCCACATGGAGATAACTTTGGAATAGCCTTCCAGTTACTGTTTGTAATTCTGAATCACTATTCATTCATTCATTCATTCATTATCTTCCGCTTATCCTCTATTAGGGTCGCGGTGGGGTTCCCCATGCCCATCCAGGGGAGAACGTCTCGGGCGCTGGGCAGACAGACCCAGGACAGGGCGCCAATCCATCGCTGGGCACACACTCACTCACACAGACACACTCTACAGGGGGCAATTTTGAGAATTCAATTAACTTGTTCCATGTTTTTGGACTGTGGGAGGAAACCGGAGAACCC
>JAFMOD010001452.1:24913-39035 GCA_019802435.1 Corydoras maculifer
CAATTTATGTCAAAAACCGCCTCGCAGGGGCGTATTTAGGGTTTAGAAACATCCCTTAGCCCCCCCCCCCTCTGTCCTTTTTAAAATTTGCCTATTTATGAGTGCATTTATCCATTTTCAACATTTTGTTTGATCATTCATTGGTTACATTGGATAAAATTAAATAACATGTGAAATATGTCTGTCAGCAGTGGAGAGCACATTCAGTTCTGATAAATAATGGTTTGGGCTGAAAACTTTTGAATAAACGAACCTGAGCTTCGGCAAAAAAAATCTGTCTTACGAGTCCGTCGTAGATGAGACCGTTTTAACAAAGTTTTGATTTGAAATACCGTAACTTTGCGACAATTTGCGCCTTCAGAAAAACTCTGACTACTTATGAAAGCAAAGCTGCTCTTTACAGCCAACATACATTACGGTAATCTTACCCCCGCTGCTGGCGAAAAAAATCTGTCTCCCTCATACACACACACACACACACACACACACACACCGACGACTGAAAATCTCTGTTTGATTTTTGACTTGTACAGTTCCTATAATAAAATGTAACACATGACTAACACAATGTAGTGTTTTATTTTGCTTTCTGTTCGGATTTTTTAGTGAATCGAACAATAACCCATTTTTAGAGTGCTCACACTCTCTCCCAAATCTCTGATTTTAGGAATTATATTTACTGCTTGTAACGTAAAGACAACATTCCAACCAACCAAACGCCCTGATAAGACGTCATGAAACACTAATGATACGAGCCTCTTCTGTAAATTGAACCTAACAAAGATCAAATCAGCAAAAACATTTTTGAAAGACTGAAATGACAACCTTATATGGTCTATTTTACATGATAAATGCCAAACTGCCAAAGCCAAATCTCAATCCTCGGTCCTCATTTTGTTAGACCTTTCTGCAGCTTTTGATACAGTAAATCATCAGATTCTACTGTCAACTCTAGCTGAATTAGGCTTTTCTGATACGACACATGAATGGTTTCGATTCTATCTCACAGGAAGGACCTTCAAAGTGTCATGGAATGGGGAGATCTCTAACTCTCACCAAGTACGCACTGGTGTGCCTCAGGGCTCTGTATTAGGTTCTCTTCTCTTCTCACTATACATGACATCACTGAGCACAGTCATCCAGGCGCATGGTTTGTCTTACCACTGCTATGCTGATGACACTCAGCTTCATCTGTCTTTTGCCCCTGACGACACCACCATCTCAAATCGGGTATCTGCCTGCCTCACCGACATATCTGTTTGGATGAAGGCCTGTCATCTCAAATTAAACTTAGAAAAAACAGAGCTTCTCATTATCCCAGCTAAACCCTCAATCCATCACGACCTGACGTTCCAAATTGATGGCTCCACAATCTCCCCAACCGAGTCGGTCCGGAACCTTGGTTTCACAATAGACTCCCACCTTAAACTCTCTGATCATGTTATCAAAACTGCCTGTTCCTGTAGATTCCTTCTTTACAACACAAGGAAGATCAGACCCTTTTTGACTGAACATGCTACCCAACTGCTTGTTCAAGCCCTAGTCCCATACCGGCTTGATTATTGTAATGCGCTACTTGCCGGTATCCCAGGTTCCACAATCCGACCTCTTCAACTAATTCAAAACTCTGCAGCCCAACTTGTGTTTAACCAGCCCAAGCGAACTCATGTCACTCCATTACTCACTTCCCTCCATTGGCTCCCTGTAGCTGCTCGCATTCAGTACAAGTTACTGACTCTAGCATACAGAACCATTTCTGGATCTTCCCCCTCCTACCTTCACTCCATCTTTTTGAAAATACACTCCGACTAGTTCACTTCGCTCCAGTGATGATTGTCGTCTGGTGATTCCACCTCACCAAGGAGCTAATTCTCACTCCGTGGCGTTCACCACTGCAAAATGGTGAAATGTTCTTCCCAACTCTGGCAGAATCACTAAACAGTTTTAAAAAAAACTACTGAAGACGCATCTCCTTAACAAATACCTGTTGTGAAAAAAAATAAAATAAAAAAAAGGGGGGGGGTGTGTGCCGCAGCATCGAATAACAATCAGGTTTGATGAATTTACAGTATAGTTGGTTTTCTTCATGGCTTCTGACTTGTGGTGTTCTCATTTGTAAGTCGCTTTGGATAAAAGCGTCTGCTAAATGACTAAATGTAAATGTAAATGTAAATAAATAATTTAAGATAACTTTACTATATAATACTATTTTAGCGTTATGTTACTTATTATCATAACTTATCATAACATAACTTATTATCATTAACTTATTATCAATGTAAAGCATTTTTACTCTTTTACTTTTTACCGTCGAATAACCAGCGAAGAGAAACAAACCGAAAGTGAAAAATAAAACCGACGTCAGCTACTTTAACATTTGTATTAATTCTTTACAGAAGTAAAGACAGTTTAACGATTATATATTGACGACATGAACGTAATACTTACTGTGTGGTGTTTTTGATTAATAATTTTCGTTTAAAGTATGAAAGTATCTCGCGGTCCCGCTCCGGTTTGTTCTTAACAAAGTGAAACGTAGAGATCAAACTGAAACCGCCCTTAACACAACCTCCACAGGTACATTCCTTTTAAACACAACCTCCACAGGTACATTCCTTTTAAACACAACCTCCACAGGTACACTCCTTATAAACACAACCTCCACAGATAAATCTCTTTATTTTAAAACGAGAATGAAAACAGGAATCAGTTCACTAATCACAGCATGATATAAAGGAAATAATAGGATGAGTATGATTAAAATAATAACAAAATATATAAAGAGACAAATAAAGAATAATGCTATTTAATATACTAAAGCTAGAATAAAGAATAATGCATATTTAATTTGATATACAATGAAAAAACTTCATGACACCAATATTTGTTCGTGTACAATCGTGAAAGAGAAAGTATACCGAAATCGTACATTTATTGACCAAAAAAATACAGAAAGTATGTGAAAAATTAATTATAATATAAAACAACAAACTGCTTACCATAAATTACTTAAGTTTGTCAATGTAAATAAACCAGTCATTGAACAACTTTATTTTTATAAAGGATTTCTTATTTCTTATTAAAAATATACAGGACTCACCTAGCCACTACTACTTTCAACTGTTCATATTCACATCCAAACTACCTCATTCTTGGATCCCTTACATTATTACCAAAATTTCATTCCTAGGATCATGCATGCTCCTGACAATTATTCGTCATGCCTAATAACTTCTTTCCCATGATTTATTCACAATGCACAACCTTGAGTGCCTTATTACAAACATACTATAATAAAAAAAGATTTGATATACAATGAATACATTTATTGAAAGCAAAATTATACATTTAAAAAACAAATATAAAAATAGCTATACTTAAACGATAAAGATACTTAAAGATCAGAACTTATCAACTACCTAAGGTACATGGCCCCAGAAAAAAAGTTAAAAAATAAAACGGTTCAAAATAGTTAATTAAAATCCCTTGAATTGCTTACAAAATTACTGAAAAAAACAATAAAAAGTTTTTCAAAGAATAAAATGTATATAAATCTTATAAAATACTCTCAAAGTTTTACATTTTTATTTTTTTATCCTTCCATCTATCCATCCATTATCTTCCACTTCACCCCGTACTAGGGTCGCGTGGGGTTCCCCCTGCCCATCCAGGTGAGAACGTTTCAGGCACTCTGCAGATACACCCAGGACAGAGCACCAATCTAACGCTGGGCACACACTTACTCACACAGACACACACACACACAGACACACTCTACAGTATATGGTTTAATTTGGAGAATTCAATAGACCTTGATCCATGTTTTTGGACTGTGGGAGGAAGTCAAACAAAAACAGGAAGGGGAAAGCGAGGAAACCCAAGCGGACACAAGGAGAACATGTAACCACTAACAACTAAGCCGTTCCACCCTTATTATTTTTCAAATATTTTTTTTTGCTAAAGAGTCAAAAAATCACTTTAGCCCCTTCTGTCATGCACAGTGATGACTGTTTGGCTGCTTCACCACTGCTTTATTAATATATTTAATTTTACTCCTGTACATAAACAAAATCAAACAGGTCTGTATATATGAGATAAAACCCGAAGAATATTGGAGACTATAAGGTAGAGACAGACAAGTGAGTGTAGACAGCATTGGGTTTGTAGGTAAAGAAGATTTAGAAAGTAAGAGCTGATCAAAAGATAATCTCGTGGAGTTTAAAGAGAGAAATAATGAAATTTAGAGAAGAGGTTATACAGACACTGGCCCATTGAGTATAGACAACTGGGTAACAACCGCAAAAGTGGTAGGGAAATCAGATAGAAAGGCTCTTGGTTTGACATCTTGACAGAAAAGAAAAAAAGACTTCGTGACTATGCGTGCCTGTGTGTATTGTATAATTATGTATTGTGTGAGGCCCTGTGAACTGCTCCTAATAAAATAATTATCTTAAGCTAAGGAAAAATTCTCAGTCTTACTGCTTAGTTTTCGGTTTTTTTTAAAAACTTTTTTATATATTGTATTGTCTAAAGGAAGAGTCAGGACGGAACTTGAACTCGTTGTCTTACATCACAGCCACTGCTGACAGTTACAGTCCTGGGACCTCGGACTGTTTTGTTTTAAGGACAATATTTAAAAATATTTATTTGCATAGTGTTTATATTTGTCACGCTACCAGAGAAATCGAGGGGAACGCGAACGTAGAAAGTAAAATAGTCTTTATTGACTCCAATACAGCGTAAGGGGTAAAACCCCAAAACGAGAAACACAGTCATTAGATGTAAGGCGGTGACGTCATCGGAGTCCTCTTAGGAACCGAGGAAGATGCGTTGAGGAACGCGGCGGGAGCAGTGGGTGTGTGCGTGCGTATGCGTGGCAATATCATAACATTTTGTATTTCTTTTCATATCAACCTAAACATGAGAAACAAAAAGGTTTTAAACTGGCAGCAAACCAAATCGTATCCATCTGAACCTTTGTTTATACCACAGATGCTGAAAAAGATGATGGCAAGAAAAAAAATTATTATTATTATTTTTTAAATAACATTAAAAACCCAGTATCTTAAAAGTAATTGTATTTAAATTAATCACGTATTTAGGATACTTTAATTCAAAGAATGACTTGAAGCATCCTAAATAAGTTGTTAATTTAAATACAATTAACATTAAGATACTGGGTTGCCTTGAATATATAGGGAAGGAACTGCTGACAAACTCCAGCCACGAGTCTAGCATTGTCCTGCATTAGGAGGAACCCAGGGCCAACCACACCAGCATATGATTTCACAAGGCGTCTGAGGATCTCATCTCGGTACATAAGTCAGGCTGCCTCTGGCGAGCACACCCACACCGTTACTGACCCACAGACTGGTCATGCTGAAGGATGTTGCAGGCAACAGATCGCGTTCCCCGGCATCTCAAGACTCTGTCATGTCTGTCACATAACACACACACACACACACACACACACACACACACACACACACACACACACACACACACACACACACACACATATTAGTGATCGACCGATATGGGTTTTTTAATGACCGATATTTAGAAGACAGAAGTGGCCAATATTTAAAGCCGATATTACCAGTTTTTATTGCAACTAATAAAGTACAATAATAATAATAATAATAATAATAATAATAATAATAATAATAATAATAATAAACAAGACACAAAAGTAATCACGGTTTATCACTGTCTACTTCTTGCAATACAGAGTGCAATATTAAAAACATACAACATTAAATTACAAATTATTAAAGTTTCAGTGTACCTAAACATAAGCAGATAGCAGCACCTTTTTATTTAACATTTATTGATGAACATTGCACAATGCACAGAACAACATTCAATTACCTTTTGGAACTAATGAGCCAATTTAGCTAAATAAATAAAATATTAACAAACAAATATTGTAGTTTGTAGTGTGAAAAAAATATTTAAATATTCACTTATTTGAATTTCTTAAGAAAAAAATTTAATGAACTAGCTTTGAACTAGTTCAAAATTAAAATAGTGAATTTTGAACCTGAAATGTTGACTTTGAGCATGTATGAACTGAACTTGAACTAGTTCAAAGCTAGTTCATTTAATTTTTTTTATTAGCTGGCCAGTTTAGCTGTTCAAGTGGTTGGCAAGGTTACAGTTCCAAATAAAACTATTGTCATTTTCTCTCTAAATAACATAATCGCTCTAATTATGCAGACAGTAAACACTTTATACATTACAAAGAGCAGCCAGTAACAAATACTGAGAGTTGTAAGAGAAACCGTTTTCTCTCGTGAGGCAGAGCAATTTCAAAACACCATTTTTCCATTGCCATTGCCTTGAGCATTGACTGACGTTCTGCCTGAAGACCGCTAGGGGCCACTCTAAGCAAAAGTTAGATCAAATGACTGTATTCAGTCATTGAGCCAGAATGACGGAGCTGCCCACAGCGTTGCCTGTAGGCATTGTTTAAATATCGGCCTTGTGCGCTCATAGATATAAAAATGCCAAAAATCGGCCCGATTAATAACATATATATATATATTAACCAAAAACATAAGTTGCTTAGTTATATTATATAAGGAGGGCACGGTAGCTCAGTAGTTAGGGCATTGGGCTATCAATCTGAAGGTTGGTGGTTCAAATCCCAGGTCCACTGCAATTACCAATGTGGGTCCTTGAGCAAGGCCCTTAACCCTCATTGCTCCAGGGATGTTGTAATTAACGCTGTGTTCATCTTGTAAGTCGCTTTGGATAAAAGTGTCTGCTAAATGACCAAATGTATAAGTTAAGTTCAAGTTATTTATTTATATAGCGCTTTTTACAACAGTACATTGTCACAAAGCAGCTTTTTCAGAATGAAAAGCCTTTAAACCCCCAAAGAGCAAGCCGAAGCGACAGTGGCAAAAAAAACCCTCCCTTTTATGTTGTTATTTAAGGAAGAAACCTTCAGCTGTTAAGGAGACTTCAGCTGTGGAGTGCTTTGCTTTTTGGATTATTTGCGGTGAACACAGTCATTTCTAAAACATTCATTTCCCATTAAAAAGTAAATTTCATTATAATTCTTACCTAAAGAGGTTAATTTAGAGGGACCTTGAAGAAAAGAACAATGTTATTTTAAATAATTTATTTGATGTCCACTTGTTCATAGTCATTAATAACATTAATAAAATATTGAGAAAAAACACTTACCTCTTCACCAATGGGCTAAACTGAAGCACTAGCGATTTAAAAACAACATACTTATAAATCTTTGTTTTAATATGTTAAATTGAAACAATGAGACAAAGTATACTTAAAAGTTAATAATTTTAGATTTTACCTGTCTGATTGTGCCCTTTGTTTTTTGAATGATGGCGTTTCATTACTACTCCAACCACTGCTGCAATTATTATTATTACTACTACAGCAACTATAATAAGACTTATTACAAGTCTAGAGCTTTTGGCTTCACATACGGCATCTGTAGCCATCGTCCCTGGTTTTACTTCTCTGAGCCCCAAATCCTCACACCTGTTAAATAATACAAACATCTGTAAAGAAAATTCTTTTGAACCTTTTTTTTTTCACTTCAACTTTGGTAAGAGTAAATTAGTTATATTAACATTAGCTAGTATAAAATATAAGTTCTTAGCTTTTTTAAAATTTGTTAGAAAGAGAACTACTGGAGCACATTCTTCGTCTCTGATATGGGTCCTTTTTATAATAACATTATTATTGGTAGTAATTTTGAGCTCTCTTTAATGAATGTGGTAAAACCTATCACAGCACACATTAAGCAAAATATGGGGGAGGGGAATATCAGGACAGTTTGACATGAACAAATTCACATTTAGTAAATCTGGTTTGTTTACTTACAACTGTACTGTGTACTGTGTGTTTGGTATCACAAACTGCTTCGGTATCTATAATTTTCCAGTTATTTGTTTGTTTTAAGTTGAAGTTAATTCTTTCATTTTATAAGTACATTGCTAAAATAACAAAGTAGACTTTACTGAATAAAAGAAAAGAAAAACTAAGAAACAGACAGTGAAATAGTCAGTAAAATGAAATCAACAGCTAACTGACAGAAATATTATAAGAGCTATAAAAACTCAAGAAACAGACCTTATTTATAAATCTTATAAATATTGTCATGCTTTGACTGTGCGACCATATTTGCTACAATTTGAAACACATTTTTTATGATCCTTGGTAAATGTGTTTGCCAGTAACCAGCGGTAAACCAGATTCATGAACATGTGGAAAAGTATTAGTTAAGTTAAGAGCAGTATGTTTTAAGGTTTTACATTGAATTTATCCTATCAAATTTTTTTCTACTGTATATACTCAAATTCATTCGGGTCTGACATGAAAATCATCTTATATAGAAAAACTATAGTATTTCTATACTAACTATAATAAATATAGTATTTAATGTGATTATACAGTGCAGTGCCTGGGGGGGCGCATAACAAGATATCACAGAGCAAGTGATATTAAGTGTACTGAACAAACCCTCAAGAGACAACATGGAAAAATATTTAACAGAGATGGCGGAGAGAAAGGTGGAGAGAGATGAAGATAATGAGAGCATCAAAAGTCAACCGAAAATTAAATGTCGAAGCATATGTAGCGCCTGGCTTTACTGTAACTTCACTGTAACTAAGAAGGAAGACCGGTTTGTCTGCTGTGTCTTAAAATGTTGGCAGTGGACAGCGTGAAGCCAAATAAAAGGCGTCACTTAAAGAAATTACACCCCAATCACGCTGATAACCGCTTGAGTTTTCTAATTGTCGCGCGTATAGTCAGCAATCATAACGCTTTATTAAAGCTACTTCAGAAAAGCTGTGCGTCGCACAACGTGCGCGTTGCAAACATTAGTTCTGACTTCCTCAAAAAAAAAAAAAAAAAAAAACAGCACAAATTGTTGTATTCATTTTTGTTTTGTAGGTTAAAGTGTTAATATATTGTGCTCCTGAGTTAATGTCGCTGGTGAATTTGAATTTATTATTATTTATTAATTTTTTTTAGTTTCAATTGCCAGTCAGTATAAAAACGTTTCTAGTTTAAATAAGGATTTTATTCGTTTCTGTTACAAACTAAAAAACAGTTAATAAATTTATTCTTTGTTCTAAGTTGATCTATATTTCTTTCTTTTTTGATTTCTTTATTGTTAATAAGGATACATTGTTATAAAAGAGGTGTACTTATAACAAATTTATAGACAAATCATACTACAGTGGGCGTGTAAAAATACTTTATCCCATTTTGTCATGGGGGGGGGGGTGAGGTGAGTGTGCGTGAGTGTGTGTGGGGGGGGGGGTGCAAAATGTTTTCTTCTTCCTAGGGAGGGCTTAACAGAAAATAATTAAGAATCACTGGACTAATAGCAACAGATCATATTTGATTTATTTATTTACCTTATGATTTATTAACAGTAAATTTCGCATCCGTAAATCCAAATGTTTCGATCCAAACCCTGCCTTCACCAATTTATTATTATACATGAACAGTACAGCAGATATGATTTTTTAACATGTTTGATTCATGTTGCCATTTACTTTTTTCACTGCCAGCTGGAGTCTGCATGACAGCATTACAGAATACAGTATTGAACTTTTGCATCTTAAAATTACTGTAAAGTATACTTTTAAAATTCTTCAGAAGTGGTCAAAGAGTGACTTGGCTTTAACACAATTTTAAGGATTTCATTTTTTTGGTGAGCATAGTGAAGCACACAGTAAGAAGGTAATGGGTTCATGGTCAGGATGCCGGACAAGGGTTTTAACCCCATAATGTGTGATCTTTAGTTTGTATTCAAAGTCTATAAACTCACCAAGAGATAACCTTAACATTAACTTGTCTCAAAGTTGGTGACCGTCATATGAGGGCTAGGATTATTTGCATGTTTCTTGTGTCCAGCTACAAGAATCTTACTTCACTACAATTTGTTTATAGAAAATTCTAAATGATCCAAATTACCATTTATTAAAAAATACCCAATCAAATTTTTGACATTTCATATGATGTCAAAAATACTCACTTTGAATGCTGAAGGCAACTTGAAATTGAACCATTTGAGTACATCCCAGCTTTACATCCAGTGCATACAGTATCTTCAGTTGTGGTTCCTGGATAAATAAATAATCTGATGAAACAATCTACTAAAAACAATAAAAAAATTACAGTAATATTATAAATATAGCAGCAATATTGCAACAACCTTTATGCTCAATGTATTGTCCTGGATCACACTGTTTATGCATTTCAGCTTGTCTACAGCTGCCTTTGTTCTGATCAGTACAGTAATATCCAGCTACTGGATCACAAATAGTATCTAATAATCGTGTACAGGGCATCTTTACTCTCAGTCCCTGCTCTGTATAAAAACAAAATAAAGCAAACATACAAAATGTGAATAAAAAAATAATAAATAATACATTAAAGTGCTCATTAATATGTACATATGAGTAGTAAGCAATAATATTACACATACAGTATTTTATGTAACAAAACAAATTATTTAAATGCACAATATAATTTCATTTAGATTGTATTTGTAACACAATGCAAATCTTACCTGAATCACACACTGTGCATGTTATACATTTTAAAAGACCATTGGGTTCTGCAGTGTAAGTTTCCTTATCACAGGCAACACAAGTAGTGCTGGTATACCTGGTACAATGTTTGTAAACACGATTTCCTAAAAAAAAAGAAAAAAAAAAGATTAATGTTAATAATTAATGTCCATAAATTCAGTGTTTTAGAGATTTTATATTTTATATATTTTAATAGATGTTTTTATTTCTACTATAAATGTGTATATCTTTGCTTTTTGATATCTTAGATATAAATGTAATGTACAGGATCAAGTTTGGACGGCTCATTTTTGCTCCACTTATTGCCCATTTTATCGTTTTTACTGACCATAAATATGGACTTTGTAGTTCTACAATTCCAGATAGTAGTCCATCTATTTGTGGACTACAGTTCACACTGTGTTAGTCCCCTTTACTCTGTTCTTTAATGAACAGGACCCCAATAGCAGCATTACAGAGTGGGTATTATTTGCTTGGTGCATCCCAGCAGTGTCACTTAAATGAAACTACAGCAGCATTGCTGCATTAAAATCCCCTCATTACATCAGTGTCACTGCAGAACTGGCAATAAACAATCCAACCACCCAAATTATACCTGTTCTGTGATGTTCCTGACCAACAGAGAACAGAGTAAAGCCCGTAATAGATGATTAAGCAAAAGAAAAAAAAATATCATGTTTCATTATATTATGTTTTAGTATATTTGAATCACTTGTTTATAACAGGGCGGCATGGTGGCTTAGTGGTTAGCACGTTCGCCTCTCAGCACTAAGGATTCCCGGTTCAAATCCCAATATGGGTGGAGTTTCGATGTTCTCCCCGTGTCCGTGTCTTCCCCTGCACATGGCCAGAACCAGGAAGTGGGCAGAGAACATCGTCTGTGATCCATCACACCATGGACATCACCTGTTCCAGTATCTTCCCTCAGGCCGGCGGTTCAGTCAGTTGAGGATCAAGACCTCCAGATTACGGAGAAGCTTTTGTCCACACGCCATCACACTAATGAACAGCTGAACATTAAAACACTACTTCTGGACACATTCTCAACACTCTCAACCAGTCTTCTTCCATTCTCATCTATTTAATTATCCATTACAGTATTGCACTAGCACTTTATTTTAAATACAATCTGCACAATAGTCATGTTTACAGGTGTGTCTCTGTGTGTGTGCGTGCGCGCGTGTGTGTAGGAGGAATGCTAGTTTGGGTGTGTCTGTCACTTATTGTGCACTTTGAGCTATTGCAACCAAATACAAATTCCTTGTATGTGTGAACATACTTGGCCAATAAAGTTTGATTCTGATTCTGATTATCTTATGTACATGAATCGTGATTTAAGCACGGAGGCGTGGCCACGTGTCAGTTTTGGGAACAGCAAGAGAGACGGGGGGGAGCCCAGACAGCGCCCAGACGGGGGGGAGCCCAGACTCGCTTACAGAGATCGCGAATTAGAATGAATCACATTGTGTGTATAAGCGCTTCAGATACTGTGCCGTAAAAAAGCGCTGATACGTTTTTTTCAAACCTCGCGATCTACCCAACACCCCTGCGATAAACGTATTGAGCTCCCCTGGCGTAGAGGATAAAGCGGAAGATAATGGATGGATGGATAGTCAATAACTGTAACTTACCTGGTGAACACATTGGACAACATTCCCCATTATCCAGTTCATATTCAGCTCGATCACATACACAACAGCACAGTTCAAAAATAAGCATTAAAAAAGCAGAAACAATAAAAATGTTTTTTAAAGCACATCGTTCATCTCCTCGCTTCATGTGTTCAGAAATTTGATGTAGCTATATTTTCTTTGTCCTGCATTTTAATTTTTACAAAGATAAACCTGAAAATGAAAGGGTCTTCGTTAGTTTATTTAAGACATTAAAACTATCAGGATTTAAGGTAAGAAAATATTTACCTGTATTTAAAAATATTTATTTCTTAAACTGCATTTATCTGGACCTAGTGTTATGTTATACAGTTATTTGTGTGTTACTTCTGTGATAAAATTGCAATTATTTTATATACACAATCTATTTGTTTGATCACTTACAATGCCTGTGATAATACAAATCCAGAAGACAGCATTTTCGTTTAAATGTGCTAAATTTTAGCCAATCAATCAACCCTCCCCAATAAAAAAACTTTGAAAGTAACCTATTTTCATTCTAAAATTCAGCATGAAAATAGGTTACTTTCAAAGATTTTTGAGTGATTATTAATTTAAAGACCAGGTGAAAACATTAATACACACTTGCATTACCATTAGGTCATTTAGCGGACGCATTTTCCCAATTTGGTTGTGGGTCTAAACACAGGTTTGGTCATACAGCACTCCAGGGGTAATAAAGGTTATGGGTCTTGTTCAAGGACCCACATTAGTAACCGTTCAGTGGACCTGGGATTTCAAACCCTCAACCTTCTAATTATTAGCCCAACCACTGAGCGACCACACACTCCTACTTTGGTAAGATCACTTATACCTCATGAACCAAACATTTTAGACTTCATGGAACATTAATGTTAAATACTTCTGTAACACTGCAACAAAAGTCAGATTAATTAGAACAGTTTAAAAGACTGACACTCCAACCTTATATAAGGTTATTTATTAGCTTTACCGTATTTAGTACAGTTTTAAAGGATATATTAACTTATTATACAGCTTTAAAGCCATTTTTCTTCAGCCGAAAAAAATTATTTAAAAGGGAAACAAATGTTTGACACTGAAATATGTAACTTAACTCTGATGAAATAAACTTTGCTGCTATAACTTAACTGTTTTAATAACCAAACTGTACATTTAATAAAATACATAGACAACATGAATATAGTACTTACTGTGTAGTGTTCTAAGTTATATTTTCTCATGTTCAGTACGAATGTATGCGAGATACCTCGCTAGTTAGAATGATGAAGTAAAAGGTCTCCTTTAGGAGGTTAAGCATAGGAAGCCAAACAAGTCAAACGTCGATTCAAACAGATAAACGTAATACACATCTTGTGTGTTTATTTGTTAATGAACAAAAAAAAAGCTCCAAAATTATCCAAAAAGCCGGTAAAACCGCGCCACGTGTGATTTGTGTGCGTGCCGCGTGTATGGAGTTTCTTATGGTTCGACTGGTGGAGTGTGGTTCGGTTATCAGAGTTTTTCTATACTTAAATTCTGTTGAACAGTTTTTTTTAATCTTATTATAATTTGTATTGATTTGCTTACTAGTTGCTTTTGTAGTCTGTTATGTTTAACTTTTCTTTATTCCTCTCAAACTTTTTTTCTCATATATTTTTTTCTCTTTCTTATATTTATGACATTCTAGCATTACATGTTCTATTGTTTCAACCATAGCACAATGAATATTAAAGTTCATTCATTCATTCATTCATTATCTCCCGCTTATCCTCTATTAGGGTCGCGGTGGGGTTCCCCATGCCCATCCAGGGGAGAACGTCTCGGGCGCTGGGCAGATAGACCCAGGACAGGGCGCCAATCCATCGCTGGGCACACACTCACTCACACAGACACACTCTATATGGG
>JAFMOD010001452.1:54341-73336 GCA_019802435.1 Corydoras maculifer
TTGACTCAGGGGGGCTGAATAATTTTGCACATCGCACTTTTCAGTTTTTTATTTGTAAAAAAATTGTTGATTCATGTATAACTTTCATTCCACTTCACAATTGTATACCACTTTGTGTTGGTCTTTCACATTAAATTCCAGTGAAATATATTTATGTTTGTGGTTGTAATGTGACAAAATATGGCAAAGTTCAAGGGGTATGAATACTTTTGCAACCCATTGTATTGTAATGCACTACTTGCCGGTCTCCCATCTTGCACAATCAGGCCTCTACAACTGATTCAAAACTCTGCAGCCCGACTTGTGTCTCTGACTCAGCCCAAACAAACTCATGTCACTTCACTACTCATTTCTTCCTGTTGGCATCCTATAGCTGCTCGCATTCAGTACAAGTCACTGCCTTTGATCTACAGGGCCATTTATGGATCTGCCCCCTCTTACATTTAATCTATATTTTCAAAATACACAACAACTTGTGCACTTTGCTGTAGTAATACATGGTGCTAATTCTCACTCCGTATTCTTCACCACTGCAAAATGGTGGACCGATTATTCCAACTCTGGAGTCACTTGGCACCTTTAACACTAGAAGGGCTAAAGCTGCGTACTTTTACGCCTTTAAGAAACGTCTCAATACACATCTCAAAACACTTTGAAAAAAGGCGGGAGGCGTGGAGAATAGGATAGTAATGTAGCTGGTTTTTCCGTAACTATTTTTCCGTAACTGTTTTATTAGGTGGTGAATAATGGAGACTTCAGCTGTGAAGTGCTTTGCTTGTTGGATTCTCTGTGGTGAATACAGTCATTTCTAAAAACGAATAGAATCAAAGAATGTGTAAATTTAATAGCTTATACATTTCCCATTAATAAGTAAATGTCATTATAATTCTCACCTGATTTAGGTTATTAATTCAGATGTACCTTAAAAAAAATAATGTTATTTCAAATTATGTATTTGTTTACTTCATACAAATAGACATTTATGAAACAGTGAGAAAAACACTTACCTCTTCAGCAATGGGTTGAACTGACTCACAAGCTATTAAAAAAAATCTTAGTTTTAACATATTAAATTGAAACAAATAAAGTTAATAAATTTAGATTTTACCTTTCTGATTGTGTTGTCTGAATTTTGGTTGATGGTGTTTGATTACTACTCCAACCACTGCTGCAATTATTATTATTATTACAGCAACAGTACTAAGACTTATTGCAAGCCCAGAGCTTTTGGCTTCACACACGGCATCAGAAGTCTTCGTTCCTGGTTTTACTTCGCTGAGCCCCAAATTTTCACACCTGTTAAAAAATTTAAATATCAGTAGCATGAACACAATTTTTCACTTCAGCTTTGGTAAGATTATATTAATACATCAAATATATTTATATTAACTTCAATAAAATAAAAGTCTTTAGCATTATTAGATTGGTTTATATGGACCATTTGGTTTTGGACCATTAAATTGGTTTTGGACCATTAAAATTAGATACTTATAACCACTAAAGAATGATTAATCTCTTTGATGTATCCCTTTGTTTATGAGCAAATTATTAATACTAATTTACAACAAAGGTGGTAAAACCTACAAATGTGTGATGTAAAATTTAGCATGAAATTAGAGAAATGGCAACATTATACATTTGATTCGCTCTCTGATTTTATATAAATAAATCCAAAAGGTCTGGCTCCAAGCCTTGTTTTCACCAATTCGTTATTGAAAGTAAAAAGTACAGGAGCTTTTTGATTGTAGACCTGTTTGATATTTAATTCCGTTTTTGTTTTTTGGGTCTTAGCATGCCAGTATTACAGTAATCTAGTCTCAAGTTTTTATTAGTCTTGAGTATTCATCTTTTGCATCCTGCAATGGTATATTAGTAAACTTAGATTTAACACCGCTTATTTTATTTCTTGCGCAAGGCAGCATGGTGAAGCAGTTATTATTAAGCACACAGCAAGAAAGTAGTGGATTTATGATCAGAATTAGGACAATGTCCTATTTGTTTAGGCTTTGAATGTTATTCCCATGTCTGTGTAAACTTTAGTTGAAAAGAGATAAACTGGGGACACTAACTTGTCTTGAAGTGTACATATTACTGTTACTGCCCTGAAACCTGACTGATAACCGTCATTAGACGGCTGGGTTGTTTGGCTGTTTCTTGTGTCTTTACGTCCAACTATAGGAATCTTGGTTTACCAGAATCTATTTATAGGAATATATAAGTGATGTGTATTACAGTGTATTAAAAAAATCATCCTAGTAAAATAGGCATAAGTCTATTTTAAATCTATAAATTCAGATTTTATTAGTAATTCATTTTACTTCATGATAAAAATACTTACTTTGAATGCGGCAGACAACTAGTGGTTGAACCATTAGAGTAGGTCCCAGCTTTACATTCAGTACATACTGTATCTTTCATTGCTGTTCCTGCATGGATAAACAATTTGGTATAACACGAATTAATGCCAGTTTTCGCTACTAAAACTTTAAGACATAAAAATAGCAGTAGTGATAAAAAAAATAGTTGCAATGTTACAACAACCTTTATTCTTAATGTATTGTCCTGGAAGGCACTGTGTGTGTACTTCAGCTCGTCTACAGCTGCCTTTATACTGAAAAGTACAGTGGTATCCAACTTCTGGTTCACAAATCGTATTTAAAATTGGTAAACAAGGCATCTTCACTCTTAGTCCTTGCTCTGTATCAAAAATAGGGAAAACAGTAAAGAAAAAAAGTAAGATAAACTAAAAAGACTAAATAATGCATTAAATGTAGCAATGTGCTCACCAATACACCTATATATATATATATATATATATATATATATATATATATATATATATATATATATATATATATATATATACACACACACACACACACACACACACACACACACACAGTCATATGCAAATGTTTGGGCACCCTTATTAATCTTAATCATTTTAAGTTCTAAATATTTGGGTGTTTGCAACAGCCATTTCAGTTTGATATATCTAATAACTGATGGACACAGTAATATTTCAGGATTGAAATGAGGTTTATTGTACTAACAGAAAATGTGCAAGATGCATTAAATTTAAATTTGACAGGTGCAAAAGTATGGGAACCCTTATCATTTTATTGATTTGAATACTCATAACTACTTTTTACTGACTTACTGAAGCACAAAATTGGTTTGGTAACCTCATTGAGCTTTAAACTCCATAGCCAGGTGTATCCAATTATGAGTAAAGGTATTTAAGGTGGCTAATTGCAAGTTGTTTTGAATCTCTTCTGAAGAGTGGCATCATTGGCTTCTCAAAACAACTCTCAAATGATCTGAAAACAAAGATTTTTCAACATAGTTGTTCAGGGGAAGGATACAAAAAGTTGTCTCAGAGATTTAACCTGTCAGTTTCCACTGTGAGGAACATAGTAAGGAAATGGAAGACCACAGGGACTTGTTCTCGTTAAGCCCAGAAGTGGCAGGCCAAGAAAAATATCAGAAAGGCAGAGGAGAAGAATGGTGAGAACAGTCAAGGACAATCCACAGACCACCTCCAAAGAGCTGCAGCATCATCTTGCTGCAGATGATGTCACTGTGCATCGGTCAACAATACAGCACACTTTGCACAAGGAGAAACTGTATGGGAGAGTGATGTGAAAGCAGCCGTTTCTGCAAGCACGTCACAAACAGAGTCACCTGAGGTATGCAAAAGCACATTTGGACAAGCCAGCTTAATTATGGGAAAAGGTCCTGTGGACTGATGAAACAAAGATTGAGTTGTTTGGTCATACAAAAAGGCGTTATACATGGTGTCAAAAAAACACAGCATTCCAAGAAAAACACTTGCTACCCATTGTAAAATTTGGTGGAGGTTCCATCATGCTTTGGGGCTGTGGGGCCAATGCCGGCACCGGGAATCTTGTTATAGTTGAGGGTTGCATGGATTCCACTCAGTATCAGCAGGTTCTTGAAAATAATGTTCAAGAATCAGTGACGAAGTTGAAGTTACGCCGGGGATGGATATTTCAGCAATACAATCAGGCATTCATGCAGAGGAACAATTACAATATTCTGGAATGGCCATCCCAGTCCCCAGAACTGAATATCATTGAACATCTGTGGGATAATTTGAAGTGCGGTGTCCATGCTCGGCGACCATCAAACTTAATTGAACGGGAATCGTTTTGTAAAGAGGAATGGTCAAAATACCTTCATCCAGGATCCAGGAACTGATTAAAAGCTACAGGAAGCGACAAAAGGCTGTTATTTATGCAAAAGGAGGATCCCATACTTTTGCACCTGTGAAATTTTGTTTTAATGCATATTGCACGTTTTCTGTTAGTACAATAAACCTCATTTCAATCCTGAAATATTACTGTGTCCATCAGTTATTAGATGTATCAAACTGAAATTGCTGTTGAAAACACCCAAATATTTAGAACTAAAAATGATTAAGATTAATAGGGGTGCCCAAACTTTTTAGATATATATACACACACACATGTGTGTGAGCACTTTGCTACATTTACATTACTAAGATAAGGTATTTTATGCAATGATAATTATTAAAAAAATATTTTTAAAATTATTTTAATGCACAAATAAGATTTTTAGAATGTATTTGTAACAGTGCAATAGGGATGAAATAGAGCTACAATGCAAATCTTACCTGAATTGCACACTGTGCATGTAATACATTTTAAAAGACCATTGGGTTCTGCAGTGTAAGTTTCCTCATCACAGGGAACACAAGTAGTCCTGGTGTATATCGTACAATGTCTATGAACACAATGTCCTAAAAAATATGAAAATGTTAATAATTACAGTCCATAATAACACTGCACTACAGTCCATAATATATATATATATATATATATATTATTTTTATATATTAATTTACAAATTAGGACATAAATTAATGACTACAATTTTTTATTTTTAAAAATTAAATTTAATGTTTAAAAAACCAATTACTTAGGTGATTTTATTAAGCTTGTCTCGTGACTATGTTTTTAATTATTATAATTAAGAATATTTGAATTACCATGACTTACCTGGTGCACACATTGGACAACATTCTCCATTCTCCAGTTCATATTCAGCTCGATCACATACACAACACAGTTTAAATATAAGCATTAAAATAGCAGCAACAAAAAAAAGTTTTTTAAAGCAGCATTGCTCCATAAAGTGATACATTGCAGGAAAAATATGTGCAAAGGTCCAAAAACATCCAGCTCAAAATTCATTTCTGCTTATGGTAAATCCAACACTTTGGATATTTGGTGTACAGTAGCTTTTCATAACTTCAGAATCTTTGTCCAGTATTTTAATTTTTACAGAAATAAATCTGAAAATGAAAGGGTCATCGTTAGTTTATTCAAGACATTAAAACTATCAGGCTTTATGATAAAGTGTTCACCTGTATCTAAAAAACTTCTTATACATCTTTTGTCTGGACTTGGTGTTGTTTTATACAGTTATGTATATGCTAATAAAATAATAAGATGTGATATAATATGTGATAAAAGTGTGGTTATTTTATATACACAATCTATTTGTTTGATCAATTACAATGCCTGTAATAATGCAAACCAGCAGACAGCATTTTTATTGGGGGGGGGGGGGGGGGGGGGGGGGGGGGGGGGGGGGGGGGGGGGGGGGGGGGGGGGGGGGGGGGGGGGGGGGGGGGGGGGGGGGGGGGGGGGGGGGGGGCAATCCATCGCTGGGCACACACTCACTCACTCACACAAACACACTCTTATAGGGGGCAATTTGGAGAATTCAATTGACTTGATCCATGTTTTTGGACTGTGGGAGGAAACCGGAGAACCCGGAGGAAACCCACGCAGACACGGGGAGAACATGGAAACTCCACCCAGATGGGGATTCGAACCGGGAATCCCTAGCGCTGAGAGGCGAACGTGCTAACCACTAAGCCACCGTGCCGCCCATTTTTATTTAAATGTGCTAAAACCTTAGTCAATCAAATCAAGTTCCACAGCTGCCCTCCCATAATCACCCAATCACAAGAGGAGTGCAACATAGGAAGTAGATTGGTGTATCTTTGCAAGTGAATGTTTGTGGCAAATTTTAGCAAAAAATTATTTTATTAATTATTATACAGCTTTAAAACATTTTTTTTCGTCAATTGAATATCCTTTAAATTAGTAACAAATGCCTGATAATGAAAGCAATTTTGCTACTACAACTTAACTGTTTTTTATAACCAAAATGTACATTAAAGCAATATGACACTTAATGTTGTCATTGATTAACTGGTCATCTGCAACCTAATCTAGTCCGCTTTTTTAAGCGAACGCTGATTGCTGACTAACAGGTTTCCGGTTTCTCTAATAATGAATACTGTTATCTAGTGGCCATGTTAGAGAACATTGGGGAAAATTATGAATTATCAGGCACTGATATGAATTACAGGGCAGCACGGTGGTTTAGTGGTTAGCACGTTCACCTCTCAGCGCTAGGGATTCCGGGTTCAAATCCAAATCTGAGTGGAGTTTCCATGTTCTCCCCGTGTCTGTGAAGGGTTCCCTCCCACAGTCCAAAACATGGATCAAGTTCAATTGAATTCTCCCAATTGGCCCAAATAGAGTGCGTTTGTGTGAGTGTCTGTGCAAGTGAGTGTGTGCAAAACGATAGATTGGCACCCTGTCCTGGGTGCATCTGCCCAGTGCCCAAAACGTTCTCCCCTGGATGGGTATGCTCCCCCCCGGAAGATAATGGATGGATGATACGAATGACCAGAACCACCCGTTTTATAAACTAAGTGTAAATAAGTTAAGCGTAAAATGGTTTTGCCATTACAGATATCATTTATATTATTCATTTTAAAAATATTTTTATTTATAATAGCTTTAATTATTCCTTCAGAATATTATTATTGTAAAGTTTAATGATTATTGCACTGTCGTAGCATTGCTCCTTTATACCTTTTGCAAGTAGAAGTATTATGGCATAATGTATAGTAATTAATTTACACTGTGGTTCTAGTTATTTAAGTTAAAAACACTCCTTTTCTTACAGATCAACAAACTCAAATTACATGCTTAATTGTTTACCCAGACAAGTTTGCTTTTTAAAAAGAACTTTAAAAAGTGAATAAATATTAAAACATTATTAGCTCCTAGAACCTGAAACTGTCACATAGTAAAACCAGCAAAAACTATAATCACAGGTATTTTTGGGCCTCATTATTGGAAAACTTTAAGGTGTCCTGACACGTATGAGAACTTCACATCCACTGATTTAGCACTGGGAGTCCGCAGACTTGATGTTGTAATACCCTTACACGGGATTGTTTAAAAAATGTTTCTATCCACATGAACCCACACAAATATGCTATTGAGTGTTGACGTAAACACGCCAAGCGCAGGTGTCAGTGCAACATAAAGCTAAAATCTATGTTGGTCAATCAGAATCCATTAACACCAAGCCAAAGTATCCACCCATTATCTTCCGCCTCTATTGAGGTCGCGGTGGTGGTGGTGGGGGGGGGGGGTTTGTCCCATGCCCATCCAGGGGGGGGGGTTTCGGGCGCTGGGCGGATGCACCCAGGACAGGGCCCCAATCTATCACTGGGCACACACTCATTCACATAGACACACACACATACACACTCTATTTGGGGAAATTTGGAGAACTCAGTTGACTTGATCCATGTTTTTGGACTGTGGGAGGAAACCGGAGAACCCGGAGGAAACCCACACAGACACGGGGAGAACATGGAAACTCCACCCAGATGGGGATTCGAATCGGAAATCACTAGTGCTGAAAGGAGAACGTGCTAACCACTAAGCCGCCGTCCCGCCCCAAACCACTAATTATTTATATATATATATATATATATATATATATATACACTTTAAAAAAAAAAAAAAAAAAAAAAAAGAGTCGCATGTGTGACGTCTACGTCGCCTCATTTGTCGCAGAGGGTGACGTTTGAACCGCCATTTTTACACATTGAATGTGTACCGGTTCCTGCGATATTTTATGTCAGTAGAATTTGTAATATTTATATGACAATTAAAAAACCTTGCCCCATGAAAACAGTTGCTCTTCTAAATGTAATAAGATTCAGAATAAATAAATTGAAATTAAAATTTTAACAGCTTCAAAACATCTTATGGCGGCTCAGACCGGCACAAAAACACCCCGTTAGCGCTTTAGGAAACCGCAGAACCGCGATTCGCTTTGTTTGTGTTTAAACTCCGGTCACTTAAAAATAAACCGTGATAAGTTTTGTTTTTTTAAGTAAGTTTTCTTGTGATTACTTTAAAAATGAACACATGTTCTTTTTAGACCTCGGTATGAATTTTCAAAACTCCAGAACTAACCCGCACGTGTTGATGGCGTTTTAGATGTTGCATGACGGCACTTGTCTTTATTCAAGAAAGCCTCGTTAAGGGATTCATAAAAGACTTCCTGGAATTTCTCGACACACAATTCATAGCCTCGACGCAGTACGACGCACCACAAGCCCAAACTCAGAAGAATGTCTTCGTTTTCCAGACACCGGCTACAGACTGTCCTCCATCACACCGTGGGTGTTTCCGCCCACGCGATCTCGGGATTTTCCGATGCGCCTTTATATCCGGTTTTTATTACTACAATGTATTAAGATATAAAGTAAATCGAATTTATAGCATAATTAAAGAATTTTTTTAGTTCGTTAGTAGTTGTATACAAGTATATAAATACGCTTAAAATTCTAAATATTCACTATTAAAATCATAAACCAAACGCCCTGATACAATATGATACAAGTTATAATATAATAACGACGTCAGTGCTGTAACATAAGATCAAATTAGATCATTCATTATCTCCCGCTTTATCTTCTATTAGGGTCGCGGTGGGGTTCCCCATGCCCATTCAGGGGAGAACGTTTCGGGCGCTGGGCAGATACACCCAGGACAGGGCGCCAATCCATCGCTGTGCACACACTCATTCCCACAAACACTCTATATGGGGCAATTTGGAGAATTCAATTGACTTTATCCATGTTTTTGGACTGTGGGAGGAAACCGGAGAACCCGGAGGAAACCCACACGGAGATGGGGAGAACATGGAAACTCCACCCAGATGGGGATTCGAACCGGGAATTCCTAACGCTGAAAGGCGAATGTGCTAACCACTAAGTCACTGTGCCGCCCAAATTAGATCAGTTAAAACATTCCAACCTCCTATGATTTATTTCACACGATAGTCAATTTAAGTTGACTTTACTATATATAGTACAGTTTTTAACGTCATATGAACTTAGCAATGTAAAGCTCTTTTACTTTAATCGAACAACCAGAGAAACTAAACGACACGGACAAGGAAACCTTCAGCTACTTTAACTAACCTTTGTATTAATTTCTTTACAGAAGTAAATACAATACATACACAAAATGAATATAAAACTTACGGTGTGGTATTTTTGTAAGGCATGAAAGTATGTCACTGTCTCACTCCGTTATTCTTAATAAAAAAGAAACCTGATTGCCGCTCAACGACAAAATTAATTTATTTAGAAAATGTTTTGTTTGCACAGTAACTTATGGAGTGTCACTTGGGTGGAGTGCTAGTTGAATTTAACATACAAAGAAAAATGTTTATAACACCAATATTTGTATTCGTGTACAATAATGTGCAAGAGAAAGTACACTCTTTGAATGGCACTCTTAATATCATTCATTCTTTCATTTTCTTCCACTTTATCCTATATTAGGGTCACGGGGGGGGGGGGGTCCCATGCAATCTAGGGGAGAACGTTTTGGGAGCTGGGCAGATAGACCCAGGACAGGGCACCAATCCATCACTGGGCACACACACACTCACACACACACAGACACACTCTATATGGGGCAATTTGGAGAACTCAATTGACTTGATCCATGTTTTTAGACTGTGGGAGGAAACCGAAGAACCCGGAGGAAACATGGAAACTCCACCCAGATGGGGATTCGAACCGTTAATCCCTAGTGCTGAGAGGCTAACGTGCTAACCACTAAGCGACAGTGCGGCACTCTTAATGTCTGTGTCTAATATTCGTAAATAAAGCATCTTTATTCTTAATACTTGCACTGCATCAAAATATAAGTAACAGATTAAAACAGGGACATAATGAACAAAAGTGAGATGAAGCTATAAGAAGAGAAATACACTAAATGTAGCCAAGTGCTCATAAAAAGTATATATACTACTTGTATAAGAGTACATTTACTGACATAAGTGATTTTATGTAACAAAAGTAAATTATTTAAATGCACAAATAATATGATTTCATTTAGAATGTATTTGTAACATGAGGCAAATCTTACCTGAATCACACACTGTGCATTTAATACATTTTAAAAGACCATTAGGTTCTGCAGTGCAATAGTGCTGGTGTATATAGTACAATGTCCATAAACACGATGTCAGTGTTTTTAATAATAATAATAAAAATAATAATAATATATATTAGACTATTGGAATTCTATTAGACTATTGGATTTGCAATCCTGCAGGGACGTTACAGCAAAATCCATTGTGTACATTCGGAGGTTTTTCACTGAACTGAATCAGTTTGTCTATTTTTCGAAAATAAAGGTTGTATTATTTTTCTAAAGTCTGTATCTGTGAACTACAAATGTTTTTTCTATAGCTTTAATCTGAGGTAAAAACTATGTATTATAAACCTAAGACTGATAAGGAATTTAAGCAAATGCACATAATAATAAACGTAAGATTTACATTTCAGCTCTGGTTTTATGTTTTCATGTGTTATACAGCATAACACTATTAAGTGTTCATTAGAAATCAGGCAGCAAGGCAAATGGTAAAAAAAAAAAAAAAACATGTTTATGATTCATATGTACAATCTACAATCAAAAGTATGAAAGTATTGGTTACCACACGAACATATCTGGGAATGAAGAAGTGAAATAGTCACAGTTTCAGTTCATTAAAATTCCTTTTATGTTTTATTTTAATCTAATATTAAAAGTGAACAGACATGAGTCTTAATACTTTATAAACTGTCAGAGATCTTAATATTTTTCACAACAAATTTTGCTGTGTCTTATGTGCACGTTCCTCCACATAAAGCTGCATCTGTTGAAATAAAACCACACACATAAGTTTATATTTAGACTTGTAAGAGTTAATAACAAAAATAAAATTTAAAAAAACAAATTATATAGGTTCCCTAAAGTAATTAATGAGCATTTTTTGTGTACAAATATTTTATTTAAAATAAATAATAATAAAATAAATAATAAATAATAAATAATATTTAAATATAAATTTTAAACTACTTCAACTTGTTTATATAATAACATTTTTATAAGAGTAAAGATTACTGTTACCATTTTTGACTAAAAACTGAAACTAAGTACCTGAGGAAACTGTTATTGAAAAACAGCCTTTTATAAATTATAAATTTTATAAAGGTTTCATTCCAACATAGAAGTTTTATAATAGTGATTAACTTTTCCAGTCACTATCACGTTGCTGCTGAGAATTTGAATTTCCCCATTGTGGGATCGATAAAGGCATATCTTATCTTATATTGCCCTATTGTGCTCCATTTGTTTAGTGTGTGTGCACGCCTCCCTGATTTTTACATTATTGCTTCTTTCTTCTTTAGTTATTTTCATTGTTTGTGTTGTTAATTATTATTTATTCCTTAAGTCCCTTCTCTCTATATGTTGTGGCTTGCTCCAGTTAGATTCCTGGTTGTACTTTTCCCCCTTAGTGCTTCTGGACAAAACCATGACTGTTACCTTTACAATGTCAGAGGTCATAGTTTTCAGAGGGATGAGTTTGGGATCTTGCATTAGAACCTCTTGCTCATCAGCTACAATCCAGGGAAAATCCTGAAGACAACAAACACACACATACACAAAGAATAATTTTAACTTGTTTTATTTATTTCAAGGAGACACTACTGCCTTTAACAAAAACTGATTCCAACTAACCAAATTTCTACTTTTTGTATCATTTGTTTAACCTTTAAACCTGATTTTACCTTGATATACACAGACATACAGAAATACATTTCGTTGGGGGTCAATTTTTTTATTAGAATTTGTGAAATACAAATAAATGAAAAGAACATAAATGATTTTCTACTTTATACTGGCAAGAAATAACAGGCACAGAGAAAAACTGGTGTATCTAAAAATCTGAAATTTACATTACATTAGAAAACCTTAAGATGTTAATGATCTTAAAAGTGCTGATATAATGGTAGAAAACACTGAGTACAGAAAAGAGAAATGCTGAAATATCATTCATTCATTCATTATCTCCCGCTTTATCCTCTATTAGGGTCGCGGTGGGGTTCCCCATGCCCATCCAGGGGAGAACGTTTCGGGCGCTGGGCAGATACACCCAGGAGAGGGCGCCAATCCATCGCTGGGCACACACTTACACACTCTATATGGGGCAATTTGGAGAATTCAATTGACCTGATCCATGTTTTTGGACTGTGGGAGGAAACCAGAGAACCTGGAGGAAACCCACGCAGACACGAGGAGAACATGGAAACTCCACCCAGATGGGGATTCGAACCGGGATTCCCTAGTGCTGAGAGGTGAATGTGCTAATCACTAAGCCACTGTGCCGCCACTGCTAAATTATCATCTAGAATAGAGTAAGCTCGAAGTGTTCAGTAAATATACAAAATAGACAAACAGAAATGAATGTTTTAAAGTGCTATAGAACCTGCCCGGTAGGACAATATAATCTAGTGAACTACCAACAGTATATTACTAACACTACTACTACTAATAATCATATAAATGTTTTTTTTCTGACCTTGATCACCTGAACTTTCTCCATGTTTCTTGTGGCAGATTCTCTGGTGTAAACTAAAACAGTAAAAGTACAACCTGAAACATAAAAAGAAGAAGCTGTATAGCTTTAAATTCATAAATTTTAGCGCATTATAATTTGTTTTGTAGATATATAAAAGAAAGACAGAGCGAGTTCTTAGAAAACAGAATTTAAACAGAACATACACATACTGACAAAAACACTACTGTGTTAAACTAAAAGTTTACTAGAAAACTTGATACGTACAGGTACCAAGATGTAGAATACTGTAAATACTACTTGAACTAGAAACATAATAGTTTAATAGGCAACAATTTTAACTGAATTTGAGTATTTGATTTATATGCTGTTTACATAAGGAATTGTGTTAATGGTTTATGAATTAACACAAACATTGGTGATCTTACTTTAAAATACACATCCAACAGTGGAGCAAACAGACCAGCACCAGCAGCAGATGTGAAACATCTCTATAGTAATTACTTTAGGGACATCTAGTGGTTATGAAATTGATGTACATAAAAACAATTCATTTCCACCTGGGACAGAGCTTTAGAGCCTACCTTATTAGCGCAATGTACAAACACTTAATTATGGTTTAAGGGCTCATACGTTTTGCAATGGGTAACATGCAATATGCATTTTAAATCAATGTAAATATCACCCTGCTAATTTGATTTTACATTATGGACAGGTTTTCATTTTAGCCCTCAATATATCACCAGCATCTACTTACACTTAATCATTCATGGTTTTAATGCATGTAAATCCTCTTACCTGGAGGATTGTTATCCAGAACAGCATCACATACACTTATCTTGAGGATCACAGCTCGCAGGAGCTGTTCTACGTGAGTCAGCAGGGTGTCTGAGCTGCTCGGGTAGGAAACATCTGATTTAATGTGCGGTGCATATGTTACCATCAGATACAAAAACTAAAGCCACCAAATCCGAAGGCTATAGCTTTAATGCACTTTTCAGTATTTTATCAGATATTTTACCTTATTGAAAGCAGAGGAGGCTGAGAAATCTCAAACACAAATCTCTCCACAGGGTGGTGCTCCTTATCCATGATTACCACCACCACTTTTTCCGCTTCATTCTGTACTCAGTGAAAAAAGATGGTTTTCAAAGAATGTTTATATATATATATATATATATATATATATATATATATATATATATATATATATATATATATATATATATTCAGTTTCTGTATTCAAAATATTCCTTTATTCATGAAACCTCTGTGTTTTGTTCACTGTACCTTCTCAATAAGTGGTTTAACACATTGGAGTGTGTCCTGGATGTACTGATTCAACTCAGGGTGACAGGACATCTAAAATTTAAACAGATTATTCACAACAATTACATAGTTAAATAAATAACCTATGTTATTTCTAGAGTAAACTCAACTGACTTTTAAAAGCAATTAACTGTTTAAGTGTCATTAGTATGTTAAGTGTTTTTTATTTACTTAATTCAGCATTATGGCAAATTTATTTCTATATCTTTTTTTTTTACAATATACTGTAAAAATGTCACAAATCAGACATATTGTAGTTAAATGTATCAAAATGCTAAATTCTAAAACAAAATTAATTCATTATTAGTATTAATAATAATTTTACTTTCCATATTAGCAATATTGTGTATGTAAGTAGAACCAACTTTTAAAGATATGTGCTGTTAATGAGCTACTATGTAATTCCACATTCATTCATTCATTCATTATCTCCCGCTTATCCTCTATTAGGGTTGCGGTGGGGTTCCCCATGCCCATCCAGGGGAGAACGTCTCGAGCGCTGGGCAGATAGACCCAGGACAGGGCGCCAATCCATCGCTGGGCACACACTCACTCACACAGACACACCCTAAACGGGGCAATTTTGAGAATTCAATTAACTTGATCCATGTTTTTGTACTGTGGGAGGAAACCGGAGAACCTGGAGGAAACCCACGCAGACACGTGGAGAACATGGAAACTCCACCCAGATGGGGATTCGAACCGGGAATCCCTAGTGCTGAGAGGTGAACGTGCTAACCACTAAGCCACCGTGTCGCCTTAATTCTACATTGAAAATACAAATTAGAACGCTAATGTGGGGCTTCATTAATTATAACAGTAAGTTCTTTTAGTTTCATGCCAATTTTACTAATTTAGGTGAAACCAATTCCAGCATTCTTTGAAAAAAAAACTCTGGAAAGATCACAAGTCCTTCACATGAAACATTTGGTCATTTAGCAGACACCAAAGCAACTTACAAGTATCGCAACTTGATGGCTGGGGTCAGAACACAGGGTTGAAACAGCATCCCTGAAGCAATGAGGGTTCGGGTCCTTGCTCAAGGGCCCACATTGGTAACTTTACATTGAACCCACAACCTTTGGATGGATAGTCCAACACCCTAACCACTGAGCTACCACACCCCTGAAACAATGATTAAATGAAAAAGGGTGTAAATAGGGTGCGGTAGTTCAGTGGTTAGGGCGTTGGCCTATCGATCTGAAGGTTGTGGGTTCAAATCCCAGGTCCACTGAAGTTACCAGTGTGGGTAACCCTCATTGCTCTTGATGTTGTGATGAACCCTGTGCTCACTTTGAAAGTTGCTTTGGATAAAAAAGCGTCTGCTAAATAACCAAATGTAAATGTAATGTAAATAAACTTAAAAACATCTCACCTGAACAGGAACGTTGTATTTCTTTCTCTTCTGGAAAATACCAGAAGGATAAACTTCTCTGACATAAAGGATGAGATGAATGGCCACTTCTAGAAACTCACACAGGATATCAGCCACCACTGTGAAGTGACATTAGAGAAGTTTAAATAAACAGAATAAACACAGAGAGAACAAACAAAGCGAGGAATCTGGTACCTTGTCCGAAATTCAGGTCTTGTCTGGTCAGAGTTGTCATCGTCGGAGAATAAAAGGAGGACAGCAGGACAGTGAGCGTCACCTGAACACCATGACACTGTGTGTTTATAAAGGTTTATAATTCAATCCCAAATAATGATAATGCAAACGCACAAATGTCTTTCTAACACGACCCAGCCTGTTTATTCATATTTTTCTGCTCCTATAGTTCTCGCTTACATTAAAAAAAATCTAGATGTTAAATATTACAATATTGAAATTAATTACTAAAACGAAACCATTTCAAACTGCAACTCCATCAACTGACGACCAGCGACTTCTTCATGGTTACGTCTTCAACCGCATATTATTAACTATCTAGTGTGCTACAAACCAAGTGTTTACATTATTTTAACGAACGTAAAAGCATTATATCTGTATGTGTTGAAATATAAATAAAAATTTATGTGCTACACAGAGTTTAATAGAAGTTCTAGCTTATAAATATAACTAAATAAGATAATTTTAGAGAAGGGTTAAGGGAGCAAGATGCCATTGAGGACACGGCACAAATGAACGCGTTCCCCCAGGCATATGTTTTTTCTTCTGTATATATTAGATGAGTTAGAGCAGGATCGCCCTCTAAAGGACCGGAGATTACATTTTATTAACAGTAATGAAGCTCAATAAAACAAAAGTCAAGAATGAAATAGTTAAAATCGTTTATTTATCCGCGAACTTTTCATATATACATACTTTTACAAAAAAAAAACATTTCTAATAAAAAACAAGTTTTAAAAGTAAGCTGAATATGACCTCGAATTAAAAATAAATGAATGAATGAATTTCCATGTTCTCCCCGTGTCTGCATGGGTTTCCTCCGGGTTCTCCGGTTTTCTCCCACAGTCCAAAAACATGGATCAAGTCAATTGAATTCTCCATATTGCCCCATATAGAGTGTGTTTGTGTGAGTGAGTGTGTGCCCAGTGATGGATTGGCGCCCTGTCCTGGGTCTATCTGCCCAGCGCCCGAGACGTTCTCCCCCTAGATGGCTCCCCTTGTCCATCCAGAGGGGAGCGTTTTGTGTGGTGGGAATTTCTCAAGAATCAGGTAAAAAAAAATCCATGCAGACAAGGGGAGAACATGAAACCTCTACCCAGATTCAAACCTGGATACCCAGCTAACCACTAAGCCACCATGCCACCCAATTTACACATATAAACAAAGTATATGTTCAACCCAGGCAGCACGGTAGCTTAGTGTTTAGCACGTTCTCCTCTCAGCGCTAGGGATTCCAAATCCGAATCCCAATCTGGGTGGAGTTTCCATGTTCTCCCCTTGTCTGCATGGGCTTCCTCCAGGTTCTCAAGTTTCCTCCCACAGTCCAAAAACATGGATCAAGGTCAATTGAATTATCCAAATTGCCCCATATAGAGTGTGTCTGTGTGAGTGAGTGTGTACCCAGTACCCATAGATTGGCACCCTCTCCTGGGTGTATCTGCCCAGTGCCTGAAACATTCTCCACTGAATGGGCAGGTCCCCCCTCCCGAGATGATAGTAGAGGATAAAGCGGAGGACAATAGATGGATGGATATGTTTAACCCTAATCATCCATCTATTTGTGCACACTCACTTACCCACTCACACACACAATCACACTATATAGGGGCAATTTAGAGCATTTAGAGCATTATTACCTTGAATCCATGTTTTTGGACTATGGGAGGAAACTGGAGAATCAGGATGAATCCCATGCAGACATGGACCTGGATCCCCAGCGCTGAGAAGCAAATGTTAGATATACAAACATATTCTACTATGTGCTTAAAAAAAGTTGACACAAGGTTTTGTGTTACCTTGCAGATTTCCTTAGAAATTATAATTTATTTTTATTTGAACCTTAACAGCAAACATAAAAAATCAACACCACAGGGGTGATCAACATAACAGTGGTGGAAATGGGGGGGAGGGGAGGTGTGGAGGTGATTTCTTTTTACAAACCAAATAAAGTCTGTAAAAGTTCTTTTTTCAATGAGTCTTTCATTTTAATAAAATAATGATTTCATGACTTATATTGTGGAACAGTTATTATAAAGATTATAAAGTCACATGAAGCTGAAAACCACACAATGTGAAGAAGCTGAAGAGTCAATAGTGTTGTCACTTCCTCCAGGAGTGGGTGTCAGATCACATGACCTGAACAAAGAGCAATGCTGAAGTAGGCCAAAAAAAAAGGGGATAACAGATAAACAACAATGGAAAACTGTGGAACTTGTTAAAATAGCTTTGTGTAGATAATGAGATCAAACTTATACCAATATAGAAGGGTCATAGAAAAACAATTTTGCTTTTATAGTGTATTTTTATCTTGAAACCATGTACACATATTTCATCTCATTATATCCTATACTAGGGACTGAGGTTCCCTAAAGCAGGGTACACACTATATAGGGCAATTTCTAGCAGCCAATTTACCTTGATTCCATGTTTTTGGACTTTGGGAGGAAGCCCATGCAGACACGGGAAGACCATGAAACCTCCACCAAGATTCAAATCTGGATCCCCAGCTAATTACTAAGCCACTGTGCTGCCCATGCTACCATCTTATACTACGATTGCATCACTGGGCACACACTCACTCACACACTCACTCACTTACTCACTCACTTACTCACACACTATCTGAGACAATTTAGAGCATCTAATTCACCTTAAATCCAAGTTTTTGGCCCATGGCAGGAAACCGGAGAACATGAAGGAAATCCACATACAAATGGGAAGAACATGAAACCCCCACCTAGAGGGAGAATCGGACCTGAGTCCCCAGCGCTGAGAGGTGGATATGCTAACCACTAAGACATTGTGCTCTCCACCCTCATAATATTGATGATGATAATAATAAAAATAATAATAACAATAACAACAAAAACAACAATAATAATGATAAAAATAATAATAATGATAATTATTATTATTATTACGGCGGCACGGTGGCTTAGTGGTTAGCACGTTTGCCTCTCAGCGCTAGGGATTCCCGGTTCGAATCCCCATCTGGGTGGAGTTTCCATGTTCTCCCCGTGTCTGTGTGGGTTTCCTCCGGGTTCTCCGGTTTCCTCCCACAGTCCAAAAACATGGATCAAGTTAATTGAATTCTCAAAATTGCCCCATATAGAGTGTGTCTGTGTGAGTGAGCGTGTGCCCAGCGATGGATTGGCGCCCTGTCCTGGGTCTATCTGCCCAGCGCCCGAGACATTCTCCCCTGGATGGGCATGGGGAACCCCACCGCGACCCTAATAGAGGATAAGCGGGAGATAATGAATGAATG
>JAFMOD010001453.1:21177-37472 GCA_019802435.1 Corydoras maculifer
CGGGCGCTGGGCAGATAGACCCAGGACAGGGCGCCAATCCATCGCTGGGCATACACTCACTCACACAGACACACTCTATAGGGGGCAATTTTGAGAATTCAATTAACTTGATCCATGTTTTTGGACTGTGGGAGGAAACCGGAGAACCCGGAGGAAACCCACGCAGACACGGGGAGAACATGGAAACTCCACCCAGATGGGGATTCGAACCAGGAATCCCCGAGCGCTGAGAGGCGAACGTGCTAACCACTAAGCCACCGTGCCGCCCTGTTTGGTGGATTGTGATAAAATAAAAATGATAAAATAGTAGAAGTGATACTCAGCATATTTTATTTATTATATCTTATGTGTGTGTGTCATTTTGCTCTGTCAGTTTAAAAAAATCCTGGTGAAGTCTAGATCAACCCATATATTAGATTGTATTGATTTCTTTTTCTGGCATTATTTATGTTTTGTCCCAGGAGTAATGTTTGTATGTATGTGTGTGTGTGTGTGTGGGGGGGGGGGTTATTATGCTGTGATACAGCAGGTTAATGTTTTTTTTTCTTTTTTTCCAGGCTCTTTTGGAGGTAGTGAATGATCTATTTGAGGAACAAACAGACTTGGAGAAAATTGTGAAAAAGATCATGCAGCGTGCACTGATGTTACTGCAGTGTGAGCGTTGCTCTGTGCTGCTGCTGGAGGACATACATTCACCTGTAAGGTGTTTGAAACCTTTGGATCTACACACAATCTTATTGCTTTGTAGTGAAAATGTTCTATTTTTTCCGCTTTTTTCTCTATTTTACAGGTAGTAAAGTTCTCAAGGACATTTGAGCTCATGTCTCCACTTTGTAGTTTGGAACGTGATATAAGGTCAGTGGTTCAAATATCCAATATCCAAACAATATCCAAAAAAAACTAAAAGAACAATAATAATTTAGTTTTTCCACAGCTTTCAGACTTAATAAATTATATTTACAACATGATAACCCTAACCTCAATCTTAATCCAAGACAAAAAATGTTTCATGTTTGTTGGTGTATTTGATTATGTTTATGTTAGCATGGAGAAAGTACCCTGCTCAGACTGGCTTATAAATAACAGCATTGCTGAGTTAGTGGCTTCCACAGGCCTGCCTGTTAACATTAGTGATGTTTGTCAGGACCCAAGATTTGATGCTGAAGTGAGTACAAAAAGGAATACACACACACAAAAATAACAAAAATATACATACTTTAAGATATGTAAATATAGTTATATACTTTCTCTTAGGCTGACCAGGCATCAGGTTTTCATATCAGATCTGTGCTGTGTGTTCCCATTTGGAATCGAACCCATCAAATAGTTGGTTAGTATTACAGGACATACCAAGTAATAGATCTATACACACAAAATACAATTATCCAGGAAACACTAATGTTGAGTGTACTGATAATAGTCCTGTTTACATTTGTATATAATAAAATTATTATACATTATATTGAAACAACATAGCAAATTTAAATTGAAACAAACAAAGCTTAAACAAAGCTCTATGTAATATCTTTTTTATAATAAATTTATGTTGTCGACATGGCGGTTTGCTAAAATTTTAAAGAATGTAGGACAGTAAAGAATACAGAAATACTACTTCATTGGCAAAAGAAGTTTTGATAAGTTGAAAGGTGCCTCTTCTAAATGCTGTATTGTGATCTCTCCATAGGTGTTTATAGAATTTAGATCTTGACGTTTTCTATTTCCTTGGACAGAATTCTTTTTTGTTAGCTTTTTTAAAATATACATTTGGTAATTGACTTTGACCTTTTACAAAGACAACAACCATAAAACCATTATATCTTTTATATCTTTTAAAGGTGTTGCCCAGATTCTAAATCGCTTGGACAGGAAAACCTTTGATGATGCAGACCAAAGGTTATTTGAGGTGTAACTTCTTAAAATTATAAATCAAAAATCCCAATTACTTTTTTTATTTCAAGAAATGATCATATGCTTATTTATGTCGCTCGCTTGTTACAGGCTTTTGTGATTTTCTGTGGCCTTGGGATCAACAATACAATGATGTACAACCAGATGAAAAAGACATGGGCAAAACAGTCAGTAGCTTTGGATGTAGGCAAAAAAAAGTCCATTTCATTGCTAGATAGACTACTATGTTGACTGCAATCTCTTTAACGTATTTCTGCCTTTAGATGCTGTCATATCATGCTACATGTTCAAAGGTGGAAGTTGATAGACTCAAGGTTGGCATTTATTATAATTCTTTTTTACATTCAAGTATCTGGATATTTGCCTCTTACCTGTCACATTATGTCATTATGTGTATGAGTTTTAGACATTATTCTAAATCATATTAATAATGTTAAACGTTAATGTAGACTGCACACATTTACCTTTGACAGATTGGCAGTATGTAGCATAAATGTAACTGAAACTAAGCTATTTTAAAAGAAGTCTTTGTTAATTGTTTCACAGTGTAATATTTGTCTTTAGGAAATAGTTATTCAGTAAGTATCAAACAAATCTTTTAGACTTGTATTTATCTATAAACTTACCTCAAGTTCTGTCACTAGTGATCAGTTATACATTCATACATTGAAAAGGTTTCAACTTTAACTTTTAAGCACCAATATATGCATACTAATATGTAGAAAAATCCAGGGCATGCAATAACAATATGCAGTACTACTGTTGCACTCGCCTACCCAGAGAATAAAGCAGCTGCGCATAGGAAGCGCAGAGCCGTCGCACTCAAACGGGCTGAAGGGAGCCAGGCACGCAGGTAACAGGGAATTGGAATTTATTTTAAAGGTGTAGAGACACCACAAAACACAGGTACGATGAGTGAACATAAACTAAACCACGAAGTGCACCGAGGACAGGGAAAGAAGGAAATAAATACAAATGAAAACTGATCACGTGCACAAAACCACCAATGAACAGAAAGAGACAATTAAACAAACTAAATGACATTAAAGTAAATGACCAAACATGGAACAGGTGCCCTAGGCACCCGTTACAACTACTCAGAATGTCTTATTTAAATCCTAACTTTAGTAAGTAAAAAAGCTATTCTTAAAGTGGGATGTTTAAATTTGGTAGTAAGATGAATTATTGCGATCTAAACTGATTGTTCTGTTACAAATGCAAAGGTTAGTATTCATAAAGAGACTTCAGGCATGCAATGCACATGTTATTGATATTTATTTCTTAAAACAGTTTTGCGTAATAAAGCATTAGCTTTGTATCAGTTATATGGCTTTAGTTACTTGACATTAACAAACATTATCAGCAGTAACCTGCCCTTCAAATGATAAACACTAAAAGTTGTATTTAACAATAATAAATTATCATTCAAATCTTTACACTGTTTGAAAGTTCTAATCAAAAGTAGACTATGTCGGTAATAGAAATTTTCAAATTAACTATTTTCTCTCTGTCATAAAATTGTTCAAAGGTTCAACTAAGTTTATATTGTCAGAAGACTAGTTTAATTTTCATTATTAAGATTTGCTAGGGTTTACTTTGGCATAATGGGTCAAGTTGTGCAAAAAATCGGATAAGGGTAGATTGTAAATGTCTAGAGTATTTGAAATATTACTGTGGATTGCTGAAAAGCCCTCTCTCATTAATTTTCTAGGCTGCTAAGATCCCACTGAGCAGTGAGCTGGGAATTGATGAGTTCCACTTCAATGACTTTTCTCTGGACAATGATGGCATGATCACTGCCTCCCTGAGGATGTTTTTGGAGCTTGGAGTTGTGCAAAAATTTAAAATTGATTATGAGGTGAGGCAGGTGCTTGGAGAGAGTGAGGGTTAGATAAATTTTTAAACTTAGGCGCAAATAAAACTCTATTACTCTTCTCCCCATCTCACTAAGGTGCTGTGTCGCTGGCTGCTTACTGTAAGGAAGAACTACCGCACAGTGGCCTACCATAACTGGAGGCACGCCTTCAATGTCTCTCAGTGTATGTTCATCATGATAACGGTAATTCTAGTATTTTAGCAATATGACAATTTTAAGTCAGTATTGGTGCACCAATATTTATTGAAATGTAATTTGTAATGTATAGGGCGGCACGGTGGCTTAGTGGTTAGCACGTTCGCCTCTCAGCGCTAGGGATTCCCGGTTAGAATCATCTGGGTGGAGTTTCCATGTTCTCCCCGTGTCTGCGTGGGTTTCCTCCGGGTTTTCCGGTTTCCTCCCACAGTCCAAAAACATGGATTAAGTCAATTGAGTTCTCCAAATTGCCCCATATAGAGTGTGTCTGTGTGAGTGAGTGTGTGCCCAGCAATGGATTGGCGCCCTGTCCTGGGTCTATCTGCCCAGCGGCCGAAACGTTCTCCCCTGGATGGGCATGGGGAACCCCACCGCGACCCTAATAGAGGATAAAGCGGAAGATAATGAATGAATGAATGAAAGGAATCTGTAATGTAGTTATATATATACATAACTGTCAAAAATTTTGGACACAACACCTTTTTACTTCATTTTCCATTTTCTCCACTTACCAGATATATGAACTTTGCAGTTTTACAAGACTATTGGTCAGGACCATCACAGAACGGATCTAATTTGGATGATGGATTGTTTATTTTTAGTTCTGCTTTGATACTGATGCTGTGAGGGGTCCAGCAATGCTGCTGTTGTTTCATTTAAACTCCCCAGTGACACAGCTGGTATACAAATAATGCACCAAACAAATAATACCTGCTCTGTGGTGCTACTATTGGGATGACTATTAGAAAACAGAGTAAATATGACAAATAGATAAACCACAGTCTGTAATAGTAGAACTACATCTTGCTAAAACTGCTAAAATAGACAATAAGTGGAGCAAAATGTAGGTGTGTCAAAACATTTGACTGGTACTCCAAAGTGGGTTCAAAAAATATTTGTTCAGCCACTGATTGTGCAAGTCTTCCAACTTAGAAAGATGATCTGTAATTTTCATCATACATACACAACTACTAAGAAAGACAAAATGAGAAAAAAATCTAGGAAATCACTGTGTAGTAAATTATAGTGGAAAACAATGTAAATATTTGGTCAATAACAAAAGTTCAACTCAATACTTTGTAACATGACATTTGTTGGCAATGACAGACGTCAAACGTTTCCTGTAATTCTTCTCCAGGTTTCCACACACTGTAGCTGTTATTTTGGCCCATTCCTCCAAGCAGATCACCTCTAGAGCAGATGTTTTGGGTCCATCACTGGACAACACAGACTTTTAACTCTCTTCACAAATTTTCTAGCGAGTTGAGGTCTGGAGACTGGCTAAGACCTTGAAATTCTTTTTGCGAAGCCACACCTTCATTGCCTGAATAGTGTGTTTGGGATCATTGTCATGCTGGAAGGCCCAGCTATGTTCCATCTTCTATGGTTTCAATGATAAAAGGAAATTTCTTAAAATCTCAAGATACAAGGCCCCTGTTTAATCTTCCCTTAACATAAATCGGTCGTCATATCTCCTTTGCAGAAAAACAGCCCTAAAGTGGGAGGTTTCAACCCCCCATGCTTCACAGGAGGTATGGTGTTCTTGGGATGCAACTCAGCATTCTTCTTTCCAACCACATCAAGTTGACAAGTTTAAAATTTAGATTTTGGTTTCATGTGACCAAACGATATTCTCCCATTCCTCTTCAGGATCATCCATATGCTCTCTGGCCCACTTCAGATGAACCTGGACATTACTGGCTTAAGCAGGCCTAGCACTGCAGGATTTGGGTCCCTCTCAGTGTAGTGTGTTACTGATGGTAGCATTGGTTACAATGGTCCCAGCTCTCTGCAGGTAATTCATCAGGTCCCTCCCTGTAGTTCTGGAATTTTTGCTCATCATTCCATCAATTTGACCGGTCATCCATTGTGACCCCACAGGATAAGATCTAGCGTGGGGCCCCATAGGTCTTGTATGTATTTCATTTTCTTACAATTGCTTCCAATGTTTTATTCGCACCAACCTATTTACTTATTGTACATTTACTTTTCCCAGCCTGCTGCAGGTGTACTATTTGCTTCCTTGTATCCTTTAACAGCTCTTTTGTCTTGGCCATTGTTGTGTTTGGAGTATGGCAGTTTAAGGTTATGGACCAGTGTCTTTTATACACATCAAGGTCAAACATTAATACAGGTAGTAAAAAGTAGAGGGCAGAAGAGCTTCTTAAAGAAGAAGTTATAGGTCTGTGAAAGACAAAAATCTTGCTTATTTACCATAATTTACAAATAAATTCTTTAAAATCTGATTCCTGTGATTTTTTTTCTCATATTGTCTCTCATAGTTGAACTATACTCATGATGAAAATTACAGACCTCTTTCATCTTTCAAAGTAGGAGAACTTGCAAAATCAGTGGCTGACTACTTTTTTGCCATTACATATGGTTTCTTTTCAGTCTTGTATCTGCATTTCTCTAAATCAGTATTTGTTTTTTTCCAGACTGCAGGGTTTCAGGATGTTCTGACAGAAGCAGAGACACTGGCATTAATGGTTGGGAGTCTTTGCCATGACTTGGATCATCGTGGCACTAATAATGCTTTTCAAGCAAAGTGAGCCAATAGCAGATTGGTTGCTTTAATGTTGACTGTAATCATGTAACGTTGACATACATTTTATTGTAATTACATACAATGTTAATTACCTGTAAACACTGATTTTATTTTCTTCCCAGGACAGGGTCAGCACTTGCATTGTTGTATGGAACATCAGCTACTCTTGAGCACCATCATTTCAACCATGCAGTCATGATACTTCAGAGTGAGGTGACTTTTTGTAATTAACCAAAATAAATTTGTTTTTAATTAATTTCTTAATTTCTCAACATGTCACATTTGTAGGACTCATTTGTTTGAAGTAGGTTTAATAAATAATAGTGAATTCAAATGGGTCTTAAATAACTGAGGTCTACAGTTCTGAGCTGTTTATTCGTTATCAAACTCTAAAACAATTTCTTGTTTCTGTACAGTAAGCTCCTTTAACCAAATCATTCTGATAAGCAGAAAACCTTGGGTGTATTTGGAAATGAAATAGGCAGATGAAAAATATTTTATAAAAGAGGGAACTAATTAAGCAGCATGAAAGAATATATCTACTGAGATACAGAGTCTAGTAAACCATTCACATTTCTGCGTTGACGTGAATGTATATGCACATGTGGTATTACATCATTATTTGGTCATTAATAGAAGCAGGGTTGCTTCTTTGAAGGTCTGAGGAAAGGAAAGTTCTGAGTCTACATCAGCACTCTTTGATTCCAAAAAGTTGTGATTATATTCATAAAGTGTATAAAGTCATTTTTGCTTTGGTGTTTTCTATTTACATGATGCATATTTGAAAGAACTATATATTTTTAGATCTTAAAAAGTTAAATGAGATGATAGCTATATCTATTCCACAAATGCCTATTCTTTCATGTCCTTACATCATGTATAATTTAAGACAAGTTTATAAAAAATTAATAAATTGCTATAACTTTATTTAAAAGCTAATCCAGCCACACATCTAGGTGCATATTTATCTAACCAAATTAGACTAAAAAACAAATGTCATATAGAAATAGTAGTAATTAAATAAAATAAAACTTTTAATAGAAAAATAAACAATGCGACTGCTATTTTGGGTTGCTTTTTATATTTGATGCATTACACATGTGGTCTTGTAGTATTTTAGTGCTTTATTTACAAAATGCCTTGTAAATTGGGTTGTGATATTACAACAACAACAACAACAATGCATTATATGTACTCACATTAGATTGAATGGCAGTAGGAAGATTTAGGAAACTGTGATTTAAACAGCAGTGTCTAAAATCCTTTTATAAAGCTGTTCTTAGCAATTTAATTGGATTTTACATGTGTAAATTTTCATTACCATGAACAGCAGAATACATTGCACAAGTATACATCTGGCTATAACACGTAATGGGATTATACAAAACTAGAAATTATATTTTAAAATCTCTGTTTTTGTTTTGTTTTTTTTGGCCTCTTCATATTTCCTTGTTTACAGGGACATAACATTTTTGCCAACCTCTGCTCTAAAGAGTACAGCCACATGATGCAGCTCCTGAAACAGGCTATTCTGTCCACTGATCTCACTTTGTATTTCCAGTAAGTGCTCTCATAAAGTACAATGAATTAGCTAGACATTTTGATGACTATAATGAAGTAATTATGAATGGCAATATATTAGCGGTTTTCAATAGAGCAATTTTCGATTAAATATTTATTTCTAAAAAGGTAAGGTATATCAATCAATATTATGACATATAAAATGTATAAAAAGTGACCACAGTGAGGCGCCAGTGGAACAGATGCTACTAAGAATGCAGTCTAGTTTTATTCTTAAGCTCATTTTAAAGCAACCTTAACTTTGTAGTAAATTCATCTTCTATGTAGTGGATAATTATGCATGGATCTTTAAGATAAACCTGTTCAAGCATGTAAATATGTCAGATTTTTATGTTTTGTAACAGGAAAAGAACAAAGTTCTTTGAGTGTGTTCTTTCTGGAGACTTCAGTTGGTCAAACCAGGAATACAAAGACATCTTCAGGTCAATATTCTTGAAAGACCTTTCTTTACATTTAAATTAAACTCACATGTCTATGAGCTGCAAAATAATTCTGCCTCCATCCATAACAGGTCCATGCTAATGACTGCATGTGACTTGGGTGCTGTGACTCGACCATGGAAGATTTCTAAACAGGTCAGATTGTCATTGTCTTTTTTTAATGTTTATGTGGTTAAAAGCATAAACCATGTAATTATGTCCACCATAAATGTAAATAACATGTCTTTACCTGCAGGTGGCAGAATTGGTGACTAGTGAATTCTTTGAGCAGGGTGACAGGGAAAGAGCTGAACTAAAGGTCACACCATCCGTAAGTTTTTAGAATATTCTTACCCTAATATTCAAAAATGTAAACAACACATTTTTATATTTAATATGTTATTTATGCCGTAAACAGTGCAATTTCAGAGGTATAGATATTTATTATAATGTATATTAAACTGTAACGTTGAATTTTGATTCTTTCCAACATGAACATTTGCAGAAATTGTTTTTCGTGTCTTTAGGCTATTTTTGATCGCAACCGGAAAGATGAACTTCCTGCACTTCAGCTGGAGTGGATTGATGGTATTTGCAAACCGCTATATGAGGTAAATAACAATTAATCATTACAAAAGTATTGTTTTAATTTCCTGCTATTTGCTCTTAACACACACATGGCTCCATTTGTTAAAAGATTTTGGTGAAGCTGAACAGAAAGCTTCAGCCAATGGTCGACGGAATAGACGCCAATCGAAAAAAGTGGGAGGAACTTTGCCTGTCCTATCAGCAAGCACAAATCGAAGAGTCATCCAATAGTGGTCCACGGACAAACGACCAGGAAAAGGATAATCACCCACCCACTTATAGTCAACTAAAGTTACAGAAACCGCTCACACCCGAGTCCGTCCACAAGGTGCAGTCACAATAAAATCCAATGAATTGGATATATAAATTGATCTGAAATTAAAATCTAAATGAAAAAGTGGAGTAACAGCAACAATGAATGACAAATCTTGTATTTTTACACAAAAAAAAAATTATGCTATGGAGAACCTCTTTATGCTTTTACAATGAAATAACTCCTGGATTATTTACTAATAAAATGTGTTTTTATATTACTTTTCATTACAAATATGCACTTTAGATTAAATTATTCATTTATGATAATTATAAATTAATGATTAAATGATTGATTTATTAAACAATTCAGCCACTCATGAACAGAAAATGTGGACTTTCTAAAGATTATTTTTCTGATTGTTGTTAAACCTGATTACACTGGTTGTTACCTGGTTGTTAAAACTTAAAAAAAACTTAAACTTAAAAAAATATTATAAAATTATAATTAGTATAACTATTTTTAGAATTAATATATGGCTTAAAAAACATAATTGATGTGCAAATCATATATACTTCAGATTTTGAAAAGTTAGACATGGGCATTTATTATTAACAGATAATTTGGATGTACATTTCAAATGAAGTGTGTTCACTCAGCTGAAGGTGTAAGTTGGTGTAGTTGTGTAAGTGGGTGAGGGTCCTTATAAATTCTAAAATTCATAGCACTTGTTCATCATCACCCTCTTAGAAATGGTTAACCAGTAAAGATTATACTAAGACCAAGGCATGGCATAGCATGCAAGAAAACAAAGGAACCAAAAATCATCACATCCCAAGGACTTTCTCACATGTTAATGTTTCACCATCAGGAGAGCACTGAACAACAGTGGTATGTATAGCAGGGTTGCAATGAAAATGAGAAGAACTTTGCTGCTCACTCGTGGTTTAAGGTTCAATCTCTTGTTTACTCTGTTAGGCCTCAGACAGTCAAAGCTTTTTTTTTTCTTTTTAAATTACTGTAAGAAGCATGATCTAAATGAACGTGAACTTCATAAACAAATTTCCTGCATTTCAAAAGCCAATTTTTTCGGGGGGTATTTTATTTTCATTATTTTTCATATTATTATTATTATTATTATTATTATTATTATTATTATTATTATTATTATTATAACCACTGAAACCAAATATATGGCAAAAAACCGCCAACATATATTAAGTACATGAATTATAAAATAGTGTGCCATTAGCTATTGAGGATTGTTTTAAAGCCAAACTCAGAACTGATCATTTGCCTGGTCATTTTCCTCAATTACGTTTATAAATAACAGAACACTGTGATATAAAATAAAATCCATGTATTTCTGACAAACATTAAGTTGATATTTCTATGCTAATGTATGTGCAAATCCAAGCTTTAGTGTAGTTAACAGTCATGTTTTATAATTAATATTCATATATGTATAAAAATCAATGTAAAAAATATTAAATATGAATTACATTGTAAGTCTGTTTATTTTATAAAAAAATCTAACAATTACTTAATTTGACAGAGGTTCTATGTTTGCACACTGCTGTATAATCATGCACACATGTTTGATCTGGATAATGAAGTGGGTAACAGTCATTTTAGTAATAGTATATTAATGTTGTTGAAAACTGAATCAGCAGAGAGAGGCATTATTCTGGGTAGCGTGGCTGCCCCACAAGGCTTAGCTTAGCAAAAGTGGCTCTTTAATCTATTATTCAGTACAATTCTGCTGCCTTTCCACAGGCTTTTAAATAAAAGAACAATGGCGATACAGAGCACAACTAATGATAATGTTTTAATCTTTAAAATGAGCCTGCACAAACCGTCAACATGCACAATAAATCTCTCTCCATATATGTAATGTAAATGTGCATGCAGTAAGAATAAATTAAATAGCCAAGAAGCAAAATGCATGTATAGTGAGGAGTTGCCTGTCATATACAGTAAATAAATGACCTTATTACACAATGCACATAGTGTTATCAATTATTCATGAAATAGACCTTGTGTAAATGAAACTAGTTTTGTAATGAGCAGCATGAAATGTTGATCATATCTGACAAGTAAACTTTTCTTATTAAGCAACAGCAGCACATTAAAAGATAAAATGCAAGCACAAATATTAACACTTTTAGTTAGGATACCACAACATAGTACGGGTATTTCATTGTTTCTTTAGAAAAAAGAACTGATTAAACTGATATTATTGCCTTTGGATGGCAATAAAAGGTCATACAGGCAAGGTACAAATAAATATTTTATTCAGAAAACATAAATTACTTTTATACTACAAACTAAGCGAAGCACAAATGAGCAAAAAAAATGAATAAATAAGATACATACATGTGTAACATTATGACACAAGCTGAGAAACGGCACAAAAAGACATAAAAAGGCAAAGGTATCCAATAAATGTGAATTTTTTTTTTTTAATAAAGCTAATTACAAAAAAAAAAAATAATACACTGATGTGACACCCTCACACAGAACCATGGGACAAAAACACAGAACTGAGAGGAAAAAACAGGAACATTCCTTAATAGGATCACATCATCATGTATGCTTCTGACAGAACGCATCACAGAGGCACTGCGGTCACAATTTAAGGATCACATAGTGCAAGATATTTCAGAAAAGCTCTCTGCACCACAAGCCACAGAAATAGGAAAAAGGGTGCTTTCTGAACTAAATGATTCCGACTCATTAGCTGTATTACTAAAAGAAATAACTGGAAGGCTCGCAGTGCAAACCAAATTGGACGGGATAATTATAAGAATACCCTTTTAGCTGAATCTGGAAATTCAAATATATATTTAAACTCCTAAAACAAAACATAACTGTGACCAAATGAACTTGGGTCATTTGTACAGTACTGTAACACACTGCCTCCAGATGGCAGTAGTAAAGAAAGTGAAATGCGCAGAGTAAGTAAATCTACTCACAACTGGAGAGCGAAGATTACATATGACATAAAAACACTATTTAAACCGAGAAGCAACGCAATGACTGGAAATAAAAATGAGGGATCTAATTAACGTGGAGAAAAGGAACACGTGACAAAGCAACCACTTGGATGCTAATTCATTCATTCATTATCTCCATCCTCTATTAGGGTCGCGGTGGGGTTCCCCATGCCCATCCAGGGGAGAACATCTCGGGCGTTGGGCAGATAAACCCAGGAGAGTGCGCCAATCCATTGCTGGGCACACACTCACTCACACAGACACACTCTATATGGGGCAATTTTGAGAATTCAATTTACTTTATTCAATGTTTTTGGACTGTGGGAGGAAACCGGAGAACCCGAAGGAAACGCACGCAGACACGGGGAGAACATGGAAACTCCACCCAGATGGGGATTCGAACCGGGAATCCCTAGCGCTGAGAGGCGAACGTGCTAACCACTAAGCCACCGTGCCGCCCACTTGGATGCTGTTTTACCTAATGAGCTAAAACAAAGCCAAACAAAAACAATCCATAACATGGCCACAGGGCGGCGCAGTGGCCTCTCAGCGCTGGGGATTTCAGGTTCGAGTCCCAATCTGGGTGGAGTTTCCATGTTCATGTTCAAGTTTAATTGAATGCTCTAAATTGCCCCATATAGAGTGTGTTTGTGTGTGCGTGCCCAGCGATAGATTGGCCCCCTGTCCTGGGTGTATGCCCAGTGTCTGAAGCATTTTCCCCTGGATGGATGAGAACCCCCCCATGAGCCTAGTAGAGGATTAAGCAGAAGATAATGAATGAATGAACATGCTCACATCGTCATGCATGCTGCTGACTATAGTTTTGTATAACGTTTAATTTTCATTAGTGATTTTGAACTGCAATACACCAATGTCTATGTTGTATTCTTCTGTGTAATAATGTTTTTATGTTTGTGTACACCCTAAGTAAAACTTTATATAAAAAACGTAACACTTCACACACCACATTATTACAAGGTCTCTGTAAAACATGCATTATTGTTTAGTTTATTAGAATGTAATATTTGATTTTATTTACACGTATACATTTATAATAGAATCATTTATTAATACTAATAAAATGAAGGCATACTGATCACTGTGACAATTATAGGGTGTTAACTTAATTGTTGCCGAAAGAAATTGTATTGTTACACACATTGTTCTTACATTTAGCATTCCCGTGACATAACTATATTAAAATGCCCCAGAGCACAAATCCTTCCCTCCTCACATGTGAGAAATAAAAATTTGAAAAAGGTCCAGTGCACCAATAAATAAAATCACAGACAGGTTGCAGTTAAAAAATGATCTGAGATGTTATTATTTTAGTTCTAAGGTAGAATGACATTATTTGTCTTTATATTTTTATGTGGAATAACTTCACATTGGCATATCAAATCACAGACTGTAAGCCAAATCAAGGGTTCTTGACCCTCGCAAACACAAAAGCTTAGTAATTGATATATGTACATTGTACTAAATCAAAAAGAGAAGATTATATAAACATAAATATAAAATGCCTTTTTGGAGAAAGTACTAAGGGACTTTGCATGAAATATATTTCCAGCATGCCTGTAAATCAGTATGATGTAATTTATTACTGACTCCAGAAGAATTCTTACATCATCTGCAAGAAGAGAGAAAGGGACTGAGCAATATAGATACAAAAAAGATTAAATAAATAAAGATTATACATTAAATTTTATGAAAATCTGTTGCATTTTAGAAATATACGTTAAAAGTTCGCCAGTTAGTTTTATGAATTCTGCATTTTGTGTGCACTCACAGTTAGTGGACTGAATACCACCTGAAAAAGTGTAATAATTCAAATTCAAATAATGTAACATCCCATCTTGAAAAAAAGGCATTTGTGTGTGTGTATAAGAAAGAGATTTGTGTGTGTGTGTGAGAGAGAGAGAGAGAGAGAGAGAGAGAGAGAGAGAGAGAGAGAGAGAGAAAGAGAGAGAGAGAGAGAGAAAATTTATCACTCTATTCCAAACATGCATTGCTAATGTCAAAAATGGTGTGGTTGGAAACATGAGTTGAAGGGGCAAGATTCTTCCTTCCTAAGTTATAGACTATAAACAGAATTATCTACATAATAAAAAAAATTTACAGAATAATATTAAAAAACTGGCGGCTTAGTGGTTAGCACATTCGCCTCTCAGCGCTAGGGATTCCCGGTTCAAATCCCCATCTGGGTGGAGTTTCCATGTTCTCCCCGTGTCTGCGTGGGTTTTCTCCGGGTTCTTCGGTTTCCTCCCACAGTCCAAAAACATGGATCAAGTTAATTGATTTCTCAAAATTGCCCCATTTAGAGTGTGTCTGTGTGAGTGAGTGTGTGCCCAGCGATGGATTGGCGCCCTATCCTGGGTCTATCTGCCCAGCGCCCGAGACGTTCTCCCCTGGATGGGCATGGGGAACCCCACCGCGACCCTAATAGAGGATAAGCGGGAGATAATGAATGAATGAATGAATGAATGAATGAATGAATATTAAAAAATAACACTGTGTCTCTGATATAATCATTCCAATCAACACCCAAATGCAATCCATTAACAGTCTGCATTATCTCTAATGTACATGAGCACTGAGCAAATGAATACATAAATTATTAAGTATTAACATTCATATCTATAAGCAACAGAGTTTAAACTAAATGTTACTTGCAGAAATAAATTGTTCTAAACACAAACATTGCAGATAGTTATAATCATGTGCATTGTGGGACTTTTTGTAACAAACTATATAGTAAGATGAATCACATTTAAGAATTTAAACACCACAGCACTATATAATGCATGAAAGTTGTACAAGGAAGTAATTATAAACTGCGCTTTTGATTATAAGTCTACCCTAAAATAATGGGATGATCATGGCATATAAATAGCACTTTAGAAACACTGTGACAAATATTTTGACATGTATGCATATACAAGGACAACATGGCTTGTGTCTATTTATTATTTCTTGCAAAACTTTAAAATGTTTTATATTGTATTAAAGCAGTGATTCTATAGGCAGAAATGTTATTTTCATTATTAAAATATCTTTATAAAAGGTAGCAAGCAGTGCTTGGATTAAAAGTCAACAAGAATCAGAATATTTTATTAGTCCCCTGGGGGAAATTGCAGTTTTTACAGATGCCCCCTAAACTAAATTGGAAAATTATCAGAATAAGAAAACTTTATTAATACCTGGGGGTGGGAGGATTGCAGTTTTTATGGATGTTCCATTAGGCCTGTTTATATATACAAAATAAGAAATAAAAAATTACCAATAAGCGCAGTAAAATTGAACTAAAAGTAACAAAAATACACAATAAAGTAAAAGTAAATTGGAAGTACAGTGGCATGTGTACAGTATGTGATATCTATTAAATTGCAATATATAGTGCACTGTGTGGCAGATGGAAGAATAATATAATATTGCACATTTGAACATTTGTATACTCATCATGATTACATTATTGCACATATTACATAAAAGTTGTTAACGGACTGATTTTACAGATTGATGGCCACATGTAAGAATGACCTCTTGAGGTGCCTTCAGCTTAGACAGCATTCAGCGAGTCAAGCTGCACAACCACAACATCAACAGCCTAATGAATCAGTGTGTTAGGTCTGTTGGCATCTGCCACCTTCAGCCTGCTGCCCCAGCATAAAGGATAGCACTCACCACTACAGACTCTACAGAAATACTCTACAGAAGATCCTGGGCATAGTCCTGCAGATGTTGATTGACCTCAGACATCTCAAAAAGACAAATTTGGCCCTTCCTGTAGAGAGTTTCTGTGTTTTTAGTCCAGTCCAGTTTATTGTCTTTGTACACCCCCAGATATTTATAATCCTTTACAGTGTCTACACTGACCCCATTGATGGACACAGGGATCACTGGTGCCTTGTTCTGTCTCAGGTCCACCACC
>JAFMOD010001453.1:41877-94761 GCA_019802435.1 Corydoras maculifer
TTTGGAATGTGATATTTTTATAGATATGAAAATCTATAATTAAATATTTTGTCTAAATAGCAGTACAACACTTCGTAACTCCACACAGTGTAGAAAAAGCATCTTGCAAAGGACAAATTATATTTTTTAAGACTATTCACAGAATAAATACTTGTAGATGGTTTTTTAACACAATAAATCACTAAATGAAAACAGAAGGGTTTAATAAACCTCCAAACTTGCCTGGAGTTTTTTTTATTGAGGGAAATGTTAAAGACATTACACGTTTCGCACCATTAGCAATAAAAGCGAACTGATGTTGTATTCACTTTGACATGATAATGACCATAAAAATGAAAAATTCGTTATGATGGATAAAAAAGAGCCTGTCTGTAGCTCAGCCAAACATGTGAACAATCTTATTTTTCGTCCAGCATATTTGATCTTCTTGCCTGAAGAAAATGTGATCACACAGAACAGCTTGTGAGGCCTAGGGGTGACATTACATACAGCATTTGGCCTCGGCTGCTTTTAACACATCGAATAAGAGTTCAAAGCTACACAGCTGTAAGAGAGAAAGGGAGCATGGGGCTCAGGGGGTCAACAGCCTGGCTATGTAGAGCAGAAGAGGCGAGAGAGCTGGGGGGGAAGAGACAGACAGCAGCTGCAGGGTGACAGAGTGGCATATCGGTGCTTTACTCTTCTCTTCTCCACAAAGACATCATGCTTTAGTGCTGTCAGGCTTGTCAGTTCAACCTGCTTGTTAACAAAGGCAAGTCCAATCAGTGCTGTGGTACATCCAGGACTGACAGGCACTCTGAGTTCGAGTCATATGGCAGCCAGTGCACTTGGCCTGAGTTTAATTGACTGCTCTGAATGAAATGACTTCTGATTAAGGTATAGACCAATCATGTGTTTGCTGACCCATTTAATGAGGATAAGCATGTATGTACAATCACAAGACTACGTGGCATGTTTCATCTGATGCACTTTCTATTGAATGAATTTTTTTTAGGCCAGTATACCCATACAGAAATCTAAAACATGACTATATACACCTACAAATGAATTTACACATGCAATTCAAGCAAGTTCAATAGACAATTATAATCTACAGCTAACAGCATAAACTGTTTAGCAATTCAATACTCAGTGAATAATAAAAATACAAAGCTCAGATGATTTTATATACATACATACATACATACATACATACATACATACATACATACATACATACATATATATATATATATATATATATATATATATATATATATAGTTCTTGAGCTCTTTTATGATATAAAGCAAACTAAAATTGATATAATGTTAGTTTTGTAAAGTGAATAAAAACACCTTGGAGATAAGGACAAGAGATAACTGGACGATTGTACCCTTGATGCTTTTATCCAGTTTCGAGCTCACCATAAGCGGTTGAACAAGAAATTGGGCTTTTCTCTATAACTTTCTCACACAATGCCCAAGTCGAGTTGTATTTTTTTTTGGTGACCTAAGTGTGACTTCAACTCAAGTCACTTATTCAAGTACCCATCTCTGACATACACTAAAATAAAACAATTTTATTTTAATCAGATATAACGGTACATTTGTGGTAATTAGATAAAATTAAAATCTAAATAAAACAAGTTATTTTATAATAAACCTAAAACATTTGCACCACCTCTATTTTCCCAGAAGAAAACGAGCAGAAATCTTTGATTGAGTTGATATGTTAGTCCCTTGTAATTTACACAAGTTTGAGGGCAGTAGGAGTTCAAGCACTTTCAGACAGGATATGTTAAAAATTTTCTGCTGTGGGATGAGAGCACACAGCCATGTCGCAGTGTCAGAAAGCTACATTATATTTATTTGTGAAGGGAAATGGTTGTCACTTTGTTCAGGCTCAACACTTAAAACAACTCTTCTTCTGCTCTGGACAAAAAAAAAGTCAGTCACACTTGCTTTGATATAAAATGTCTTTGACATAACCAGTGTAGAGGCATGAGTCACTTTTTGACTAAATATTGCATTTGACACTTCGAAAATATATATTCTGAACAAGGACCAGAAATCTAAGTCTAAATTTACTTTTTACTTACCATGCCACAATATCATAGATGGACAAATTTCAGTAATAAATTAAATTGCACATAGACATGTACACCAAAAGACATCGCAATAAAAACTAACAGCTATTATTATTAATATTTACACTATATGAAAAAAAATTCTAGTTTATTTTTCTTTCTTTTTGCACTCAATATTTATATTTTATGTTTATCTTACATTTTTATATTTCCTTTTTATATTGTTGTTTAATCTGTGCAACAGCTACAGAACAGCTGCTCTGAATTTCCCTTTGGAATAAGTAAATTAAGTAGGCAATTAAGTAAGATGCATGTATGTATATATCTATTATTTATACTGGTGGAATCTGCATTCTTATGAAATCTTTCTACAACAAGGCTCACTGTATTTTTAAACAACCTGCTAACTGTAATTCAGCCCATAGAGCCTTTGCAATCACCTTTTTACTGGTTATTCTCTGGATTGAGCGGCACAGTGACTTAGTGGTTAGCATGTTCGCCTCTCAGCGCTAGGGATTCCCGGTTCGAATCCCCATCTGGGTGGAGTTTCCATGTTCTCCCCGTGTCTGCGTGGGTTTCCTCCGGTTCTCTCTCCTGTCCAAAAACATGGATCAAGTCAATTGAATTCTCAAAATTGCCCCATATAGAGTGTGTCTGTGTGAGTGAGTGTGTGCCCAGCGATGGATTGGCGCCCTGTCCTGGGTGTATCTGCCTAGTGCCCGAGACGTTCTCCCCTGGATGGGCATGGGGAACCCCACCGTGACCCTAATAGAGGATAAAAGCGGGAGATAATAAATGAATGAATTCTCTGGATTGAGCCACTGCTGTTTTTAAACATCCACATTATAGTACTAGTAGCAGCAAAACCTTTGCAGTATCCTGACCCATAGCTCCCATTTGTTGTAGAGTTTTATGCTTTTAAACATATAGAGGCACCAAAAAAATTCAAACATTTGAAAGAGCCTCCTTGTATCCACTTGCATTTCTCACTCATTAGCTTGGCCTTGCAAAAAGAAAAGATCTTTTTAGAACTTCTAGTACTTAAGCTAGCACTTAAAAATTGAGCCAGGAGTCTCAGACATGCAGGCGGGACCCAGTACACAGGAATTATTTAATGTTCTCAGGGAAAACTGTCTGATGTACTCTTAGCATTAATAGGTTATCTAAACAGCCAAATGGGATCTGGTTTGGAAACGGGTTTGACTCCCTTGAAACAAAAAGTGCTGAGAGAGGCTCTTACAAATTAGCGGGCAATGGTTAATGCAATGCCTTTAGCCCAATATAAGGTCACACTCAGCAACTGAGTAAAGTTAAAAAAAATTTCTGTAACAAAGTCAAAAATAAAAAAACCCTGTAATCCATTAATGATCCTGATGTATGGAGATAAATTTTATCATTACGGCTGGATAAGAGCAAGGTTCTGCAAAGGGAATGTGGGTGGATATAGTGGCAGGGATACAAATAAGATGCTGAACATGGATGATTGGAAAACACAGGGTGCTGCTGATAATGAAACAGCTTTGGCCAAACAATTTAATGAAATTTAATATATAGAAATTATGGCGAAAGCATAAAAAGTCCAAAAAGGGGGCTAAAGGGGCTTATTCCTGCCAATCCCAAGAAGGGAGGAATGTTAATATCACGACAGCAGTGTGCAAGAGCGTATCACAAATGAGGGCATTTGAGCTATTAACTACATGTAAAATTATATTTTTTTCAAAAAACCGAACAGAAAAAAAAGATATGTTTGTAATAACAAAAAGTTTTCCCCTTTCAAAAGCCACTTATTTAGTTTAACTGTCAAATAAAGAAAATAATTATGACCTTGCAATTGGCCAAAGTATAGACCTCAACTAAATTAAACTTCTATACAGCTATGCATAAATGAAGCAACACTGTAAAGTAAAGTGAGAATCTATTCCCCCAGAACAATGTGACAGACTGACAAAGTCTTTTAAACAACAAAAAATTATGTAACAGGTTATTACTGTTGAGACTAAATCTAAAACTTGATCTATGGGATGTCCCTTCCCAAAGTGCTTTTGATTTTTTTATGGAAATAAAATATTGATGCGCAATTATATCTGGTATGTAAATGTGTACATGTTAAAGAGAGTGCATTTTCTTTTTCCTTAGACTGATAATTTTAGTTGGAAAGCACAGCACATAGTAATAAAAGAAAATGAAATGAAATGAATGGAAAGATATAAGGACATTTTCTATTTCCTTGGACTGGCTGCAATGCCTAAAGAGTAAGAATAATCAGTTCAGTTGTGGAGTCATGCATTCACTGGGAAGCAGTGAGGCAACTGATCTCCCCCATTCCCAGGGTTTATTATTACAAATAAGCACTTCCATCTGCAGTCTGCCAGAAAGGATGCGTGCCAATCACCAACTCAGTTTCAGCCTGGGGACTGGGTCTGTCAGCAAGCTCTCCAAATGTTGCTTTCAGTGCCCCACCAAAAAACCTACAGTTGAGTAAGTACATCTGATGCTCATATGTTAATAATTAATACAATTATTTATAAAATTGGACAGATCAATGTAAATCAGGTTGGATGTTGGGATTTTATGTTGCTGTACCTTATGCACATGGTCCGGAATATAATAATTATATATAAAAACTGGCTAGAAACACAAAAAAATCCCCACATAATAGCAAAAAAGTTCAACTTGTAAATTAGTGGTGGTGCAACACATACACAAAAAATATAAGAGTTACCAAAAAATGGTCACAGACAATAAAGATCAATATGAAGAACAGCAGCAAATAAAATTAAATAACAAGACCACATAACTGCTAATGGGTTATGTCATTATACATTCAAATATTTTACACTTTGGGGAGTGTAGATTTTAATCAGGAAATAAAGGACCCCAAAGTGTAAAAGACTTAAAAAAACATGCAGGAAATGCGTGTAATAATGAGTCTACATAACATCTACAACACAACAATGTTCTGAAACATATGTGAAAACTCAAGCAGATAAAGAAATACAAGTTTTCTATCCAGAAATGAACACAGGTAAACAGTGGGTTGTCTCACAGCCAGAAAGTCCAAGATTTAATTCTTAGCAGGGCGACTAGCTTCTTTAATTTAAAAATGTAAAACCTGTATTCATGTAATTTTGATATACATAATCACTCCTCGTGTGAGCATGTGCATATATGTGGTGCACCTATAATGAACTGGTGTCCAGAGTGGTTTAATAGATCTTACTTAGTGAAGGTTGAATTATGCTCCAACATCTGCCTAATTGAGATAAGCAATTTAAATATATGATGTAAACATATAGACGGTCAAGCTTAAACACATGTGAGTTCAAAAGTATCTTAAAACTACCAGCACTGTGGAAGGAATACAGGGTAAGATGTTCAAAGAGAAGGTTTAAAATAAAATTAGCAGCAGGTTACAAAAAGCATGTACATATACATGTACATTCTACCAAAATGTAATAATGATTACAAATTGTGTGCACCATTATTTTACTGGTCTTGATTTCTTATTCCCTTCTTCTCTCTATCCCCCCCTCTCTCTTTCACTGAGTCCTCTCTTGTTAGCCTGACCCTAACCTACCACCCTTGCCCTCTAAAGAGAGGGAGTGCTGTCAGAAAGTCTTCTTTCTTCTGCCCCTGATTGTCATTTTTTAAGAATGCTCTTTTTATAGCGTGGAGGAGGTATGGTCTCAAAAAACATCAAACAAACAGACTAAAGTGAACTGTGCTCCCACAATCCATAACCATAAAAATGAGTGATAACAAAAGTGAAATTACTGTAACATTACAAGTATTAAGTCAAAGATGAGTTTGTAAAGTAGGAACTTTTTTTGTAGGTCATTGACAGTTTAGACTCAAAGCTTTCTACTGCATTTGTTGCCTTTCATCTTCACAAAATTATATCTCTAAGAACTTTAAATCCTTGCAACCATGGGTTCTGATCATATTGCAGTTAATAATTTGGAGGTTTTGGTGAGATGCCTATAGGTATGCTCTTAAAGTCAGGATCAGGTTTTTCTTTACGTCTGCCAGCTGCCTCTCAACACTTCCACCCACACATCCCTCCCACATTTGTGACAGTTTTCTCTCTCTCGCTCTCTCCCCTCTCTCTCTCCATTCTTAGTCTCTTTCTCCATGCTTTAATTTTTTCCTTTCCCAGTTCCAGCAGGGCTGACAGCTCCAAACAAAACAGGGCTAGTAAGCTGACTGACAAGTTGCACCAGTGAAAGGAAAGCATTTAACACGCCTGACTCTCCACTCTGTCCAACACCACACACACTGAAACCAAATGCTTCTGAACAGAATGGAACAGAGCAGTCAGGGTTGAGGGGAATGAGCACCTTGAGGCGAAAAAGTGCAAAGGTTTGAGAAAAAGGAAAGGAAAAGATTCTTTTCAGGTTCAAAGGCAGCCTATTCTCCGGCCTGCACCCCGTCACTCATTGAGAGACAGCTTGGCTCAGAGGATAGTGCTCCATTTTCAGTGGTGTCATTCATGCGCCTGTCAACTTCATGTCAGCTCCAATAGGCTTCGTGTTACTCTACGGAAACTTCCCATCACATACTGCTATGGGATCAACACCTGTTGAAGTGAAAGGGCCCTTGTCCAGTTATTTCAGTTATTTTTTTTTACACATAAACACACACACAGACATTATATATATATATATATATATATATATATATATATATATATATATATATATATACAGAGAGAGAGAGAGAGAGAGAGAGAGAGAGAGAGAGAGAGAGTTTTAGTCCTAGTTCTGCAACAGGATCTCTATGAGCTAGGTACTGAGTTTATCTGAAAATTTCTTGCCCATTCCTCCTCCAGAGCCTGATCCTTCCCACTGGGGACACATTCTAGCTTCTAAATCAGAAGTCTAACTTTAAATTGCTTGAAGTTGCAGTTTATAAGAAAGCACTTTTGAAAAGCAGTGGAAAATTTAATCAACATTCAACACCAGCCTGAACTGTACACACACCCTAGCACCAAGTGCACAAACATGGTCCCAATGTCACATTGTCTCCCATCTCAACCCACCCCATGCAACTCGTCCCAATAACTGCTCCAAAACTAGTGACAGAGGTTGCTCAGTCTAATTAGTTTGTTTCAAATGTGCCAGATACACAGCCATTGAGCACTCTTTGACACAAAGTCAAACTTGGTTGTAGGTGATGCAGTAAGCAATGCCTTTTAACTGGGTCAGTTTGAAGAGCCACATTGAGTGTTGTTCACACTCCAGTTGGTGCTTGGTGGCCATATGATGTTTCAGTCCCACTTGAAACTTGGACGTTGCACCTCATCTCAGCCCTGTATTGCTAGCATATATCCTGTAGTCTCCTGAATCACTTTAAGATACACCCACAAGATCAGCATCAGCTTTAAGCCACCATACCCACATGTGTACATCATACTAAAGTGCTTTACAAGTTCATTATTTGGGGGGGGGGGGGAAATAAAAAATAAATAAATAAAATAAAATAAAATAAAATAAAAAAACTTGCTATGACTTGACTATGACTCCGCTATGTTGTTAGTATGTACTAATGCACCTGCAGTCCAGGTTCACAGCATCTGTCTATCTATCTAACAAATATATGAAATAACTACTGATATGCTGTTTACAGACAATCTGTGCTGGGTTGATTAGGTTTGATCAAGTCATTTTGCTGTATTGTAATTTTATACTTTCTTCTTAAACTCAAAAGTTATAACGTTCAAACCAATGCCCCCAATGTCCCCATGCCCATCCAGGAGAGAACGTTTTAGGCGCTGGGCAGATACACCCAGGACAGGGTGCCAATCTATCGCCAGGCACACACTCACACAGACACACTCTCTATGGGGCAATTTTGAGAATTCAATTGACCTTGATCCATGTTTTTTGACTATGGGAGGAAACCGGAGAACCCGGAGGAAACCCACTCGGACACGGGGAGAACATGGAAACTCCACCCAGATTGGGATTCCAACTTGGAATCCCTAGTGCTGAGAGGCGAACATGCTAACCACCAAGCCACCTCAACTTATAAAAGTCTTATAAGATAATTTAAATGACTTTTTCATCATTTCTATAATAACCTTAATATAATGCTCTATGCATTCCTTAACCTCACATTTTGAATTTCTTTAGCTGTCATGCAGCAAATGATGTAAAGATTAATGATTGAAATGACCACAACCTTCTGCTCAGGTGCTTTTAAAAAGACCATTTAGAAGAGATTCACCTAAAGCAACATGCTGAATAATGCAGGCTACACAGAAGTAGATCCTGACACAAGATCGGGTTTCCTCTAAAAGAATATCTTAGTCATGGGTCAATATCCAGTTCTGCTCAGCAGGGTTACATAGCACTTATATGAACACAGACATTACAGCTTCAAAGCAGAGTAGGTTTACAGCACATAATTGTAAGTCTTTGATGACATTCTTAAAAAGGGAACAGATAATTAGATTGATGTGTCTTTTCTATATCATACTCTCTCTCTTTGGTAATTTTTTCATTTAACTTCCGAGTTTGTCTATCTCTATATTCCTTGTGCTGTTATTAGACTGTCTATGAAGCATTGGTGGCATATGAAGTCAAAAACATGTGCACATAGCATTCCCTCCTAATTAGAGTGAGTGAAAGGCTTGTGTGTGGCCTGAAGGAGGGAAATAAGTGGGTTCTGGGTTGAATGTGATCCATGTCAGACACAGGATGTCTGCAATCTCTCTCACAGTCCCTGATTCACTTTAAACCTTCATGTTCTCATACATGCCCATGCACTTTATCGCAAAACAGTTTTACTACCTTTTCACAAAATAATTCACGGCAACTGCATTAACCACACAGATATTAAAATGCACTTATAGGACTTTTTTTTCAGTTGACAAAAAGAAATGGATATGTGAAAAAATGGCAAAACAGTATTCTGGTGTGAGATTAAAATCAAATAAGGGAGCAAGAGAAAGTTCCAGCCCAATAGGTTGTCAACGTTATGGTTTAAATGAGCATGCACAATATAATATAAAGTATATTTGTTGACTTACAGACACGTTTCAACCCTCAGTCTTCCTCAGTGTGCTCCACTGCAGAAAGACGGCAGAAAATGCCTTGATCACCTTGCGTCCACAACAAAAGATAATTTATTCTTGTTATTTGTATGGCCATTGAATCACAATTATGTGAGGTCCTCAGATCGAAAATGTGAAGACAACTTTTCACACATAGCTTGCACATCTCAATACTGGGCATAATTGTGCATATCATTCAATGCAACAGCAAATTGAAATTCAAATAAAATTTTAACAAAATATGAATGTTTTATCTGTGGTACAAATTAAAGCTTTTACAACACAGCATTGCTTACCAGCATTTAAACAAAAATCCTCATTTATAAACTCATTAATTAACCAGCAACCATGATATTCTTTCTTACTTTTTGTAATTGCAATGAAGTGCAAACAGGAATAAAGAAACAGTGATCATATTACAATTTAACAATATACGATATATATAATTTTATAATATATAGCAATTTTATATATAGTAATCATTCGTTTACCGTCAATAAGTAAATAGTCTTATTAATTTTAAACCAATTTTTCATTGTTTTTAAATATATTTTAATTTTGGATATTTAAAGACAATTTAGTTTAGGATCCTGCTGTAATAGACAAAAGTCATACAAGGTGAACTGCAAGGCCCTTTGAAAGCTTACTTCGGTGGTCTCTTTACATTCAGTCCCTCAGTCTCCTTCCACAATGTCAGTTCCAATCTAAACCCACTGGTGTCCAACCCAAATCATCACCCACACCACAGATTGCTTGAATACGGGCCCATAAATCTGATACTTTGTTAGGTGTACATCTTGACAAAGGTGCTGAGATTTAGGTGACGAGGAGGCTCAGGCGTCCACCATATTGCCGCCCAGTATGCAGTGTCATGTTCACCGAACAATCACCCGTGTCCATGCAGCAGGGTAAACAAGAGAGGCTGTCAGCTGGTGTCAGGTTCTGCTTTTTCAAAGCAACGAGGCCAGAATGACAGATGACTGCTCAAAGTGTGGCTGACACATCACTGATAATGGTGATTTGAGTGTTGATATGGAAAGGCAAAGTGAGATGTGTGATGTAGATATTCTGCACCAAAACACACAAAGCCAACTGTTATTACTAACATACTGCTGTGCAGAATGTGTGGTGGTTTCACTTGAAGCAGAATGCTGACTGGGTTTTGCCATTCAGATGAAATTTTACAAAAAGTATTAAAATCAAGTAGAAGTGCAAGATTGCACAAAAAGTTAACAATGAACACTAGCACAGCGTATTCATAATAATGAATTATAATTATAATATAATTAATATAATATAATTATAATTAATAATGAGGGCATTTAAGTTTTGAGTTAATCAAAGTGAATATTTTGTTTGCATACATACTTACATTTAGTCATTTAGACATACTTTCTGTGTTGGTCTTCAGTTTTAGAAATGAATATTACTATATTGTCTTTTTTATTGTTTTTGTCTTGTAAATTATACAAATGTTTTCTTTTGTTGAACAGCTTCTTTTAGCTTGTTTTGTTAAGACACTCTAAAATTAAGCAACTAGGAAAATATTAAGAATACCTCCTCTAACATTTACTGCTTATAGTATGATCATTTTTAAATAAATAATTAGACATAACACTGCTCTAAAATGTCTTTATTCTGTAACGACGTGTCACTGTGCTAAAAACTGCATTGTTAAATATACATTTTCTTGATGGAATTGCTACTTTGTTAACCTCAAGTAAACTCCAGAGAATTTCATTTCATCACTCCCTTTCATGACTGTGCACACAACATTTCCAATCAGAGTAACACATTTATTGAGCTGGGTTATTTTGTAAATGTGTTACAGGACTTGACATTATTCAAGAGACTCAATTAAGTACTCATACTTAAGACTCATAAGTAAGTAAATACAGAACTGAATGGAAATGTACTGAACATGACTTGTGCATGTTTGGATGGAGTAGAAGAGATCTTTGAGATCTTAACCACCTTTTAGTTTCCTCACTGTAAATCAGTTGACCCTTTCAGAAACCTTTCCATGTATTAAGTGTGCCTGCAATACTCTCATTAAATAAACTCCTGCTAATCTGGCCAGGGTTCATGGAGGTCGACACGCTGCAAAAACAACATGTCTGACACAGCCGGCACGAGTGTGTCTGTAACCCGAGCAGGACTGCTCTGGCGTGCCAGAGTCTGGGAACACTATGCTGAGAAGAAGCCCAGTCACAGCAGACCAACAGCCCAAGGATCAACTCTCTGAACCCCCAGCGTGTTGGCCAGGCACGCACAGCAGGGTTCTTCCATCTGGACACATTTCTAGCCTGACAGGGGCCATGGCTGCAGTAAAGAGCACATTCACTCATGGCACGCTCCAAAACTGCCACTCTGCACTAGATAGAAAGCAGACTAGTGAGAGAGACTGTATAAAAACATGGATTTGACACAGAAACACAGGAGCACTTACACACCGCATCCCATCTGTCAGCCATTACGCACAGGGCCATCAAGATGACAAGCCTGGCCATAGTCCAAAGTAACAACTCATGAGATTCTTTTTTGTTTGTTTTTTAAAGCCTGTAAAATATTAAGCAAATGCTTTAATGGCAACTGTACACGTGTCTAAAATTCAGTGGAACAAACATCTCTCTACATATTGGTAAAGTGATTCTTCAGAATACACTTTATGAACAAAAGTATTTGGACACATTTCTTACTGATTGAATTCAGTTATTTCAATCAGTTATATTATTTGAGAAAAATAAAGAAACTAGCCATGTATTTTTGGACAATTAGATGAAAAACGGTAGGGCTGGGTGAGTTTAGCCTGAAAGAACATGACTGGTCAGGCAAATGGAGAAATATGCAAAAATTAACAGACACATCAAACTCTTGTAGAAACTAGGGAAGCTCTTATAGCTGCGAGAGACATGCGTCATAATATGTGTTAATTCTTTTGTGCACATAGTGTAATTAAGAAAAATGTTTTATATAAAATACATTTACTGGACTGTATACTGCACTTACACTTGTTATTATAGCTGTCCTACCCTATATATATATATATATATATATATATATATATATATATATATATATATATATATATATATATATATATATATATATACCCAACTACCTAAAGTTACAAATTAATTAAACTAAGTGTTTTTACAGCAATTTTTAAATACTTTAAAATATTTTTGTAATTTACAAAAAGTTACAATTGGGAGAGATGGGGAGAAGTGGCAGAGAGAGGGGGGGAGATACAGAGAGAGAGAGAGAGAGAGAGAGAGAGAGAGAGAGAGAGAGAGAGAGAGAACTGAACTATAATTGGTCAAACAAGAACACCAATCAGATACTATGTTGTATCTGATTGGACAGAGCGAACTTGTCAGTCATTACGAGTGTGGAATTGAGGCGGAGATTGATCACTGGTGGTAATACCCGAATACAACATGAATGGGAGCTCTGCTGTGGGACTAACAGACTAATGCTTTATCTTGTATCAAACTAAATCAGCCTTTTAAATGAGCCTCGAATCCAAACCCATGAGAACTATTTATTTTAATATTGAACTACAACATTTGCACGCAAGATAAAAATACTTTTAAGAACAGTGACTTTAGTGCCATTTTGACACTTGACACAGGAAACTGACAATTTCTAATCATTAAAGGTGATGCTTACATGCTTAAAGTATTGTCTGGTACATCAATTATGATCCTGTCCATGAAAAATGAATTTGTCCCTCTTTTTGAGCTTAGTTAGCATGATTTGCTTAGGTAACATGTTTTCTCTTCCTGCAGATTCCTTCTTTACAACATCAGGAAGATTAGACCTTTCTTGACTGAACATGCTACTTAGCTGTTAGTTCCTAGTTCCATGGCTCATCCTATCCCAGCTTCCATCCATCCATTGTCTTCCGCTTTGTCCTATATTAGGGTCGCGGGGGGGGTTCCCCATGTCCATCCAGAGGAGAACGTTTCGGGCGCTGGGCAGACACACCCAGGACAGGGCGCCAATCTATCCTATCCCAGCTTGATTATTGTAATTCTCTGCTTGCTGGTCTCCCTGCGTGCACAATCAGGCCTCTACAACTGATTCAAAACTCTGCAGCCCAACTTGTGTTCAAACAGCCCAAGTGAACTCATGTCACTCCAATACTCTTCTCTCTCCATTGGCTCTCTGTAGCTGCTCAGGAACTGACTCTTGCCTACAGGACCATTTCTGGATCTGCCCCTCTTACCTTCACTCTATATTTTCAAAATACACTTGTGTGGGTGTGTTTTTAGTCAGGTTTTTTTAAACCATTTGTATATTTCCTTAGCCAACTTATATTTTGTTTACGAACGCTCCTTTCTAGTTTATCTTGGGATTCTTTACATGTGAAATTGAGGAGGGTGTAAGGCCCTGATGATGAATAATAATCCACTTTGACTTACAAATCAAAGTTGATGTAATATCAAGATCATTTATTTTTTACCAACCAATAAATACTTTCACATTTCACATTATTTTGTCATTTAGCAGAAACTTATCCAAAGCGACTTACAAATGAGAACACAAGTCAGTAGTTATGTAAAAAAAAAACAGCTACACTTTATAATTATCAAACCTGATCATTATCCTATCCTGCACACACACACCCTCCCCCTTTTTGTATATCAGGTATTTATCTGACATAAAAATAATAAAAATAACCATTAAAAAACAATCATTTAGACCCTTTTTAATGCAAAAGACCACGGTCATGCTGGAAAACAATAAAGGTCTTAGCTAAATGTTAAAGTAACTGATTTTGTTTGAGATATTTTAGCATACTAAAACATAAGTTTTATTATTTTTGACTGAAAATAAACAGCCTACACAAAACAGTGTAAATTGTACTTACACGTATGCAAGCGCTCCCTCTAGAGGCCATTGAGTGACACTGCCGTTACCTCACGTTACGAGGGCGTTGAATAAACTTTTGTATTAAAAAATATGGGCAAACGTATTGGAACAAACTTCCACCTTCCCTTTCTGCTTCAACATTTCTTTTCCTTAGCGCACAAAGTAAAGCTTATAAATGAATTGTTGTGATTTGGATGCACAACACAGCTCACAGAATCAAACAGCTCAGGGTGGAACTAGAGCGCAAACTCTCTCGTCGAACATATAGATTTCTCGAATTTTATCATAATGCTTAGTGTGCAAGTATATCCGACGTTGACGAGACAATGTAGAATTAAGCATGAGTACATAACGAATAAAAAAAGCAGATATGGGATCGGGTTGTGTGGCTTTAAGGCCCCCAGCTCCCCCCTTCACTTCCGCCCCTGACTCCCTATCCACCATTTTTTATTTAACTCGTTCATGAAAAGTTCTGCTAACAAAACAAAGCCTCAACAGGCTGTCCGCTCGTGCTTTTAATGGAGCTCTCTTTGTAAACGCGGTGATCAGTTCAATTAAGCGCGCTGTGACGCAGCAGGTCGAGTGCAGCAACGTGTGCGCGGCACCGAGACACAGTCGACATCCTCAGATAACATTACTAATCAGGTGGGCCGGACGGTACCAACACGCTTCAGCAGTCTAGTTTTAATCACAAACAATCAAACTAATAATAACATTAGGTTCATTCGTCTGTCTTCATTCCTAAGGTCAATGTCTGGACAACCGTCAGCCGAAGCGCAACTACGAGGCAGCCTATTGTTTAAAAGCTTGTGCTGCTACGAATAATGTTCCCCAATACGCTGGTTCCAAAATCTACACCTTTTATCTGTTAATATTTGTTAATCCAGGAGATTAATGTGGACTTCTTAATAAGCGGAAAATATGGATGACTTGTGTTGTTCTCGTTTGTAAGTCGCGTTGGATAAAAGTGTCTGCTAGATGTGAAAGTAACTATTGGTTTGGTTAAAAGAAATGATCTCGATATTACAAAAACTTTAATTTGCAAGTCAAAGTGGCATATTATTAATCACCCGGGCCTTATACCCTCCTCAATATCACGTGAAGAATCCCAAAATAATCTAGAAAGGAGCGTTTATAAACGACTTTAAATTGGTTTAGCAAACATATAAATGCTTAAAAAACTGACTAAATACAAGCACAAAAAAACAACACCTGCTAACATGACTGAATTTGTTAACATGTTAATGTGGTTAACTATTAATGTAGACTTCTTAATAAGCGGAAAATAAACGCTCAAACGGGGGTTCGAGAGGAGGAGAATGGGCGGTTAAGTTCAATTGCCACAAAACACACCTACCTATTATCATTTTATTAGGAACACCTTGGATGTTTACTGCAACTTGAGATACTGACTGGATTGTTGGTTCAACAAAGAAGAAGTCAAAAGTCATAACTATGTTTAATAAAGTCACAGGACATAGCCAAACATAGAAGTGGTGGAAGTATTCAGGACTTTTACTCCAAGTAAAACACCAATAGTTCATTGTAATTATACTCCATTACAAGCACCCTAAGCAAGAAACTTAAGTTCAGCAGTTAAGTGTTGGACTAGCAATTAAACTACCTGTCAACCAAAACTGCCAAAGTATGGGGCCTTCAGCAATGCCATTAACCCTCAATGCTCCAGCGTTTCTGACACAACCATCAAGTTAGGCTTCTTGTATCCAATGTGATCGGATTTATTCGTGTGCAAAATTACCTCATGTAAAATACAATTTTAAGGTTTTTTTTTCTGTCATATTTTTATATCATGTGAACTCACTTATATCATGTGAACTCACTATTTTACTATTATATCACAGCTTAAAATTATTGTTATTTCCATTGTTAGAACTGTGTTATTCTGGAGTTAATATTTCATCATTATTTACAATAACAGGTAACATTGGTGATAGCTTGTGCTTTAAATAACCAAAAGAGCACTAATTCTTTTGGCTGTTTTTAACAAACAGTTACACTTGTAAGTTAAGAAGAAATAATATTAAAATGCTTTTGTATTTTAACAACCGCAGTTATTTTAAACAAAACTCTATTTTTATGTGTCTTAGGAAAAGATGAGAAAGAAACAAAATGTGAAAAATAGGAAGGCAGAAGAACCTGCAGTTGTGCAGGAATTTGCTGTGGAAAAAATAATCCACAGACGAGTCAACAATGGAAAAGTGGAGTACTATCTAAAGTGGAAAGGCTTCACTGAGTGAGTGTCTGGAAATAACCGTCTGAATGACTACTTCTTGATTTTCAGGTCCTTCTTAGGATTTGCATTAGGTATTTCAAATTTCCATTACATTTTAAAGTGATTAGATTTTTCAAAACCATTTAGATAATTATTTGAACATTTAAATAGACTTATAGCTCTAGGTTCTTGCACATATAGTTAGAAGTTTATTATAAATATCAACAAAAACATGCTTAATGTAGCAGATCCTTTTCATTTCACATTTTAAATGTCTTACCTGAGTTATTAGGAAGTGCAGGAAAGTGTAAGGAGGAATAGTTAGGCAAAAAACTTTCCAGAGTTTTTAAACCACAGTAGTGAGGCCTGTAATGTTGTATGACTTTGAGACAGTGGCTCTGCCCAAAAGATGGATGGAGCTGGAAGTAGCTGAGCTAAAGGTGCTCTGATTCTAATTAGGAATTACAAGGATGGACAGGTTTAGTTATGAGTTTATTAAAGGGGTTGGCACAGGTAGAATGTTTTTGAGACAAAGTCAGGAGGCACGTTTGCAGTGGCTTGGGCATGTACCGAGAGGGGACTAAATTTTTATTTGCAGAAGAATGCTAAGCATGAAGCAACCAGACAGAAGAGGAAGAGGAGGACAAAGGACATGCAGGTGGTTAGAGTGATGGAGTAGGATACTCAGGACAGGGTAAAATGAAGAAAAAAGATCTGGACTAATAATAAGAGCTGAAGAAGAAAACTAATTTTATTACAGTTATTTTATGCAAATAACAGTAGGACAGCTGCTTGCTAAGAAAGCAGGAATTTGTCATACACAAACACATTCACTTTTAGGGAATTTTACACTTTTTGTTGGCTGTAAGCATACCTGTTTTTGGACTGTGGAAAGAAATACCCAACTCTGGGGGAAAAACACAGACATGTTCAAACTCCTCACAACAGAGACACTGGATGCCCACCCAATAGATGAATCCAGGTCCGTCTACCTGAATACATCCCTGCACTATCCAGAGCATCTTAGAAGTGTAATGCAAATACTTACGGGTGACTGTAAATATACAAGGTTAACTTGTTGAACTGTGGTCAAATTCATAACATCTACATTATCGTTTAGCAGTGCCTTTTATGTAAGCTGAACAGTGTAGACCCTGATTTAGAAAATGAATAACAGATTATTTAATATCAAAAGATGAAATGGCAGATGGGATCATATTTATTTTTTAATAATGTTTTTTAATTAGTATTCATTATTGGATGATGGTAAATGTGGGTCTTTTGTTTTCTTAAAGAGATGGTCGTATTTATTTGTAATTGATTTGAGATTAAAAGCCAGAATTTTTTTTTCAGTGCCGATAACACTTGGGAGCCCGAGGACAATCTGGACTGTCCAGAGCTGATTGAAGAATTTCTTAGAAATATGAATGTCTTGGATGAGACTAGGAGAGAGGACAGTCTCCATCTGGGTCCTGATATCCAACCCAAACAAGAACAGGCTGAGCTTGAAGCTGACACAGTAAGTACATATGTCAATGTTTAGATCACAATGTTAATAACTTCCTTACATTAATCTAAATTGTTTTTGTATTTATTTAGCTTGCTTCTCTATTAAAAATTAAATTGCAAATATGCCAAAAGTATGTGGTCACTTTACCAATTGAGCCATAAAATAACTTTAAATCCAAATTATATTTACATTTAAATCAAAATACATAAACATTAATAGAGGCACTTCACAATTGCAGGTATAACAGCCTCCACTCTTCATTTGCATCAGATTTGTGTGTTTATAAGACTATGCGTATTTTGTCAAATGGAATGCTCCTGACAACTCTGCACTGCATATTACAGAAGTTCACTTAAAATTTCTCTTGCCAAATCTGAATGGACGTTGCTTTGTAAACATTTTCCTGGTAAAACAGAAAAGCTGTTAATTGCTGCATTAAAATGATCTTATTTACCAAACTCTGAAAAAAGGCATTCGTCAAAAAACACATACTTTTGGCATTAAATCTATGTACATTTTAAACTCCAGTGATTATAAACTTTTTGATCATTGTGTATGACACTGTATTGTCTAGATTGCCATCTAGATAGCAAACCTTAGCATATTTATGAACCCTGACTCACAGGCCAATCAGTATAAGACGGAACAGATACAGAAGGAAATTGAAGCATCGGCTGATGACAACACAAAGACAGACAATGATGGACCCATTTTTCCAGACCCAGAACGTATCATTGGTTCCACCGACCGTCATGGAGAGCTCATGTTTCTTATCAAATGGCATGCTTCTTCTGATATCTTTTAGCATTTATTTGCTGTCAGATATTTTGCATATAATATCAGCGAATAAGTTTGGTTGAAATTAATAACATGATTGTGCCATTTCAGGAAAGACACAGATGATGTGGCACTACTGTCAGCCAGCGAAGCGAGTGTAAGATGGCCTCAGATGGTTATAAGTTTTTACGAAGACAAGCTGTCCTGGCACAGTGAAGAGAAAAAGTGATGGACATTACATCTTTATAATTTCCTTTTTAAAACACATAGACTGAGGTTTTTGTTTACCCAGGTGTTGAAATCGTGTGATTCCTCAGACCACTGTGAAACATGTCTTAGCACACTGGACCCATACTGTAGAGTTGTGAGATGTTTTTTTTTTTTCAAATCTGTGTTGTAAAACACAGTGTTTATGTCCCTAATAGTTGGTTGAAAATAGGTGCTACTTCTTTGTGTAGGTTTGTATGTTTGGTGTGTTAGTAGACTGCGCTTAAATTTAGAATTTACTTAAAGAGACCTGATGGAGCATCACACTTTCATACCAATGAGGAACTGTACTTCGGTGGAAGACTCTGCTATTGTCTGTGCTTATCTGTACTGTGATTAAGACCATCAATCTGTGAGTTTAGAGTTGTAATTTTTGCACAAATTGGTTGTAGCATTGAGATGTGTGTTTTAAAAACATTTGGATTATGCCACTACAGGGCTTTAAAAATTGCATTTGTTAGTAATTTTTACTTTCATGTTCTCTGTTGCTCATTGTGGTCTGTATTACAACCCTAGATGGAATTTTCTGGTGCTTTAATAAATGTCAGTCTAAACCACTGATGACTGGTTACATGTGCAGAAGTGAAATTAATTAAATTAATTACTTTTTTCTTTGTGTGTCACCCACTGTGTAGACAATTGTATTGGTGAACATCATTAAGCCTCTGTTATATCCATTAACCATGCTAACACACTCAGGCCCTGAGCCAACTTATTTGTGAGCTATTCAGAAACATAGCAGTTGACGTATACAGTTAATACATTCTGAGGTTTCTCCTATTACAAAAAAAGACAAACTTAAATATTTCTACTTTCCCACTTTGAAAATTTTCTAATCCTGTGAAATATTAAAACACAATAAGTTTGTTTATTTAACCCATGACTGTAAGGCATAATGCATTATACTAATACCACTGAGGATATGAAACTTCCCTTACCTTCTGACGTTTGGGTTAGCACTGGATTAAGCTCCAGCTTTTGGATCCTGCTTAAAATGAGAAAGATAAAAAAAATAAATCAATGAATTATTGTAAATGACTATTATATGACTGCTTTAATTTTATTTACAACAAATAAATACATATATACAGTATACATATTTATTTTAATTATATTTCTAATAAATTTGTTTTACTTTTGACAGAGTCCAAAAGTCAGAAGAGAGAAGTATGCAATAGTGAGACAATCTTAGTAATTCCACAATTGCTACAAGATCATCTGAGGTTCCGTATAATTGTCAACTTCCCACTTTGTTCAGTCCTTGTGCACTGCATTAAGAGACAGGATCCTTCTCTTGCTGCACCATCTTTGTTGTCCTATGCAGGAGTTTATCAGTGTGTGGGTCCGGGATCCCCGTATTCAGAAGGAGGATTTCTGGCATGCGTACATGGATTATGAGATCTGTATACATGTAAGTGCGCCAACTACAATTTTTCTTTTATCTCCATGGCATCTATTTGTCAGTAATGTTATGAAACACATAAATAAATATGCTGTTAGAAAATCTATAATTCTCATTTTCCTCTTAGACAAATAGCTTGGCATTCAACAGAAAGAGTTCCTGTGTGCGGAGGAGGTACAGTGAGTTTGTATGGTTAAGACAAAAGCTGCAAGAAAATGCCTTACTCATGTACGTATTCTCTAGATGGAGGATTTTTCTGTTAAATAAAATTATGCTGCTAGAAAGTTATGTTACATTACTTCTTTACACTTAAAATCAACTTTTTCAATACAATTCTTCAATTTGAATTCTTTGCAATGGTGTTCTCATTTGTAAGTCTGCTAAATGTAAATATAACTGCAATTCATCCATCCATCCATATCTTCCGCCTTATCCTCTACTAGGGTCGCGGGGGGGTTCTCTATGCCCATCCAGGGGAGAACGTTTCGGGTGCTGGGCAGATACACGCAGGACAGGACGTGAATTTATCACTGAGCACACACTTACTCACACACACACACACACACACACTCTATATGGGGCAATTTGGAGAATTCAACTGACCTTGATCTATGTTTTTGGTCTGTGGGAGGAAACCGGAGAATCCGGAGAAAACCCACTCGGACACGGGAAGAACATGGAAACTCCAACCAGATTGGGATTCGAACCGGGAATCCCTAGTGCTGAGAGGTGAACGTGCCCTAAATGCAATTATTCATTTATTTAAAATTCAGTAATGATTAATAAAACAATGGTAAGAATAAACATTCAAAAATACTGCATAATTTATATAACTAGACATGGTTTAACTGTTAATATCATTAATGAAATAACAGCAAATGTCAAAAAATGCTCTATGCTGGATGGACTTCTGTGTAATTTTAGAGTGGATATTCCAGAACTACCTCCAAAGAATCCCTTTTTCAGCCTCAACAATGCCAGGCAAATTACTTCACGCATGGATGGATTGAAGCACTTCCTGGAAGAGTAAGTGTAGTAGATAATTTTTAAAAAGACTGAACATTTCAGACCATTTATATGCATGTGTCCCTGTGAACACTTAGCACAAAAAAGTATCGTTGTTTTACATTCTTTAGTATGTTTTTGGACTTTGGAAGAAAATCAAATCTACAAGAAATTCACATAAAAAAAAAAAGAAATATAAGCTGTCCTCCATAACTAAAAAGCAAAACGTACTTTAAAAAATATAGTCTTGTATGAAGGGATAATGAGGGTTTTATTCATGTTGTCTTTCTTTTTATGCTCTACTTCTGTTATGAACTTTAAAAAAAAAAATAGTAAAGCCAAAAACTCAACCAGTCTAACTCATCTTTGTGTATTACAGGATTGTATGTAATCCAGTACTGCTATCAGATAGCTGCCTCCACCTGTTCTTGCAGTCTCAGTTAAGTGTGAAAAAGATTAAGGCCTGTTCTGAGGGCAAAAGCCAATATACTGTCACTGAGGCTATTCAGAGCTACAGTTCCCGTATCCAACGTTTTGACTCACAGAAAAACTCGCAGGAGTCTGATTCAGAATAACTGCTTTGGACATTTATTTTAGTGCATTTGTTTTGTTTTTCAATGAACTTCAATTAGGCCTGCAACTTAAAACAGCCCTACCTTTTTTATTTCCGTTATTTAGTGCCTTTAATCATAAACAACTTCTTCACCATACACTGAGTAATTTCTAAAAGAAAGTTTGCTATATATTTTTGCAACTTATTTCACTATTCTAATAATGTTAATTATACTTAATAATTGTTCAAAATGTGAATTTGAAGATGATATTTTGCACAGAGGGAAAGAGTAAGGTTTATATAAAATGATAAAAGTTCAGGCCATTGAGCCTAATATGTGAAAATGTTTGGTATTGTTTCCTTTAAAAATCTACGTTTTTGAAACTATAGCTGTGTATAAAACCGGATCCTCTCATTTGTTAGTCGCTTTGGATAAAAGCATCTGCCAAATGAGTAAATAATGTAAGATGTTGATCAAAAAGTAATATTCTCCTAAATTATTTTGGCCAGCAGATGGCGCTACGATTATGTTCTTTCAAACTTGTTTTTCTCAGGTCAGCTTTAACACTGTTATTGTACAGACTAATGTAGGCCTAAAGTATACATTTATTATGATAACTATAACATGGGTTGTAATTGTAAATAATTATTCAAAAAATAAATAATTAAAGTTTATTTTATTTTGATGTTTTGAATTGTAGAACTATTTGGATATTTAGGAAGTGAATTTCATGTTTAAGACTAACAAATGCAATAGACGCTCTGTTCTTTTATCCTATCTTGCAGCATCTTTAGAGAAGCAGCGAACAATCAGCTCCTCCATAATGTCTTTCATTTTTGTCGACCTTCTTTTCTCACCGCACTCGTTCTGTCTGTGATTCTCTCTGGCTGTGACTCCGTCTTGTACAAATATTTCACTTTTAATTTGACCTACTTCTGATTACCCAATGTACTTGAAATTTTGCTTACATACTTATGTCGCATAACAAAAGTTGTTAATTTAAAATGTATACGTAAATGTGAAAGTATTAATAAATTCATTTATTTTATATGAGGAAAGATATTCAGTAGTCGAGGAAAGAAGGTCTTTTTAAAAAAAAAAAAAAAGTTTTTTAAGGTTACTTGTTTTGTCGTCTTCTGTTATAGCTTATATGCTCAGTCTGAAGCCAACAAGTTGAGATCTTTCTCTAATCAGCTGTTCCTTAAACATCGTTCCCTCTTCCAAGCACTCCTATAAGGACTGTGTAAGCAGCCTGCCACTGACTCACTAACAATAGAGAACATCTTAATAAGCTCCCCATGCAGTCAGCTGCCTCTTAGCAAAGCTGACAGGCCTGGGACTATGGAATTCCCTCTAGAGTGCCATCAAACTCACATGCTTACACACACCTTAGCTTGTGTGTATGTGTAAAAGAGCAAGAGAGAGAGCGAGTGAGAGATCAAACTGATGAGCAGCTCTAGCCTCAGTGTAAGTCCTCCTCTATGCTGACAGGTGTATTGGTTAATGTCATTAAGTCGTCATTCTGTCCACCTACCAGGCTGACACACTCAGCCCTTGCACCGGTTTGCTCAAAAGCTGGTCTTTCAGACGCCCAGTCAAAGCAGGTGAAACATAAGTCATAGTGTACTTGTCTTCTTCAAGGTCCATCATTCTCACTGACAAAGACAGATAAAAATGGTTTAACTGAATATCTTGCAGTAGCAGTGCACAAACAATTGCAGATGTTTTAAATATATATATATATTTTTTTTTTCTTTATAGTTGCATCATAAATACTGGAATCTATTCAGATACTGTATATTAATACAGATGTAAAATCCCACTGTTAATATGCTATGGTACATAAACTCCTCATAAACTTAACCTGTTTGACAACTTGAAACAAGAAAAATGTTTGATTTACAGCTGTATATTTCCAATGATTTATTTAGAGCCAGACAAACCTGTCAAAATATATTTGTCTTTATGATATTTGGCAGAATCACTTAACTGGGGTAACATAAGTGTTGTAAATAAAAATATCATCCATCTTGGCTGCAGCCCAAAGTACATAAATCCGAATGGTATGTCAAATTACAGTGCAAATAATGGTATCATTAGTTCCGTGTAGAAAGCAGTATTTCCTAAACGAATTTTGATGCAACCATATTAGCACCACATAAAAAAACAGAACTGTGAAAAAGTTTTTGGTGACCAATAAAATTATATTTTCATAAACTGCCTATGACTAAATGCCAAGAAAATTTGGGTTTAAGATCATAAAACAAAAAGTTTTTAAATTAAATTAAAAATTTATATGTATGTATGTATATATATATATATATATATATATATATATATATATATATATATATATATATATATATATATATATGTATGTGTATATGTATGTGTATATATATATATATATATATATATATATATATATATATATATATATATATATATATATATATATATATATATATATATATATATATATATATATATATATATATATATATATATATGTATGTGTATATGTATGTGTATATATATATATATATTTCATATTTCAGAAAACAATTGTTTATCTCTCTGTAAAACCCAAAGCCAAAACCAAGAGTAAACTGTTAATGAATGAAAGATAAATCATAGCACTAGTAAAATTAGCCAAAATACCTGTCAGACTGCAAAAGGCCTATAAACATATTTAGTAGTCTATGAAGGTAAAGAGGTGGCTTAGTGGTTAGCACGTTCGCCTCTCAGCGCTAGGGATTCCCGGTTCGAATCCCCATCTTGGTGGAGTTTCCATGTTCTCCCCGTGTCCGTGTGGGTTTCCTCCGGGTTCTCCGGTTTCCTCCCACAGTCCAAAACAATGGATCAAGTCAATTGAGTTCTCCAAATTGCCCCATATAGAGTGTGTATATGTGCGTGTCTGTGTGCCCAGCGATAGATTGGCGGCCTGTCCTGGGTGTATCTGCCCAGCGCCCGAAACGTTCTGCCCTGGATGGGCATGGGGAACCCCCCCGCGACCCTAGTATAGGACAAAGCGGAAGATAATGAATAAATGAAGGTAAAGCAGTTTTTAATTGTTACGTTTACATTATAATCAACTTTCGGTGTTATTAAATGACAAATAAAATAAAATAACTATTGTTATTACAATTAGTGTGTGTGTGTGTGTGTGTGTGAGGGCATGTGTGTGTGAGTGAGAGAGAAAAAAAAATTCTGTCAAGTGTCTTTTTTTTTTTCTGAGGTAATAATCACATTGATGCAAATATTTAAATTTTCCTCATAGCTGTTACTCTATCTGTGAAAAAGCAGCATATATGTGTACTGACACAAAGCTCCACTATTCTAATGCAATATGCCACTAGCTTTAACAGACCTGCCGCATTTGCTACATTAATTAGATTATCGTGTCGTCCTGTAGTGACAGTGATATTCATTATAAATTCATAACGAGGAGAAACAAAAGGCCTTCGGCTCTATGACTGACAGGTAAAGGCACCTTTGGCCCTCCGCTGCTCACCATGGTCAAACAGGGCAAAGGAAAGTACAGCAAATTGGAAATGGGAGGACTCTGTACTGAAGCTGTCTTATTAATCCTCACAGGGACTGTCCACTTGCTCATAAAAAGCTTGTGCATGTGTGTCCACTGCTTACATTACCCCTCCCATTGATTTCACCCACTGTGGTAATGAAGCTGTCATGGCTGCCACTGTGTGGATGTGGCTGGTATTCAAATGGGAGAGTCAACACCTGCTCCTGACACAATAGACCAATTAGAGGCAAAGGGCAGTGACCAGGACTAGGCAAAAGTACTCCTCCTGTATTATTGCCAAGAACAGTGGTGACTTATTTCCCGGTTTCATGTTGCACCATTATACATGATGCTAGCAAGATGTATGTATATATACAAGATGTAGCAAGTTTTTTTTCCACTCGTGTACATCCCTATTAGTATTTGAAAAAAACGTTTTCCTCATGTGCAGTTTGCCCCCACAAATATTTACAATAATTGTTCCCACTTTGTAAATCTGTATTAAGTTCCAATTGAAATATGAAGGGAAAAAAAAACACAAAATGTAAAGTAAACATTTATAATTTATAACTATTGACAAAATTGAGTGATTTTCTTGTTATCTGGCAAATTATTTATATAAAATACCTAAATAAAAAAAATAAAGTAAATATTGTTAAGGCTTTAGAAAAATACCTACATTTTAAAATAGGTAAATTATACTACAAAAATAATTGATGGTCTGTATATTAATAGTAATTTATTAATTATTATGTCACAGGTGCCTGGGGCACCTGTCCCTCATTTAATGGACTCATTGTCTCCGTTGGGTGATTGGTTTATTTTAAGCACGTGACTGGGTGTTTTTGTATTTAGTTTCCGTATTCCCTCTCCCCCGTGCACATCTTTGTTTGTGGTTATACCCCAATGTTAGTCGCGTTTGTTTCGTTCCCCCCTTTCTGTTGGTGTCCCTACACCATTTTTAATATAAAATCCGTTTTGTTTTATGCCCAGTGTCTACGAACTCTTCATCCGCGCTCAACCACGATACGGCACTGCGCAGTATCCCCGCGCAGGCTTTTATCCGTGGGAGCGTTTTCATCCAGCGGACCGGCGTACGCATTTTTCCCCTCGTAGCCGTTCCCAGGAAACGCTCACTAGGAACAAGCGGCGTACCATTTCCTCCCGCGTAGCCGATCTCCCGGGGAAGAACGAGCGGCTGCTAACACATTACTGTTAGTAGTTACTTTAAAAAAAATTATTAACCAGTTAGTACATGTAAGTACAATTCATTACTATATGAATATAAGCTTTACTTTCTTTAGTTTGCTCATCTCTTATCAATGCCTTAAATTACAAAAACTACACATCATTACATAGCATTTTTGTCCTTGTTATAAAGGATAGGTAAAAATCTTGATTTTAGGACAGTTTACTGATCTTGAACATAAATAATTTGTTTACAAGCACTGGGCCAATATTTTTGTTAATGTTAATCTTTAGTGAATGCAATAGGCTCAAAACATGTAATGTATGAATCTTTATAATTACTTTAACTACATTTAGTAACATCACTTTATGCTGTCCAAGTGTTAGTTACCTACTTTTAACACTCGATGTCCAGGCCAGTAAAACTTAGGGTTCCAATAAAAAAAATGTTCTCTTAACTTAGAGATAACCTGTATATATGTATAATGTACCATTTTATTTCATTTTCTTGTTCTTGTTGCTTCTTTCAAACTGTTGTATGCAATTAAAACTTGACTGGTAATGTTCTCCTGCCAAAAATCATTAAGAAACATATTTGATGAGTAGCTTTAGAAATATTTCACAGCAGCTGTGCTGGATATGCTTCAGTGTTCATGTAAAAGACATAGATGAACCGAATGTGACAGTGAAGGCATCCTACTTTTTAGATTATATTTTAACATTTACACAATTAATGGAAGCATCAGAGTGGGTGGCAGCACAAAGGTATTGTGGGTAGTGATGTCTAACGATCATATGGTCTAATTCACATGAGGGCAGCCTGTGTCTATTTAGTATACACATTGCATGTTCACCAATTGTCTGAATAGGTTTACAAAAAGAGTTTCATCACACAATTTAAAAACATTTAAATCATGTGAGTAAATGTCACGCTGGGATTGTCTGGCACGGATTGGTGACCTGCTTAGGGTGATTTCTCACTTTTCACTTCATGCCCCTACTCATGAAAATCGATTTAAATTTTAAAATAATTGTATGAACATGTAGTAAATTATGGCACATCTTACATATAAATTCCATTTCCTATGTGGTTTTAGCTATACCAATAGTTTTTAAGACTCCAACCCTGTATAAATTAATCTCTGTCAAAATGTGACAACAATAATGCTTTACCATAGAACATTATATATATATATATATATATATATATATATATATATATATATATATATATATATATATATATATATATATATATATAACAAAAATACAATATTTTAATTTATTTTTACTTACTTAGTTAAGCACTTTTGTATTTGAACATACTTAAACAGTATATTAAAACAATAAGCCATACTAAGAAAAAGCAAAATAGCAGTGCTGATTTGTACATATAAAAACATGAACCATTACGAAATGATGTGTCATTATTCATGTACTAAAAAGTTTAACTTAACTTATCTTACCAGGACAAGTAAATACCTTCATCTACCATGAAAGTGATCATAAAAACCTTCCATTGTAAAGACAGTACAACAAAGAACTAAAGGTCAGGCTTTAAAATAAAAATTCTGAATTATTTCCCTAGAGGCAGTCAAAATATACAGAAATAAAAAAAATATGTTAAATTAAAATATAAATAGGTAATGAATTGACAGAAGCTGCATAGGATAAATGGAATAGGACATCTCTGCAGGGGAGTTACCATCTGCTGCTAAACATCAGCTAATTCCAGTCAGCAATCAGCAAGTATACACACACACACACACACACACACAGACTCATTATTTAAGTATTTTGGAAAAACTGTCTCAACTAAACCTTGACTATAAATACCAGTAGGTAGTAACAAATACTTAAAACTTGTAAAACATCTTCATCTGAGAATCTAAACTGTTTGTAAACAGAAGTTAATTCTTGCAAAGTGATTTACCTGAATACCTGACAACATGAATTTATACACACAGTGTTTAAGGTTTACTTTACCATATACTATTTTATGTAAAAACAGCATACAATTAGCTATTATGCTATTCTTATAATATTCATCTGTCGTTCCTTGCTGTAAAAGTTGATGACTGACAAAGACGCTAGCATTCACATATTTCACCAACATTCTTACCTGCCCTATCAGAATTAGTTCTGCCAGAAAATCTGAAATTATGTTAAATTATATACCGGTCATCCAAATCAGATTTTCTGACAGGGATCATCATATCACCCATTACATGAAAGAAACATAAAAATACTCATGTTAATCTATTCAAGTATTTTGACTTTAAACTGTAAAACTGAATCTACATTGACAAAAAATATTTTAAGATGCCCTATTTTAAGGGCCCTATGCTAATGGATGAAGTATAGGGTTATGAGAGAAAGTGAATTGTCTAGAAGTAGAAAACTGATAAAGGTTCTGCTTTTTTGGGGGTAATGAGATAGGAGTTGACAGGTTTACTGGTTTTTTATTGGCGTTGAGCCAATTTTAGTCACAGACAGGATAATTAGTGAGTGTACTTGTTATTGGGGTGCATATTTTTATTTTACATTAATAATTTTTCAAAGCAGCCACCAAATGTTTTAATGGACTTCAGCACAGAATATTACTTCTGTATTTTTTTATTTTTATAAAAGACAGTTTATAAAAGTTTGTTTTAAAATCTTAAGCTTTCATTGATTGCACGATACAATACAACAACTACTACTTATAATAACATTAACAACAACAACAACCATTTAATAGCAATAAAAAAGCATAGGACTGCAGTGAAATATTGGTAGGCAAAGAACACCATACGTCCTGCAGAATGGTCAACAATTTTGCTGTAAGCTCGGGTGTAATTGTATCTCAGATGTGTATGATAACTTGTGGATCTGGTGACATAGGTGGGAATAACAAAACCACAAACTAAGATAAATGTTTCTTTAATCATAACTTGGCATCTCTAGATGTATGTGACAACACTTTAAAATAGACCAAACCCATCAAAACACAGGCTCATGAATAAGGGAACAACATGAACAACTCATCAGAAAAAAAGATGCATTTGCACTTACCCACAATCAGCCAGTTACACTCAAATACACACCTACACCAGCATAGCCCCAAGCACACACATAATCATATGTCTGAACCATGCAATAACTCATTTGTCTTTCATCAGAAGTGATGCAGCAGTGTATGGGAGGAACTGTCTATGTTGATATCCCTTTGAAAGTCTCTTAATCTAGGAAACAATTCTCACTGCGTTGTTGCTACCAAGCTAGACATTTTCCTGCTGTCAATCACAAGTCAAGTGGGAAATAAAGCCGGATGTAACTTGTCTCTCATTCATCAAGCTTGACAGGCTACCTTTGCCAGTTTTGGTTGAATAAGCCTGCCGGCATACAACAGATAGTGATGGCATGATCCCACTAAAATTATATAAAATTAATAGAGGGCTTATTATAGCTGCAGAGTCATTAGACTAGATGTTAAATAGTATCTTTATCCTGGATTTAGTGGTCTACAAATGCTACAAGGAAGTATCACCTATACATATGCAAGACAGATGACTGTATTGGAGTGATTTCATTTACAGAGGTATCAACACTAAGTGGGCTTTGAATTGATACAATATTTGATTAAAAAAAAAAATCTTTAAATCAGGTGAGTTGTAATGATTCACCAAATTTAATTACTGAAGTATAAAATCTACAGCATATAAAAAGATTATATTTACACTTATAATAATAATAATAATAATAATAAGTCATAAAGGAATGCTGACTCATAATGTATTTAGCAATTGTAAAAATATTCTTAAGAGTAAGTCTATTGCAAAAAAAAGCCAGAATGGGTTACTTTGATTACGCCTGACACATTTTAAATAGGTTTGTGTGCTGGCCTTTAAGAATCTAGCTTTCCTGGGGTCCTCGTGGTGGCACAAATAATAGTACTAACCTAATATCTTGTTAGAGGTGGGAAATATGGAAGGGACTGGAGGGAATGAAGGTATGAAGGTTGGTGTTCAGTGGGTGAGCCTTGTGAGTGTGAAGGGCGGGGGTGTCTGTGAGAGGACTCGGTCTCTTGAGGGCCCCTTGTATCCCTGCCAGGTCATATAAATCAGCATGGAGCTTGCAGCCGCAACGAGCTAGAAAATAAAAAAAACATAAAAGTGTCGGAGTGAAATAGAGGGAAGGAGAATTCTTTTATGATGAAACTAAATTCTCCTCACTCTGCAATAGATCCACTGCCCAGGTCTGATTGTTTATTCCAGCTGCCATTTATCATTGCACTGCCACAAATGACTCAAATTACCACACCTGCTACTCATATAATGCTCTTACTATGAGTACTTTTTACTCATGTAATTTAGACTGCAATTCCTGAAGGACATCCTAAAGTAATATACCACATATGGATGGAAGAGAAAATGCAAAAATATATATTCTATGTAACCATTTTTTACTCAGTTAACCACTAACATTAACACTGGATTTTCATGATTTATAAAACATTAAACAATGGTAATAACATTTAAAAATTATTGTTTTAATACTGCGGCTGCTGTTAAAATACTTGTAGTAAACAAAAAATGGATTTTGCAGTGGATTATAATAGGAAAGTTAATTTAGCTGATTAGATTCAGCACAATGTTGCATCAAATAGTGCAATATCTAAGTGATACTATGCCAGTCCGTTAACCCATGAATCAAGGCTACAAACAGTTTCTCAAATGGTTTAGTCAGTAACCTCATAAAGATATCTTGACCATAGGATGCTAAATCAACACTGACAACCTTGGCATCTTTAAAGGCTACTATGCCAGGACCACCAAAGAAGCTTGATCCTCAGCAGTGGCACCAAGAATAGCTCTTCCACCCTAAAGACTGTTCATACCTACATTTCTGCCCATGCATGCACAGTAGGAGATCTTAGTGTGGCCATATTTAGACGGTACAATGTGAATCTTAACTTGTGTAATGGGATTAGATAAGGTTTTACCAACTAGAGGCATCAGTTTAAATGTTTAAGTGTGCCAGCTGATGCCCAATAACTGGCTAGCTTACCTTTTGAGGTATGCAAAACCATCACTAATTAGCTAACAAGCTAACTTCAGGTCTCTAAACTAAACAGCTGGTGTTTGATAGATTTGCAGACACTGTAAGAGTGAACAGGATCATAGGCCAGTAAATAATCATGCAATGATGAGCTGGACAAGGGCATGGATGAGATGTTTATAGCAGGTGGAAAAACACCTGTCATACTTACAGCACTGATTTATTCTTGGAGAAACTTCAAAACATATGTCTCTACTGACTGCCAAACTGATCTCTATCACTCTCTCTCATTCACTCTTGTTTATTCTGTCTTTAGAGAAACCGCTAACACCTGGCCATCATTAATGTTAAAAGCTGAAAGTCAAAAACTGTTGTCTATAGTTTATTTCCATTTATTTATTTTTTTAATATTTTGCTTCAGGTAAGACCTGAGAATATAACTGCAGTCTTTTTAGTAACTTTTTAGACCAGTATGGACTGCATACACATCGAATTGACTTTGGTGAATTCATATACCATTACATATGTTTTTCCAAATCCTTCTTTGACCTTAATCCACAGTAATACAACCTAAAATATGAACTTATAAGACCAAGGTAAATGTGTCCACTGTTTCCTGTATCATGAATATGGCACACCAAATCATCTCCACATTCCACCCACAAGAGCCAATGAAATCCCATTTTAGGTTGGTCCTTTTTTGCAGCTATAACAGCTCCATGCATCTTACAAGACCTTTATAATTTGGTGCTGTAGGAGTTCTTGTCTCATTCAGAATAGCATTTCTGTGATCAGACAGTAATGGTGAATGAGAAGATTTGTCAAGTTCTGTTGTAGTTTATCACAAAGGCATTTGTTGGGATCCAAATCAGAACTCTGTATGAGTCACCTAACTTCCTGTAGACTGGGACACAGTCATGCTGGAACTGAAAAGGCCTCCCCCAGTTTCTTGATAGTTGAAAGCATTAAATTGTCTAAAATGCATGATTAAGTATGATGAATCCTTGAATTTCAAATATTATATGAATTTTTAAAACTTTGCTTTCCATAAAAGTCCTTCTGAACCAATATTGCGTCTTTCTGGGGTAGTGCTATATAACAGTCAGCCGAGGTTTTTTAGCTTTATCCTACACAGATTTCATTTGGTAATTGCTATTTTTATACATAATTGATAGATGATACCCTGCTATTTTGTGTGGTTTCTTGTATATTAACTAAACGTATCTTTTTTACGCTATTATCTACTATGAACTATATTATTTACATATTTCTTTAAAATGTACTAGACAAAATGGTCAATTAAAATATTAACAAACTTTTCCTTTTTACTATTGTTAAAGGTTTAAAAGAATGAACAGATTTCCTTTTACATTTTAAAATCAGCTCACCCCACAGAAATAAGGGTTGTATATGGATTGGTTTAAATATAACAAGTATTGAACATCGCAGAAATGGAAAATGGCAGTATAAAACAATAAACTCATATTTATGATTAGGAAACCAGATTGGTATGACTTTTGTTTATAAGGTTATTTATGATGTTGGAAGTAGCTTTTAATAGAAAAGTAACAATGGCCAAAAACAGAAGCATTCTGAATTCAAACTCAAAAATTTAAGTAATGACAAATTGACCTAATCACAAAAGTGTTATGTGCCAGTAAAATGTATCCCACTGTATCTTACTACTTTTATCAAACTGAAAAGTTTGAGACAAAGAAGGTTGGATCCATGGATTCATGCTGACTCTTTCACTAAATATAAATATATTTCTCAGACCTGGCTTTCCACCAGTTTTGGCGAGCCTGTGCCCACAGCAGTATTGAGTTTATGTTCTTAGCTGACTGAAGTGGACCCTAAAGTCTTCTGTTGTTTTAACCCATCCACCTCGAAGATCAGCACATCCTGTATGCTGAGGTGTTTTGTACTTCAACATCTTGTTGGAATTCATATACTTACGTTAAATACAATGACCAACAATGCCAATGTTTTTATTAAAATTTAGTTTTCAACAAATTATCCTTGTATTATTTCATCACAGATGATTATTGTAGTCTAAATCCTATCAGTATAGGAAATAAAAAATTATGTTGGAATCATAGAAGCAGCATGGTCAAAAATCCATCTGATTTGAGCTTTATACTTTTCATTTATATAAGACTGATATTGTATTGTATTTATTTAAATGCTTAACTTTAAATAAATCAGGGTTAGGAATAATTACAGAACGAGCCTATATGTTAACATATTAATAGTACATCTAGAAAATTTTGTTAAGACCACTGCTTCATGTTAAAATGCTTTTTTCAGAATTAAGTTGTATAACTTCCTACAAGACAACATTAGCTATGGAATTTGCTTTGAAAGCTAACTTTTGGGTCACTAGGTCAAACTTGGAGAACTATTTCAAAACTGGGGCCAAAGTTCAGGTCTCAGTGATAAATATGGGGTTGCTAGGACCTGGTAGAAACAGCTCCCAGTGGCACTAAATGGTCACAAATTAATAACAACCAGGGACTAGTATGTATGTGTGTAATAAATTCCATCTCATCAGTTGACTCAGCAAAGCTTCACAGAGAGAAGATGATGAGGGACTTGATTTACATCAAATTAAATCTAACTAATGAATATGAGCATACACTACAATTAAAGATCTTACAAAGTTAGGCAGAATCATTAGGATAAATGCATAAATGTAGAAGCATTTCCCACTAACCAGTAAAACACTTACTGATATTATATGAGAAAAAGTGCAGTGATGCTGGTTATGAATCATCTTAGCGGTGAACAGCAATCATCAAAAATTAAATGCATCAGCATTCCTGTCTTAATCCACTCTGCCCAGTCCAAGGTAATTATTCTAGTCCTTTGTAGGAGTCTGTGGCTGATGAACCCAAATAATATTTTATACATTTGACCAGTGTTGGGTTTAAATGGTTAAACCTGATATACCAATACATTTTTAAAGATAATTTTAAAGTAACATGCACTAGCTATTAGACAATTTTTTTTTTTATTAAGTTACATCTAGGCAATGAAGCCAGATTGTATAAGCCAGATTGTCGCTTTGGATAAAAGCATCTGCTTAATGACTAAATGTAAACGTAAAAATGTTGCTATTAAAAAATGCTTCTGCAAAACAAGTGTCCTGATGTTATTCCTAAGTGGGAATGATGTGTGTGAATGAGAAATGGTCAGAAAATAGAATAACTTGCAGAAGAGTCAGGATTGTATCAAGTAAAAGTGATTCTAAAGTTTGTGATTTCAGTATTAAAAAAAATAAATAAATAATTTTAACATGCATGTATATCAAACATGCTTATGAAGCTAGTGAATACTGGGCTACGTTTTATTAAAAAAGTTGTATAAACTAATTTTTGTAGACAAAAAGTGAACAAAAATTAAAACTTGCCAAAACAAAATTTGCTGTTCTTTTAATTTTTTTTTACAACTCCTTTCATCTATATCATACTATTTCCTCTAATTATGGCTTTTCATAGTTGCCCATTTTAATTAGAAATGTTTCAGTATCATTAATGGAATTTAGTGCTCACAAGATTAATTGGTGTATGGCTTTTATCTATAAAAACCCTTATATTTTAGGATCAAATTGTAATAAAAGAGCCATAGATGAAGCCATCTAGAGCAGGACATGGTGCAGATCCATTAACATCATCATTTATTAGCATCATAAAACTGAGAAGCAATATTTTGCTAAACAGCCCAAGGCATCTCAGTGTACTTCTACTGCATTGAATTTTCTTTGGGGCAAAGGGGTAAGTGGGGTATCCTGTCCTATGTCTGAGCTATTAGGAAACACTTGTGCGTGGTCTTAAAAAGGTCACAAATTATACACAAATTATTTAATGAAACAACAATAAAACTAATACATTGATTTTTAAGATGATATTCAATCAGTGAAATTAATAGTGATGATCAAATTCAACCACATGATGGATTTTTCTTACCACATACATATATTTTTATTCATGAAGGCTGTCCTCAAACTGATCAGAAATGAAAACAGTGATAGGCGACATTATTTACATAAATATTAATTATACAGTTAGAAGATACAAATTCTGGAGTTGTACATTAAAATTATATTGAATTACATAAATATTCACATTACAAACCTTAACCAAATGCACCATAAAAGCTGCTTTACAAATCGCTAGTTTGGCTGAGCTCTCTGAATACTTTTATTATGCAGGCACACAGAGCCTCTTTTGCGATGATGGACCCATTCCTGCCACACACACACACACACACACACACACACACACACAGCTTTTAATGTAATATCGTCTATGACTAATTATGGTAATTCATTACACCTCCAATTAGACTGCAGGATTTATAGAAAACCGGTACTATAAAGATCAGGATTTATAAGGGCTTTGAATGTCACCCAGAGGACAGCAGGCCAGCTCCTCATCATTCAGCCCAAAGCCTGGAGCACTGTATTTCATCCGAAAGACACAAAGACACCCCATCCTGCTCCACTCACTGCCAAACATACCCATCCCTATCACTGTGCCAGAGAATTATAGGCCTACTTAATAAGTCTAAGTACCTATAGCTCAAATTAGAATATATAGAGTTCCTGGTCTGTGACCACTTCCAAGTGGTCTGTATTTCATTGTTTATCAGAGTCTAATTTGACCCATTACAAGTTAATAACTTTTTTAAAGAGTGCTCTGTAATTTTTTTTTTCTAATCCTAAAATACACCTTAGTATAATATACAATATGCTTTTTATGTTTTTTTAGTTTTATTACATGCAGTTTTTAAACTACTGAATTATAAACAGTATAAGATGTCACTACTGTGCTCACTATATGGCATATTTAATTACAGAACCTTATTAAAAATAAAGTTATTTGGTTAAAAACCAGGCCACTCTGTTAGGCAGGCAGCAAATAGTGTAAATACATTGGGTGTACAAAGCTTCCATACATACATACAGTACAGTTCCATGAAGTGAAACTGCTGGAGGGCTTATTGTTCCACAGGCTGGGCCAGTGCTGACTGCAGCAAACCAGGACAAATGCTTACTAGGATGCAGCTACTCTGGCATTTCAATCAGGCACACAGCAGGGCTGACCATCTGCTGCCTTAATTCTCACAGGTCCTATAAAATAGAGCCACAGTATCCTGAACAGTAAGACTGTGCCAGCTACTCACAGACAAAAGAGATTCCAAGTAATTGATCTGATAATAGTTTAATGTATTAGACTAGATTGAATAATTATTAAAAGCTTAGTTGTGGCTCATAACAAAGGATATAAAAATTCTGCTTTGCCTAACTGTGTGACTTCTTTAGTTACAATGTTGTCCTATGTCAATGTAGAGCTGCAGAACCTTTAGGGGGAGATTTCCCCCCTCATCCCCCGCCTCTTTCCATTTCAAGCAACTGAGAAGATATGTATAATGCATACTAATGAACCCCCACCTCCCATCACAGGTGCCTTACATCCACTGTTTAAGGCTCCAATACCTTTCTTTCTTTCTTGTTTAAGTGCTTTTTGTGACAACCACATGAAAGGTACTGACAAAAACAAAAGACATTCCTGAGTTGACTGATCACATTTTTACAAAAGTAAATCATAAAAAAACTCCAAAATTCACCTGAATAAAAATGTACTATTTAAAAGAAATCTAAACTGATTTAAGTGTACATTACTTTGAACACAATGTATAAACAGTATGCTCTGATTATAAAGTAGCTAAGCAATAGAAAGGATATACGGTCCTCACTTTTGTATGTATTGGCAGTCTCGGGAGGCATTGCACATAAATAACATTATTATTTTCTAAGACATGTGCAGAAAAAACAAATAAATAAAATTAGACAAATAATCTATAGAGTTGGTTGTACTATGTCACAATGTGGCAAACGAATGAAATAGATGTGAGGAAAACAGTGTTTATCAGCACAAATAAAGCTGTCAGAATTCCAATGCGAATGCTACAGCAATATCTTGGCACTGAAGCTAGAGGATCTTTCATAATATTAAGAAATCAAATATTATCTTATTAACATTTTTATCATATGGGGCAGATGTAATTGTGACTATAATGCTACAGGATATAATGTAAATATGTGGAAAACAGCTATTTCATTTGTAGAGATATGTCATTTCAGAAATACTGTTAATAGTGACTTACTAATAAAAAGTTAAGTGCTTAGAGTTATATCTTTACTGACCTTTTAACATTTACTGTAATTCAACTGATTGTTGTTTAGGGAATGGTTTTTAAAAATTCCACAAAGGACCATTTCATCCTATATCCCTTTATACTAATTTTATAAATTTGTTCAGAATCTTCAAACATAAAATGTAGAAACACTGATATTTTAACAATATAATTGTCATTTAATTATTTTTAAAATGACTGCTATAAAATTTCTTATTACCACCCCTATATTAGCTTAATCTGTTTGTCTGTGTGTCTGGTAAAAAGTTTCACCCACTTCCCGTTATCCGATTCAGCTGAAGCTTTACACAATTGTTCATCGTTGATGACAACACATGAATCAATAAAAAGAAAAAACACAATTAATGAACTAATTAGTGGTAATTTAAAAAAAAATTTGAACTTACTGTCATTATTTTCTTTCAACAAATTGTAATTTTATTTAAACAGCACAAAAATAATGATATGGCAACTGGACCCTCCTCTTTCAAAATGGCTGTGGGACTGGGCACAAAGTGAGAAAAATACATGTTCTTGAGTTTGGGATGAAACATCTTCCATAGCCTTCACTGATCCTAGTTCCTACCTCATTAAACACACTGGAAATTAATTAAACATATAAATTAAGAGTTCCAAATTCCACATACAAATTTTATGATTTTTGGAAAAGAATTTTAGTGACATTGAATCCTTTTATATATTGATTATCATATCAAAATCAATGGATTTGTATAAATTAGTAAACCTCTGCTAATTTTTAAAAAAGAAAAAGGATCTGATTTTTTTACTCACAAATTGAGATTAATATACATTTACAATTCAACAAAGGGGTCATATTTCCATTTTAATATATTATGTGTGCCTTTGCTGAGCTTAAGTAGTCCGAGTGGGATAATTGCTATGCAAGGTACAAAGGCTGGCACATTGGGTTTGCATTAGTACACATTGCTGCATTATGTAATCAGCAAATTAAAATGTCTTTACTATTTATTGTGTGCAGCCTCCCTGTATGAGTTAATATGCTAATAGAAACAATTCAGTTGGGGGCATTCTGGGGAGGTAATGGTGTGACTCATGTTTTTAATTAAGTTTTTCACTTCAGTACCCAGGAGTTGCGAGGATGTCAGTGCAGTTGTGCACATGAACCGTGAAGATACAATCCAATCAGAGAAACAAGCAAAAAGTAAAACTGCAGATAAAGAACTGCTTTTTGATTTGTTTTTGGATTTACTTATAAATAGTTTATAATAAACAGTTTTCCTACACACATGCTCAAAAACTGAAAGGTGTACGCATTCAAGATAAAATCTCTTAGACATGAGACAGATGAGCTGTCCAAAATGTGGACTGTAAAAGCTAAGTCTCGTATGCCCCCTTGTGGCTGACATGCAAGGTGCCTTTTGTAATAAATTCTTTAAGGAGATTTTAAACACATGCAGTATGGTAAGGTTTCAAATGGTTTATTGTAAACAGCTAATTTCTATTACAGCTTTAACAACATTTACACATTACTGTAGTAGAAAAGTAAATAATTGAAGTTACACTAAGCATTTTTTTGTGCTTTGCGGTTATTTCAGATGTAGTTAATATGGATATTGCTATTATAAAATACTGATCTACTAATAAAGTTAATGTATTGTTTAATAAAATACCACATGGAAATTATATTTATCAGACTACATAATTTTAACAAAAGTATTGGGATATATACACATTACATCCACAAAAAAAACTTTTATGACGTACTATTCCAAGCCGGCTCTGTGCCAACCAATCAAGTTCTTCCACATAACCACCCAGGCATGCCCTAATGGACCTTGCTTTGTGCACTGATACACTGTCATGCTGAAATATAACAAATCCTTTCCTATGCTGATTCAACAAAGTTAAAAGAATACAATTGTCAAAAATGCATGACAAGGTGCGTGATTCTATACGTTTTAAACATGTGGCAATGAGACTGAATGCTTCACCTGAATTTAATGATTAAGAGGTGTTTCCCAATATATTTTTTGTTTTAATGTAAATAATGGATAATATCTTTCAGTAACGTGTAAATTAACATCAGCATATTTTTTTTTTTTTTTTTTTTTTTTTTTGGATTCTTCAAAATAAACAATATTTACCGAATGTTAGGACTAACACCTAAAAAACACACAAAAAAAACAATAACATTAATTATAATAATGGTGCCAACAGTGAATGAATACTCCTTATTAACATCAATACCAAGCAAACAGAGTAAGTGGAAGTTAATAAAGGTCTAATCATCTAGAGTTGTTGGCTTCTACAGGCAGTAATTATATTTAAAATTTACAGTAGATGAACAAGCCAAAATATTTCATTTATAATGTTGCAAGTTTAATTTAATAAGACAGGGAACTAACTGCTATTAGAACAATTGAAGATTTAGGGAAGCACCTTATGCAGGAAAAAAAAATCTTTTTGGCATAATGTACATGTGTGCGGCCCACAAGACTGGGATTTTGCCACAGGCCATAAGCTTATAATGTTAAATACCCAAAAGTCATTGAATAGGTCAAACCTCTACTCTGAGAAGCTATTTGTTCAAGACTAGAGACTAGAGTTGCCTTGTACTAAAGGCCATTTTTGCATTAAATATTTGGATTGCTAGAATCTTCCCTTTTACATACTTACTTCAAACCCCTCAGAGAATATACATCTCTGTCAAGTAGTTTTTTGGCACTATGCCAATGGAACCTTTCATTTCTCCAATCCACCAGCCGAAAGTGTCATACTCCTGAAGGAGAAGAAAAACAGCATATTTACAATTAGTTGACCTGGATGTAGCCCATTTTTTAGATTAGAAACAGAGAAGCAGACAAGGTCAAACAAACAAAATAAATGAGTGGTTAATCGTTAAAATTCAGTTAATCATAATTGGTTTAATGTCTTTCTTAAATCTTGAATCTCTGTTGTGCTTCTAATGTGATTTTATTTACAAAAGATACAGGAATACATTTGAACTAGAGAACCAGGAGCTCAAACTAGTCTGAGCTCTAAACATCTCTATCTAACATACTCCATACCACAGCAGCTGATTCTTTATGGTGCAGAGTGACTTTTATAGCCCTCTTCTCTTTGACACACCAGGCTTTGATCTTGAGCTGACCAGATACCCTCCATCTATCTATCCTCTTTCACAGGCCCATTGTAGGTTACAAAGTAAGTCCACATGGAATGAAACAAGGGATGTGGTTTGCATCATAGCAGTGCAGAGGTTTAATATGAACTTTCTGCAGTCCTCCACTTGACCCAAACAAACCTAAATGATTCCGGGTGTGGAGTAAGGACAAATGTACAAAGTTTGGTTCCAGCTATTACTGCCTCCTCGCACAGACTGGCCTATAAAACACCAAGCTACTTAATGCTGTTGCTGACAGCTCCCACAGATATGAACAGTAATGCAGGGTCACACAGGGGACCAGAATGTAGTCTGAGCATAACATACTAACCTAATATTCTAAATTAAATGATTTAAACAAACAGGCATACTACAGTGTGTGTGGGTGTATGTGTGTGTAAATCCTAAGGTATAAGAGTTGCCCGAAAAACACCAGGTCAGTTAACAAGATACTCTAGACTGAGGCATGACAAATTGGATATCACAAGGAAAACTCACAAACAGCATATTATAGAACACACAGCTGTCCAGGCTCAATGAGTCAGCTCAGGAAGTGAACATGCATAGTGTGAAGGAAAAGCTTCCTCCAGCCATGCTTTGAAACAGCCACACCTTACTGAGTGGGATATAGCCTGGTGCCGTGAGCTGCCTCAATGATCAAGGCTTGCACAGTGTCAAAGTGTCTGTGCATGCAGGAGGGGTTACAATTCTAGATTAGCAAGCATGTGTGACAAGTGAAACAGGAAGAGACCTCACACGCAGTCAAAACCACATTGACTCCATAGATGACATGGTACACAGAAGATGCTGGCTAAAGACCACTGACTTTGATCTTGGTTTTAAATCCATCAATTAGAATCAGAAAAATATTTTAATATCTTAACAGACTTAGTAAACATTACTGAATATGAACAAATCAAAATAAATTAACTAATTAGTTGAATGCATTGGTTGCACATAAATACATACATACAATTAAAAGAATTAAGCATATGCTTGAAATTTCACGAAAGCACACAACTGTCTGGGTTTAACTGTCTTTTTAAATCACATGGGTAATGGATACAATTGATGATTAATTGCTGCCATAAAGTACAACTTCTCTCTGTGGAATGCCCAATACAATGTTTAAAAAGGCCTAAAACAGTGCAACAATGTGCAGCATAACATGTGACAAAACATACCTCAACTTACTGGTTTTGCTGTGAATAGAGGTGCGAGTGTGTGTAGGCATGTCTGCTTGTGATTTAAGGCCCTGACACCTCCCCCTGGTCTGATGGTCAATACCCTTTGAGAGTGGCTAAGGTCTGTTTGGATAATATTGAGGAAGGGGGCAGGGGAAGTCATGCAGCTGCTGCATGGCCAAGGGGAAGAAGCCTGGGCACTAATAGCCCCTCTAGTCTGCTCTCCAGACTGCATTGAATTGGCCATAAGCTGCAGCTGGACACTAAAGCCAGACCAGTTTTATGGTCACTGCAGCTACAGCAAGGGGGAAGGGCTTTCAGTACAAAGAGCTAAAGCAACAAGCATAGAAACTAAACTGAAAAAAACTGAGTATGAATTAAACATAGCAAATTTACAAAATAACAATTTGCTTACTTTATGTGATTAAAGTGTAAAAAAAAGAGACCTAAGGGCGAATGTATATGTACATAAGACTGCTGACAGCATTAAGATATGTGGGTGTGCGCACACACACACACAAAAAATACTGGAATTAAATATTAAAAAACGTGGTAAACTTTAATGTTATTTTACTCTTTTTTTTTACCAGGTATTATAATAATAATAAAAGATCTCCACGTTAAAGCACTAGACCAGTTTTTTATGCCATTTGCAGCCACCAGGTGGCAGTCTTGTCTTGGGAAAGGAACAAAGGCCTTTTTTTTTTTTTGGCGGACACTTTTGTACACTAGATGTGTTAAGCAGATTCTTTTTGCACAAAGACTTTTTACTTTTCTAATAGAACTTTTAATGAATGTAAAATTCGTAAAAAAAAAAAAAAATTAATTGTGTGTACAGTTCTAAGCTCTTCATTTACTGTCACACAAGTGCTGTACTTTGCACCAAGACCATATAGAAATGATATGTCGTTTCGATGTATTAAGGGAATAGAAATTACTATAAAAAACTACCTAAGATGAATTTTACACTACCACCTATATATTCAATTTGTTATAATAGCTTAAATGTCTAGCGGCTATGTAACTTATTGCAGGAATTGGATGGATAATCACTGTGGAAACGAATGGCTATAAAATCCTTGCTCAATTAATGGGAAAATGGGAAGGCAGCTTTATCTGTCTAAAACAGACACTCACATTTCTTGGTAAAAACTAACACCATATTAAATCAGACTTAAGATTTATCTAATCCTTTTAGCCAGGTACAAACATCAGCCTTTGCTGTCTCACAGTTAGCCTATACATCCCAGTTGACAGGAATAGGAACCTATTCTTCAGGCCACCTGGGGCAAATTCTAGAGTTAGATTCATAACTTCCTGAGAACACAACCTAGTATTAAAAACACACACTGTCACAAGGAGTGAAGAAGGACAGTCAGTAGATGGTGGCCCTAACTAAACATGGCACCAAGGCTCCCTGCAGGACTGCTGAAAAACATATGCATGGATGAGGTAAAAGTGGAGGTGGCAGAACACTAGTGTCTGCCAGGCCACAACATTCCAGGCCAAAAGTATTAAAATGGTTTCCGGAGTGACAAGACTAATCCCATCACTTCACTCATCTTAGTTTAACAGTCAGAAACCCAGAGTGTACTGCTGCCAGAGTCTGATGCACCATTTCCCATCAAGTTCACACAATGTAGCACACCAAAATGTCATGACATTCAATAAAGACATTCTTGCAGTTCTGGTGTTGAAAATCATTGCGGATCTTTATACATGTACTATGTTAAATTAGTTAGCAATATATAGCCCTATACTGTTTTCTGCTTAAAAACAATAAACCAGTCTAACCATTAAAAATAAGCTACAAAGCAAATTTACTAATTTACCTCTTAATCATAACCTTCTGTGTTTTTATTTATTTTTATGCGTCAAAATTTGCAGGAAGTTTGAAGAAAGCACTTTTCTATTTCAGTACGAGTGAACCCCAGTGCACAAACCAATGTCAATAACAGCATGGTTGGGTAAAAGAATGTAACTTGACCATGCAGAGCCTGACCTCAGTCCCATCAAAAGTAAGCAAAATGTCCTAAATTTAGTATAACATTCCCAAAAGAGGAGATGCTCTTATAGCTGCAAAGGATCCCCTACTTAGACTAGATAATGCAAGCTTATGTAGGTGTAACGCAAACATGTCTCAGTAGTTTAGTTATATAGTACAGTTCTAGTTTAAATTACAAGAGGAAGTGATTAATGCTTAAATTTGTGACTTCAGGCATTCATTCAGCATGTTAGATCAGAATTGCCATTTAAGGAAATGACATGCTTTACAAATAGTATGTTTTGTGTTATTTACATTTATTGTGGGCTTTATTTAAGGAACTTTAAAGCAAATTTATAGCAGCAATTTGTACTTTTAGCATAAAATTTCATTGCTATATGCCCTTACTTCAGTTGTAATGTTTATCCAAGAATATTTTAACATTAAAAAGTTTAATTTTAAATTTCAATAATTTCTACAATTTTGAGAAAGTCATCATAATTAAGCTTTCATTTTTAAAAAAATCAAATGTGATACCTTGCTTACGATGTAGATGGCATCTCCTCTTTTGAAAGATAGCTCATCAGGTTGGTCCCCAGAGCAGTCCCACAAACCCTGAAAGTAGTTTTGATAGTCGGTTGTCTTATTACCCACTGTTTGAGGAAAAAAAAAAACAGGAAATGTATGTGAGAAAAAAAACAGTGTGTGTGTGTGTATCACTAAAAAGCTTCATGCTGCATTTGTCTTGATCTGCAATTCCACAGTTCATCATATTTCCAGGAGTGGGTAGCAGAGAGCAATTCCTTCAAATAAATGATTTCCCTTTTGCACAGGATCTTGAATCCCAATTTTTCTGACAGCTGCTTAACGAATAATCTCATAAAATATTTATAGGTAATTAAGCGTGCCTTTAAAGCTGAGATTTAACAGCATTAAACAACAATGAATAGCAACATGAGTTTTAAATGCAATCAGAATGTATTACATTCACCAAGTATAATGAATACCACCAAAAAATATTCAGGTTCATTAAAAAAAGACATGAGGAGATTTTGCAATTTATCATTAAAGGTTATTAGGTTTTGCAGTGTTTTTTTTAACAAAAAAACTATTTAACAACTATTAACAAAATAGTGTTAACTGTGACTTGCTAGTAACATTTAATAAACATGCACATTTATTATCCATTTACAAAGTTATCAGCTAATAGAAGACTTTTAAATTAAATTTTAATTAGTGATTGATTCCCATTGGGTATGTTTTTTTCTTGCTGTCAAATTGTAAACCATATCAAACTGATTTTAAAATGTGACTGTGGTCATACAAAAGGGTTTTTAGATATAGCTTTTGTTATACAAAAGCCAGGCTTGTCTTTATGGCTAAAGTTGGCGTCTTTTGCTAAGCATCTGTCATGAGATACTGTCTAAGCCATGGCTCGTGTCAGCAGGACTTCCTGTGCTGTGAGCTGAGAGCAGAGGACTGGGGAGGGCCACAGCACCGCTGGCAGCCTCTATAGTCCACTTCCTGCCAAAGCCGACCAAACCCAACCCATAGACCAACACTTGCCAGGGCACACACTGAACATGGTCAGACACAGAACTGCTCATAAAAGCCACATTAACCAATTAAGCACCACACCGTACTGCTTGGATGTAAACCACATTTAAAAACCTTAGTAAATTATGGAGTATAAAATTTCAGTATAAATGAATACTTCTTGATCTTTAGTTTAACTGTATGTTCAATAACAGCTCCTTTAAAATAGCTGCACCTCACACATTGCTGTTCATCAGCTTTGACATTTAATATTGTCCATTGGTAAAAGTTTTATTTTGCTGTCTTGTTAGCTCTTAACAGCTATATGCACCAACTTGCTTGTAAATAATTTGAATAAAAGGATAGCTTACGAATAAATGTAAATACAGATGCAAATGAAGTGTCAAAATACTGTATGTAAATAATAGAACAGACACTAAAAAGTCATGCAGCTCTGCGACACTGTAAGATACCTTAACAGTGCTATTTGCAAACATGTGAAGCTGAGATTCAAATCTTTCAATTCTTTCTTAAGCATAAGTGGGCAGATCAGGTTACAAATGCCAGCTTGACTCATCCCTGTCCTTTCACCTTTTCAACTCATTCATTCATCCTCCCACCTGCCATTTCTAACTTTTAATTCACTTTGTGCCCTTTTCCCCTCAGAATAATTTATGTCCTATCTATTCCTCATAGGTAGAAGGTTTCTATCTTTCTATCTCTAACTGCATAAATAAAAATAAATAAATAAATATAGCCATGGAAAAAAAGACTATGGTTTCACAGGGCAATGTTAAATTTTGAAGAATGAAGATGCCGTTTATAGGTCTGGTAGCTTAGTTACCTGTCACTGGAGGTGCTACAGGGGGTTTGCTGACTGGCTCCACTGCTGGTTTATTTGGCAGAATAACTTCCTCTTCTGAGACAAAAACAGCACAAATTTATTTAGTTAACTTAAAAGTATTTACTTTCTGTACAGAAATTTAAATGAAATAAAATCTATTTGTATTATATATGGTTAATAAAAAACAATAAAATAACCATCCATCCATGATCTTCCACTTTATCCTATTCTAGGGTTGCGTGGGGGTTCCCCATGCTCATCCAGGGGAGAACGTTTCAGGCGCTGGGCAGATACACCCAGGACAGGGTGCCAATCTATCGCTGGGCACAAACTCACTCATTTACACAGACACACTCTATTTGGGGTAATTTGGAGAATTCAATTGACCTCAATCCATGTTTTTGGACTGTGGGAGGAAACTGGAGAACCCGGAGAAAACCCACGTGGCCACGGTGAGAACATTGAAACTCCACCCAGATTGGGATTCGAACCGGGAATCCCTAGCACTGAGAGGCGAACGTGCTAAACACTAAGCCACCATGCCGCCACAACTGAAACATCATAAAATTATAAACATCATAATTAATCATAAAATGTCATGTAGCTATATAAAAAGACTGGTATGCGGACATTGATCTTTAGCTGTGTATAATTACTTTAAATGTTTTTTTATTTTTATATTTGCAAAATGTTGTACCCTTTGGCACGTTTTTTTCATGTTCATAAAGGATTATTGAGAACCACAAATAACAGCCTAGTATTTTAAACTTATATGTAAAATTAGAAATAAACCTTTAAAATACATGTCATAACATTGTTGAACCTTAAAGCCAAGCCATAGTCATCCAACAGTCTTGTGAGTATTAATGAAGCAGTAAAAAGGGTAGTTGTAGTGCCTTCCTATTGCTCCTTAAATTTAAAATAAAATGTAAATTATGATTAGGGTAAATTTTAAATTCCAACCAGGAAGTTCCTCATAGATGTCCTCATCAATGGGCATAGTAGTCGGTGCACTCATAGCTATGCAATCATCATAAGTTTCCAACTCTTCTTCCAAAGGAATGATTCCTTCCATATCTGTAGATAAGGACATGTACATATATGTATTGAATTCAAATTTCTAGTGATGACAAAACATACTTTGATTAAAGAAATTAGAAAACAACACTCTCACCCTTTATCACAAAGCCAATCTGCTCCACCCACTCTTCTGCCTCTTTTTGTGAGGACGCACAGAACTGCAAGTACATGTGTGTAAAAATAGTCAGTTTATATAAACAACAAACCAATCACACGAGTAATGAAATATTCTGAAACAAGCAAATTTTATGTACCTGGTAAACCCTTTTGTCAGGAGCAGATATCTCAAAGCAGCTGTCTTTTTTGGAATCTTTTCGTAGAGTGTTGTTCATTTTGACAGTATAGCCATCAATATTAAAATCACCCTTTTGCTGTTTGTCTGTAAAATTTATTTTATATTTAACTACACCGGATTTAAGGGTAATGAATAATTCCTATTTAAAGTCTTATTTGTTAAATTATATACATAAATATATAAAGATCAGCCACCTATTTACAGTTAACAGTTGCACAATGTTGTCCATCTCAGTATACTTTTTTTAATTGCCTTTACTTTGTTACATTATGGTCAGAACCACCACAGTGCAGGTATTGTTTAGGTGGTAGATAACTGCAGTTGCGGTAATGGTGGATAACATGTGGTAATGGTGTGTTTGTATGTTGCACTGGTAAACAACAATGCGACTATAGTTTTTTTTGACACCAGTAGGGACTCTGCTGAAGTGAGAATCAAAAAAAATAAAACTTCCACCCACCAGCATCTAGTAGTCAACATCTTGTGCTTACTGATTAAGGATTAAAGAGGGATTAAAAGGAATTGTGCAGCAATAAGTGTGCTTCTGTTTCTAGATCAATGAGGCAAAAATGTTCATTAGAGTTTACAAAAAAGAGATACAGCATTTGATAACTCCAGCAGTACTGCCTGGTCTGATCCACTCATACCAGCACAACACACAGCCACATCAGTGTCACTGTAATGCTAAAAATTAGTTACCACCCAAAAAACTGTCTGAGGTGATCCCAATTATGTAGTGAAACAGATGGACTATATGGTGTAATTGTAAAACAAAAAATTAACTACATAGTCAATAAAAATCGGAAATCTGTGCAAAAATATTGTAAATCTAGTGACAAGTAAGAAAACAAATCAAGTATTTTATATTTCTGCATTAATTTGACCTTAATCTTCATCAGGTTTTGAAACAAATAAGAACTTTTAGGATTTGCAGATAATTTTATGGTAAAATTAAAGCATGGGGTTTTCAATTAACAGAATTTGAAATTCTATGCAACTGGGAGTCCTCTTTCATTTAAATAACAAATATTTATCCAAGTTTGATCTTTACAACACATGTTTGTGGATATGTATTATAGCATAAACAGATATTTAGGGACCTTGAGGAAGAGTTCTTAAAGCTCTTCAGGTTGGAAAAAAATAACACCTCAAAATCCACAGTCAGGCCTAAGATGGTTGACCAAAAAGGATTGAATCAAAAACAAGGTAACTTTCAAACAGCTAATGGTCTTTCAATTAAATTAATGATTCCATCATCAGAACAATGAACAAAAAGTGTGCATTGGCAGTGTTGCAGGTAAAAGGCCAATGCACTACAAAAGAACATTTCTCCTTGTCTACAGTTAGCTACAGATCACATGAACAAGCCATTAATTTTATATTTTGTGTATGAATATATATATTAGTTATGATTGGAGAAAGATAAACATTGTATTACAGCATAAAAACTCATCCCATATGTGAAACATAGTGGTGGTAGTATCATAGTTTGGACCTGTCTTGCTATATCTGAATAAGGTCAGCTTGTCACCATTGATGGAATAAAGAATACATTTTTTTCTCCATTCACAGATATAAAATAACATTTTAATTTCCAAAATAAATAAGTAGCCATGGGCTAAAACGTTCACCCAAAGTCTTCATAGGTTTCTACGGATCACTGAATGACACACATCCCAGTTTTCCCTTTAGCAGTTGTGTATTGCAACTATGCATACCAAAGGGGGTGCTAATCAATCGTGATGCAGGTGCTTCTGGATGACAGGTTGTTGCTTTTCTGATGTGTGTTGGTTTGCTCAGCAATGCACTATGCATATTATGCTTAACATGTTCCTTTTAAACCTTTTAAAACCCACTTTTGTGTATGGAAATTATTTTGATATACTTTCCAGATTGATGGGCAAAAGCAGTTATAGTAATTGGTTTAAATTGTTGCTGATGTATTTTCTTTTTGGCTGGTTCCCATTATATAGCTATAACAGCTTTCACTTATTGAAATGCTTTCCATAAGAAATTTAAATTGTCTTTAGTCTGTCATGAGGTTCTTAGATTAATATATATAATTCTCGATCATGCAACCCAGATGGCCAGCCCAACCTAGGCAAGGTATCGGTACTGCCATAGACAAATCACTTGTAAAACTATTTAAATTTTAAATTCTAATCACCCCAGTCCTTTGCACCTTTAGAACATCCAGTATTATCCAGTAAGTTGAAATTGAAACAAATGTATTCATCTAACAGAGGGCTTAAGTGATAATTGAGTGATCCTGAGTGATTATATTGCATTACTTCAAGGAATGACTTGGACAAAACAATTTTTTTTTAGAAATACACCCCCTCCCAAAAAAAAAAAAAAGTTGAATTTTGAAATATTTATTTTCAACATACCTTTCTCACTGCCATAATAATAGAATGTGTGGTTGCTTAAAGCGCACCATCTTTTTTGCCACTCTGTACCAAAAAAGCTGTGATCTGCCAAAACAAAATGACACAAATGAAACGACACTGAAACAAAATGTGCCAAATAAGTCAAATAAGCCAAATTAGTGCTAAGGACTCCCCACCTTTTCTTCTTTTCTCCAGAAAGCCACTCTTAAAGACAGCTGAAAGATCTTGAGCTGCTACAGGCGGAGCCTGCTGAACTCCTAAAATAAATAAATAAATAAATAAAATAGTCGCTTAAAATTAATTTGGGTTATGTGTTCTGGCTGCATGACTTTAGTCACTGCACATAAAAGAAGTAATAAAAACAGTGTCGATTTTACCATGCTATTTATAGCAGTGGGCTGAACAGCATAGAAAATAAACTCCATGTCATTTACGTTTGTACTGTTTGAACAGACTGAACAAGGCTGCTGTTTCCATAATTTAGAAATTACCAGAATACACCACACATACACAACTTGTTTGCAATCCAAAACTGGTATTCACCAAAGATATTTGTTTCTATACCACTATTTACATGGTTGAATAAATAAAAGTGAATTGACCTCTTTTGAGGCCAAACACTCTACCATTTCTAATAAAGCATGCACTGAGAATAATAGGAATAATACAAGGATATTGCTTCACATACATCACCAAACATTTGTGAAACTGAATCTAGCCAATTGCCTAACCATAAATTATCTTTACCGAAGATATCCAAAGAAGAGCCGAAGAAAATGCCAGTCATATTCTATTTGTTTAATTTTTGCTATTTTAATAGTATACATTCTACAGTTGAACTTCTCTAATGAAAGGATTTATTGTATGATACTAAATGATTCATTATAGATAAGAGTGAATAGTTATGCCTCAACCAACCCTTGTGTACAGTACAAAATATGTATATTCTTACTTGATAAATTGATTCATGTTGATAAAAAGAGGAGCTAGTTTAAAAATCCTTAAAAACCTTTCTTGGAAAGAATACTTAACTCCAAGTACTGCAAACTAAATTTTAAAGCATACAAAACCTCTCCATGCTCCAAGGTAATAAAATTAGCACTTCCATACACGCATACACACATTAAGATAGACATACCAAGGAGTAGCCTGCAGACAGAAATAAAGGTCTTACACACAATCGTTTCATGTAATATCACTGTAATATCCAACTGCATGATCAGCCTAGGATTTCACAAATATATGAATGCAGCACAGTTGAGTTTTAAAATTACATAACCTTTTTGTTGGTTTACTTCAATGCAAAAAAGGTCTCTAGGCTGTAACCATTACAGACGGGGGCCTAAAATGACATTGGCTGTGGGCGGTATTGTCACAGATCCATGTCATAAAGCATTTGTGCCAAGACAAAAGAAGGCTCATTCTCTATTTTAGTCATTCCTGAGTCTGTTGCCAGGCTACAGCAACCATTTAACTTTCCACAACTATTGTTTTAAACTAATCTCATTAAAAGGCACCAATATTAGTAGAAGATTGAAATTAAAAAATAATGTTTTGCCCGGCACTTAATGTTACTATTAGGAATATTGAAAATTATTTATTCATCCATAAATATGTGTTGGTGTATTAGCATGCTGTCGAAATCTATCTTTTTTTTGTTACAGTCTTTGTGTCTGCCCTGTCCTTTAGATTACTGTTTGTAAAAAAATAAGTGTTTTTCAATCTTTATTCATTATTAAGCAGTTCATTTTATTTCACTTTACACTAAAATGCACCCACCGTCATATGCACCCTCCTCATCTCTGTCAGTGCGCTCTGAAAGCAGTGAACCACCATCATTGTTGACGTGCTCTTCCTCAGATTCATCACCCTCCTCCTCTCCTAAGGTACAAAAAAAAAAACACACACACAAATTAGCTTATCTAAAATACAGTTTTAAACCTTAATGCAAACGATAATCTCCATGCTTTCCATGATAGAAAGAAATAAAAATGTCAACCCCCAAAACTATCCTAACAATAGTAACAAGTGAAAATATCTGATTTCAGGCTGAATTGTCATTCTAAATATTAATTTTCTTAAAACCAGCACACCACAGAGGATTATTACCAATCAAAACACATGCACATACAAAAGTCACAAAAATTTGCATAGGTTTTTGAATAGCCAAATGTAAGTTGAGATTGAATTGTGCACCTGTTACTTCAGTCTTTTCATGCCTTTACAATCAAAATAATGTTTCAGGAAACGATAAGATCCTGTTTAGGAAAATGTGCACGAATGGCACAATATCTGAGGAACTGGTTGCAGCCTTTGCAGTACTGTAAACATCCTAAAGCTTACTAATCTAACAAATCAGAGAAGTAGCCCTTTTAAAATTTAAACTAGCTGGGTGTTAACAAAACATGCACGGTATTTGCAACTTTTTAGTAATGTACTGACCTCTAAATTAAAACACAAAATTAGTTCCTGAGCAAACTTAAAAGAAGGCAAAAGTGCAGCCAGTACAAGCACTTACCAGTTTCCTCTATAAAGCTTAATGTGTGTTAGGAGCCAGGAAGAAGATGCTGTACTGTGGTCAGTGTCACAGATCAGTTTTAACTTCCCTGTTACTGTAACAAGCCTCCTCCATCTTTAAAGTTACAGAGTTACAAAATACATAACAGAAGACTAAAATAATAACTTACTTTTATCTTTAAAATCCTGAGGGTAGCTGAAAAAAAAAAAA
>JAFMOD010001453.1:96515-278520 GCA_019802435.1 Corydoras maculifer
TAAACCTTGTCTGTTGCCTTTTTCATTGTTTTTATATTAGGAATAGCAATAATGCTACCTTTACAATGCAAGGTATCGTACTGTAGTAACTGATGCACACCATACCGTGACGGATGTTGTCTTATGCAGCTTTCACTAATGACAGTGTGGGTGGTCCCTGGACTAATCTGGGAACACACACATTTCCACTAACTTTGAAAACACCTTAAACACACTTGGCCCCAGTGTAGAAATTAAATTGAGGTTTGTATTAATCAAAGCATAGCAGTTTCCAGACTGAGATATCTAAAAGTTTATGTTTTTGTATATTTGGCTCATCGTGATTGACAGATCAATTTATATTATTAACTGACTATGCATATACTTCAGGTTTCACTTCATGTTCTTAGACACAAGCATCGAGTTTATACATGTCGTTCATTCATTCATTCATTATCTTCTGCTTTATCCTCTATTAGGGTCGCGGTGGGGTTCCCCATGCCCATCCAGGTTTCGGGCGCTGGGCAGATACACCCAGGACAGGACAATCTATCGTTGGGCACACACTCACTCACACAGACACGCATGCATACACACTCTATATGGGTCAATTTGGAGAACTCAATTGATTTGATCCATGTCTTTGGACTGTGGGAGGAAACCGGAGAACCCGGAGGAAACCCACGCAGACACGTTGAGAACATGGAAACTCCATCCAGATGGGGATTCGAACTGGGAATCCCTAGTGCTGAGAGGCGAACGTGCTTACCACTAAGCCACCGTGCCGCTGAGTTTATACATTTAAACTGGTTAAACATATGCTTTCAGTATTGCAGCCCCTGTTCCTGCAAGAAATAAAAATTCAAGTAGAATTGCATAATCCGTATCCGATTGTTAATTGCATTTTTAAATAAATTTTTTATGGATTACAATTTTTTTTTATGTTTATTTATTCACAAAAATTATGAATGCAGAAGGACAGAATTTTTCAAGTGCCATGGCAATACTGCCATGCTTACCACTTTTGTTCACATTTCAGATACTGGTCTATCATTCATTGTAATGTAAAGATAAAACTTTGTTAAATGGTTTGTAAAAGAGCTAATTTTATAGACTTTTAATTGACAAAAGTGACACAATTATCTGTGATGTGTTTGTTGTAAAAAGATGATATACATGACAAAATTAATAAAATCATGAACATATAATATCATAAATAAATAAAAACATAATTTGAAATGAGTTCAGCATTTGATATATTTAAAGCAAACTTAAATCTTTAAAGCAAATCATGACCATATGATCAACAATGTACTGCACTCTGTTGCAGCCTTTGTTGTTTTGAAAGTGTTTTATTAAAAAAAAAAAAGTTTATGTGTCTTTACCTACTTACAAATACTGGAATTTATGGAAAAGCAAAATGTTGCTATGAAGTTGTAATTTATTCATACATCCTGGTTTGACCCATTGGACACCTTAACATATTGCTTTTATTAGATATCAAAATAGATAGTATTTGATAATTTAGTTTTGTAATAAGGGGAAATTAATACAAGATTTTTATGACTAGACATCAAAAACTGTGATAGGCTCTTATTGTCATAGGGGCCTCCTATTTTGAGGACAGTGGCAGGTAAGAGCCAAGGGTGATGTAGGGCTTCCTCAGAAAAACACACCTATCCAACTCTATTTGTCTTTGCCTCACTCTCTCTCTGGAACTGCTCTTTTTCAGAGAGATTTCCACACTTAACAAACTTCTGGTAACCTGCCAGAGGACCTGCACTGAATCATTACGTATCCCTCAACCACTGCTCTTCTGTTTTTTATTCTTCATTCAAGGAAAGTCATTTGTATTAGTGTCTGGTTTTATTCATTCATAAATATAGAAGAAGAAATAAACACCATTATGCCATTCATATTTTCTTTAATCACTGATAAAACTTGACTTCTAAAATTATATTAATTTACTAAGCTTTTTATTATTGTTTTATTTATTTTATTTTTCTTTTCATATAAATTATTGGTGAAAAAGTTTAAGTCAAATTATATTTTTAGAAATTATTCAGACATTTGTGAAGAGTCCATTCTGTGTACTTTAAAACCTCTCAGCAGTGCTTGAACCTCAGTTGACCTGGCTGTAGTTTCATCTGGCACACTGGGAGAGAGGAGAGATGAGGTGACCTATGACCTCTAAAAGAAGAGGGCAGCACATTCGTATCTCATCTCCTCTGAGACAGTTCTGTTTGATCTGGACTCACCTCAGTTCACACTTTTTAACTTCTGGCACCAACTTAAAGAGGGGGAATGTTTGATAGCTGTTGTTAGGTGCATTATAGTGCACGAGATGGAGGTTATTTTCTCAATACATAGTTCTAACAGTGTAAAATAAACACAACATGCAGTTTTCACAAAATCAGAAGAATTGGAAGCTGCAAATCAATTGAAAGCCCTTTCTTTCTGGTGTCTATCAATATTTAGGAAACTAAAAATTATTTATTGCACATAAATGTTGCATCTGGGCCTTTAACTTTACAGTAAAACCAGGTAAATATATTTTTTAAATGATAGTAATAGAAATATAATATACTTTCAACAGTAAAAGTCTATAAATGGTTAAATGGTCACAAGCACAATGAAAAACTTTCAAAGAATTGTTTTTAAAAAGTCAACATTGTGCTACAAACTCTGGAAAAAAAAAACTTTTTATAATTTTTATGCCACCTTTTTCCCATGGAAATTTTGGATGGTAAAAACTAATAATAGGGAAGAATTATTTCAAGATATATTTTACTGTATTTGTTGTTGTTTATATCACTTCTTTTAACCTGTATATCATTTATGGCTATTTTTATTAAGTCTTAGTTGTTGACAATAGTCAGCAACCAGTTTGTGGCACAAACTAATTGGTTGGAAAAACACATCGGACAAGTCACTTTGTAGCTGAGCAGACAAACACATTAGAAAAACACATTCATAACTAGGGACAATATAATAACTACAGTTCACCTGCAGTTTATATCTTAGTGATCATGAAAGGTTTCCTAAGCTTCCAGAGGAAAATCATGCAAACATGCAGAGAACTTACTAACTCCAAATAGATCATCCGTAAAAGTTTTTAAGGTCTTCAATATATAATCTTACAATGAAAGCATAACATTGTTAACATAATAAGAAGAAATAAACAAAACACATGTTTAAAAAGGCTGATTCTTTGGAAAAAAAAACTGTGAAATCTGTTAAGCATCTCATGTTCATTTCTACATTTAATTGACTGAGTTTAGCAATTTTATTGCAGTGTTGAATCATCTCAGAAAATAACTTTTTGTTTCCAATCTAAAGTTGGCAAAGATGGGTTTTTTTGTTGTATGTCTTTTCATACCATTCAGTTATATATTTTATCATTGCTTGCTTTTATGTAAACTGAATACTTAATTTGTTTGTATTTATGCAAACAGAACAAAAACATTAGTATTGCTTTATGTGTGAAAAATGGATCTCTTGGCAAGGATGAATGAGATGAGTACCAGAATATGCCACAGACACATGGGTCCGCTCTCAGAACTTCTAAGAAGTCATGTCTCCCAAACCCTCAAGGCCAATGTGTTAATCTGCACTTACAACAGTATTTCAGTTTGCCTGGAGGATACAGTGGAACTTGGAAGTGAAAGCTCTGTGTTTGACAGGATTAAACGGCTCAGGTGTTGTTTTTACATACCTTAGAATTAACTTACTTAAAATGCTATACCTTTTTCTTTTGATAATATGCTTATGTTTATTCAAAATGTCATAGACATTTTCCTGAAGTGCTATACATTTTCAATATATGATTTTGTTTAGAAGAAATAGACATAAATGCAGTTTAAACCTGCAGGGTGCAAACAGCTGTGCAACAATGACATCCAGTTGTTCAAGGTTAATTTGCAGTCACAGCGTTAAGCTATCCAATTTTAAACACTTTCTCTGTGAAAATAGCTAATTAAATGTATATTATCTATGTTGTAAAATATAATCAACCGATATGCCATTACATACTGTATATCTTGTTTTATTATAATTGTACTATGATGTAAATCATTCCTTCATATTTGATCACATTAACCTATATATATGCATTTAACACAAAGTAAACTTGGGTAAGACTCACTTCACAATTTAATGAAGGTTATTTTGAGAAATGCCTTTGAGAAATAAGGCACTGCATGGGAATGTCAAACAGGACTGCAAAAATGCAGTGTTTCCATGGAAACCAGTTGAAGGCTGACCACAGTGGCTTTAAACAGTTTCATAGGCATGAGAGTCAATGTTAGTAAAGGAGCATTGGTTTTCCTTCACGTCTTCAGTGTGTAAAAGAGAAACTATATGAGATGTCCTGTTTAGATTTAGCACACTACAGTATAAAATAAATGTTTTACTGACAACAAAAGACTGAAAAGATGTGTGTCTGTGTGTATGAGTGTGTGTGTGTGTGTGTGTGTGTGTGTGTGTGTGTGTGGGGAGGGGGGTCCTATGCAACAGTATGAATGGGCCAAAAAGTCCTCTGATGTAAATATAATTTTACTTCTCAACTATGCTTGTTGCATTTTTCTAATGATTTAATTAAATAATTCCCCAACATATTTCCTATCCACATTTTACATTTGAAATTTACAAAAAATGGTTCCTTGTATACAATGTATTACTGTAAAGATTGGAAAAAAATAGTTGCCTAGGTGTGCCAAAACCTTAAACTTTTTATATGACTATATAATATCCTAGTGTATATGATAGTCGTTTGCTGTGCCACGTGTCACCTATTTGTATTACAGAGGATCAAAGAATAATATAGAATTATATTTGCTCTTAGCTCTAAAGGAAAATTGATCATTAAACGCTTTGTCATTCAGACAAAAAGCTATTTTTAAATAACTAAAAATGAACGACAAATTAAATTAAACCTGTAGCATTCGTTAACACTAAAGTTTCTGTGTGGTAAATACAATATGACTGGATTACATTAGTAGTTTAAAAAAAATTCTAGTCTTCATGTAATACTGTGTTCGGGAATTTTAGGTGGCTTCAGTTGTTTTATTCGGCGATAAACCGCTAAATCTGCATATAACCCGTTCTTTATAGGCTATGTATATTCTTTTCTTAATTACAATATAATAGGCATTCCCGTAAGAAATAAATTCTTTAAAATCAAATAGATACAATACAACACAAATTAATTACATCAAGGAAAACACTAGTCAAAACTACTGCGATACAAGTTTTTGACTTGGCTGTAAAGAGTTTTTTATTAAAAGTAACTCATCATCCTGGCTTTTCGAACATTCCACACCAGAAATATATTATAAATATAGACAAATTAAAGAGATAAAATAATCCATGGTTTTAAACTCTGATATAATCCATGGAGCTATAGGCCACATTCTCAGTTCCAGCATTAACTCTTTTACCCCTCCCCCTAGCCAAGGTTTAATAGGCTATAAAATTTAATTGACTTTTAAAAAAATAAAAGACGTTTTTAAAATTCGCACATATTTTATATTTACATATTTATTAACCTCTCACATCATTAAAGTCTCATATACATGTCCTACATTTAAAACATTAAATATTTTCCCGGCCGATGTCCTATATAAAACTAATGTTAAATCCAAATCTATGCCTTTAAATTATTTGACAGTATTCTAATGATTATTAAATTAAAGTTAATTTAATTATCAGTAGTAATATTTTATAAAGCAGTTCACGCACTGCCTAAAGTTGTCTGAGATGAACGGATTTTTCAAATCCCTATTCTCTAAAGCTAAACGTCTAATAATAACGCCGTCTAATGTTTTCACTTCATATTAATCAACATCCCGCTAAACTCTTTAAAACACATTATTTCATTCAAAACACACCGACCCCGCTTTGTTTTCATAATGTAAAAATTTATTTTAGGAAAATATGGCACACTGCCGAAAACTATTACAAAAATAAAACAACAAAATATAATTTATCGTTGTGATTTTGTTTCTGCGTTCTATGCACAAATATCAAATTAGTAATTCATTCTAGCCATATTCAAGCCCCTGCTTTCTAATTCACGCCTTATTTTCCAAAAGTTTTAATGAAAACACACTGACCATCCATCGTCGTGGCAGGATTATGGGACGTGTTTTTGCTTACAAAAAAAAAAGTTTTAGTAGCTTAAGTGATGCAGGTCGATCGTCGTCAGCGTCTCCGAGAAAAAATCAAAGGTGTCCGTGCTTAAACCCATGGGACTTTCCACCGCTTCTGATACACTCGGAGAAATGGCATCCGAGAGATGCAGGCAGGAATCTGTGGAAAAAACGTGAAAATCGTGCAGAGGGCCGTCCAAACCCGGGGGAGTGCTATTGTCCCGGCCAGATGCTCCGTCTACTGCCATTGTGGGTACACACACGGGAACAGTGGGTGACGGGTTGGGAAAATGTTTCACATTTTTGTCATTACTGTTGAGAGGCGAAACAGTGGAGCTCGGTGAATCTCCATTGTGTCCATTTTGCGTAGTGTTCTGTTGGAACGCGTAACTTTCACTCTCCAATAGAGCCCCGGCAATAGCGTTGGCGCCCGTTTGTTCGTAGAAACTCTTTTCTTGAGCGACGTGCTCCTCCGTGTTGGTAGCTCGGGCCTCGCCGTGCTGGTTCTCTTTGCACTGTGTCTGGCGCTTGTGTTTCATGCGCCGGTTCTGAAACCACACCTTCACTTGCCTCTCCGTGAGGTCCAGCAGCGCGGCGATCTCCACACGTCGTGGTCGGCACAGGTACTTGTTGAAGTGAAACTCCTTCTCAAGCTCGAGAAGCTGCGTGTTCGTGTAGGCCGTCCTCAGCCTGCGGGTGCCGCCGCCGCCACCGCCACCGCCATCTGAAAGCTCCGGCGAACCTGCGAAACAAAGCAAACCGTCCACGTTATCGATAAACTCGGTCATCAATTACCACTGGTCTTCTGTTCGAAACGCGATCAAGCGCAATATGCAACTGACCTCACATGCTTGTACAATATACTACTGTGGTTTACAAAGGGGCATAAATCGTCGGTGGGAGTAAATCCACGGCACGAGAATAATTTGTGTCCTCGGCCCCGGTGCCAGAAAGCAATGTGTGGTGTGTGTGTGTGTGTGTGTGTGTGTGTGGTGTGAGTGCGGACGAGCCCGCGAGAAGATTAATGAACACACCAGCTGCCGACTTGAGTAATACAAATCTATCACTCTTCATTACTGTCAAATATTAAAATTCACGCGCGACTCTACAAGTTGCGCGCGGAGAGTTCAAAGTTTTTATTGAGATACATATAACACTGATCAATAAAATGTATTCTCTGTATACTGTATCAAATATTAATCGCATAGGTACTATTAAGTAAGGTGCGACGAGAATAGAGTTCAATGAGATCAAAATTGTTACTAAACTAAGAGGCACATACAAAAACACACACACACACACACACACACACACACACACACACACACACACACATATATATATATATATATATATATATATATATATATATATATATATATATATATATATATATATATATAATTTTTATTATTAGTTTGACCTACCTTGTGGCGAAAAGTATAGTGGCGTAGGCTCAGTGGTGGTTGCAGCAGAAGTCTGGTTTTTCTTTGATGCTTTTTTCTCCTTCATCCATGGGTATTCCGGGGGTAAAGAGGCGGCCGGCAGTGGACACACGCCGTTCGGATTCTGCTTGGGGCGGCTGTGGCGAGGATGGCTGCCCGGATTCAGCCTGGGAATGGTCTGCTCGAAAGGAGGAGGAATCAGTGTCGACCGTGAAAGCGTCGAGCTCTTGATTGATGAACTTTGAAATGCATCAGCGACAGGGGGAAAAGATGTCAGGCACTCAGCGAGCGACGGCTGACTATTGATAAAGCCCGTCTCTCGCTCGAATTCGTAATTCATCTCCTCAGAGTCCTAAAAGAATCCACCGTTTACAGATTTGTGACCCAAGGAAAAGCAATAAAATATCGTCTCCAATATAAAAAATAAAAACAAAAACAACTACACTATTTTGCTGATTACGGTCGTATGGGGACCACGATACCATTAAACTGCTTTCGAGCAGACAAGGCTGAAATTGGACCGTATTGCTTGTCACATGATTACCTCTGTCCAATGACAATTTGGGGTTTAATCAAAAGAACCCACTGTCTCCGTGATTGATCAGGAAAAGTCAAAAAGGAACGCCTCACTCCACGAGACGAGCACGTTTTTTATGCGTATTTTATGACAGTTTTGTCAAGATGTTTCTAATGTAAAGTTCTTTCTAAAACTGGTATGCTGTTTCTAAAAAAAAAAAAGAAAAAAAGTGTGTCGCACTCTTTTCGAAGTAAGAGTTGTTTCTAACTGCAATAGGATTATGGGCAACACCATAAACAAACTCACCACATTCGATCCACCAGCCGTCACGTTCAAAAGAAACTCATTAATCTTGCGCCTGAGTTTTACCACAAGTTTGGTCTAGCGGCGCGCGTTCACGAATGCTTATACGCATGCGTAGAAAAACCCGAACGCGCAATCTCAGAGGCCCGTTCACATAATGAGCCCCTAAAATTTCAACCCCGCAGGTCACGCGCACGTGCACACACATGCGCGTGCACGATGGTGTCACACTCACGTTTACAGTGGTACCAATACTATGGTTATAGCAAATATTGGTTCTATGTATTTATTGAAATAACATTAAATAAATAAATAAATACATGTATGTATGTGTGTGCATGTGTGTGCATGTGTTTGTGTTTTTTTGTGTCTGTTAATGTGTATAAACGAATTAATAGATCTGTATATTTTCTTTGTGTGTGTGTGTGTATGTATATATATATATATATATATATATATATATATATATATATATATATATATATATATATATATATATATATATATATATATATATATCCATTCAGCATGTCTTCAGCCTAGTGGCCCACTAGCACTTTATTGCTTATATTCCAAACAAAGAGCCCTGGAAGCCTGCGCGCTATCAATCTTGTTCGCCAAAAGGTCTGACAGCTTAGTGCCCTAAGAAACACATTTAAACAATCTAACCCACTCTTAGATCATATGTGCTCAGGAAGCAGGGAAAAGCATAGCGCTTACTGTGTTGAGTTTGTTTCCGTTATAAATTCGTTTGCTAAATATCTTATCCGACAAACATTGACCTTAGCAGTCATTTTAGCCTGGATGTACCTGAGATGGAAGTCGCTCCTGTGTGGACGTGATATTCGTTTCCAACGCATTTTTTTTCACGAGTGGAAATCAGGTACTATGAAGAAAAGGATTAAAATGGATACGATTTACCAAACACTGCGAAAAAACACCGAATGATACTGCAGTAACACGGAATGTATTGTAAGGATATGGAGTGGGTGTTGGCATTCTTCTTCAATCCCACTGCTTCCTACACATTTTCTACCCAAAGGCTACGCTTTATACTTTCTCACGATGCTAAAAGCAGAAAGAATTCAAACCACCAATTTGAAAACTACATTGTATTGCACTTAGATTTTATGCTATTTATATTAATTTAATAATGCATACTAAACACGTATTTAGTGTTAAACGTTGACGTTGTATTCTTTATATAATTATGTTGCTAAATCAATCGTTTGTTTTCGATTTAACCAATATAAATAGAGAATATTTATAAAATAAAATATATTTAAATTCTGTAATTGTATTCTTTATCTATTTAAACTTGTCTACTAGAACTCACAGACGTGTACTATTAATACAATTTTACCTCACTAGACTTCAACGTGGCTTATTTGATTTCGTTTATTCTATAGTATTTCAAAAGAGAAAATAAAACGGAAATAAATGAATTACCACAAATATTATTTACATGAATAACTTTGGTATTTAAAAGCCAAACCACAAAATGGACAGACAAGTAATCGAATTTGAAAAATGTCATTTTAATTACGTCCATTTTAGATAGGCCTATGTACGAGAACATATTTTATTAAATATCCCATACGTGTTTAAGATAGACAGTAGGTATTTCCCTGGTTGATTTCATCCATTTGGTTAGGAAAAAAAGCACTGAATATAAATTTACGTGATTATAATTTGTTTAGCTATTTGTGTCCTTTTCAATGTTAGAGATCTCCAACGTCTTTGACATTGGCTGTTGGACAGTTTCGCTTACCGTCTGTTAGATATAACCTAGCTGTGATTGCTGACTGTCATAACAATCAGTACGTACACAAAAAAATAATTCCAGATGGTAAAATCTTCTTTGTATTATAATAATAGCAACAACAATAATCATAACCATAACCCTAATCATAATAACAACAACAAAAACAATAATAATAATAACAATTATTATTATTATTATTATTATTATTATTATTATTATTATTATTATTATTATTATTATTATTATTATTATTATTATTATCGTAGTTGTTATTGTTGCTGTTTCAATATTGTTGTTTTATTAATTGTTTGTGCCAGATGCTTTATAATTACATCTCTACATTTCAACCCAGTTTCTGCTCTAGAGTCCGATCTGTTACAATTTAATATTGCCTAAATGTAATAGATACATATTTACATTTTAAAAATGCCCCCAAATAGTTAAAATGTTCTTGCTCTTTATTCCGAATTAGTGGCACTTAAAGAAATCTTACGTAGGCATATTGATATTCACTTTTGCTTGCAGCTCTTTTTTGGAATTGTAAACACTTCAGTAATCCTTTTTTTGTTTTGTTTCCTACTCAGCGTGGATGCTGTGTAAATGAGCACGACTGAGGCGTATATTGGCTGTTTATGGTGTGTGCAGAGGCAGGACTCGACAGTAGTGCTTGATGGATCACCCTCTGAACACACACACACACACACACACACACACACACACACACACACACACACACACACACACATTGACATTTTTCTTTCGTGATTCGTGTTATTCTTGTATAAGTAACTGTTTAGAAAATACAGTTTTTAATCAACAACAGTTATTTAATAAAGATTGTGACGCGTATAATAATCGATTTGCGCATTGTATGCTTTAAAATAGCTACTGTAACATAGTAACTTAGTCGGTGCCGGATTTTTTTTTTAATGGTAACGCGAGCGCCGCACTGAATGCTCTGTTTTAAGAATATGCTTTGTGCATTGGAAACAAGCAACTGTATTAAATATAAAGTTTAACTGCCTACTGCCTTAATGCCCAAATGTATAGCGTATTTTGATATATGTTACATTAGAGTAAATATTTTAGTAAGGTTTTGGATTTGTGTGTGTTTTTTTTTGTTTGTTTTTTTTTGTTAATGATGAAATTTAGCATTACATAATTAATTAATGTATACATAGGTTGCTTTGTTGGGAAAAATGATTTGCACGTGTGATGCCCTTATCCAAACATAACACAGATAGTGAAATAATTACCAAACGTGTATTATAGCTTTAACTCCCCTCATGTAATGAAATCGTTCAGTGTAAATGATCAGAACGTGATCGTGGCTCTGTGACCATGTCACTGAACCTCTACTAAAACCAGGTGCTGATCCTTACAGCACCACTTGAACATCTTGCACCAGAGTAAAACAAAATGGCCCTCCTTGTCTCGGGCTGACCTCGAGTTTGATGTATTGCAGGTCGTAAGGTCAGGAAAGATCTCTGAAAACTAGTGGCAGCGGAAGTCTCATGTAATGCTGGAACGCTTTAAATGTAAGATGCTTTAAGGTTTGGCTAAGAAACATAACACCAAAACCACTTTGGGCCTATTGATTTTCATTTTAAAAAACATAAGAATATATGCTCTACTTTGTTAAACGTTTGCAACACTTATAAATCATATAAAACATGGGTCGAATTTATGCGAATTTAAGTCCATAAACGACAATATTGGTCAGTGATTATTCCGTGTAGTCTATTTCTTCATAAACTGAGCACAGTAGTGGATTGAGACAATGGCAGCACCTTCATGAAAGGCTTAAAAGAGCCCCTAGTGGCAGTTAAAGTTCAGCAAAAAGCCTTTGTTAAAATAACTGTATGTTGATTTTTACAATCCCCTAACCTATTGTTTAAACAAAAGGTTATTGTAGCTAACACGTTAATATATTTATTATTTAATATTACACACACTGTGCAACTGTCTACTAGCAGCTTATTTTCCAATAAAACATGCAGCGCAAGGTCACGATGTTCACGATGTCGGTATATGATGGGTGGCAAGGACTGATTATAAAATCCAACGTGGCTCGATACTTTAATGACTCATTATTTGCTAATGTTTTTTACCTTGCATGTAGATATCTTAAATTACTCATCTATAGTCAATAATTTAAATAGACAATAACTATTGTAAATGTTGTCTTCATTAAAGTGCAGTTTTGATATTTAAACAACCAATATAAAAATATTTCAGTTAACATCATAAAAATGTACAAATTTCACATCATCATCAATATGCCTACAATATCTCCCACACATTTAACATTTACCACAACAAAATCTACGTATGTGCAGAAGAAATTGATACAAAAAGATATATTACTCTTCAAAGCCAAGAATAAATTAAATAGGGCCTACTGATCAATGGCAAAATCTTGAACTGAACCATTATGTTAATTACATTAAAGGAAGTTTAGACATTATTTTTTACTTTAAAGATACAAAACAAACAAATACAATAGATCAAAGATATTATACTAAACATTTTTAGCTGAACATTCTGCCTTCAAAAATGTAACTATTTTATATAATATCTTCAGAGACTAAGGGCGGCACGGTGTCTTAGTGGTTAGCACGTTCGCCTCTCAGCGCTAGGGATTCCCGGTTCGAATCCCCATCTGGGTGGAGTTTCCATGTTCTGCCCGTGCCTACGTGAGTTTCCTCTGGGTTCTCCAGTTTCCTCCCACAGTCCAAAAAACATGGATCAAGTCAATTGAGTTTTCCAAATTGCCCCATATAGAGTGTGTCTGTGTGAGTGAGTGTGCTGAGTGATAGATTGGCGCCCTGTCCAGGGTGTATCTGCCCAGCGTCTGAAACGTTCTCCCCTGGATGGACATGGTGAACCTCTGTGACCTAATATAGGAATAATGAATGAATATTCGGTGAACTATTTTTTTTTACCATATTAGACCACAAGTTCTAATTAATTGCAAAACTACAAATCTTCATTGATGATGATGCAAAACATGCAAGACCATGTGTGAGATCAGGAATTAAGCAAATTAATACTAGCACTAGCCAGTGGAACCAGCTTTCTTAGACAAATTCAACAGCTAGCAATTTTTCATTAATATAGTTGTACTAGTCAGGTGATTTTGTTTAGAAGTCTGGTTGTTAACAGAATGCAAATGCCTTTTAGAAGACCTTAGCTTCACACGCTCCAACTCATGAACCTTCATGAAAACTGATTGTCAGGATGTGGATGTTTCAGAACAGGTGCAGACAAAATATCAATGGGATTAAATGATGTAATAAACCTGGAATAAAAGTCAATAAACCCAAGAACATCTGAAGTTTGGATATGGAAGGCACAGGCCAATTTGAAGTGGGAAACTATAATAACAGTGAAAGGGAAAATCCAGAGAATAAATCAAGACATTGTTAATATGTGCAAATATAATACAGTCTCTTATGCCACCCCATGTCTGGTCTGGCCCTGGCAGATTTGGGGGCTCCAGAGTAGCTTTTGCACAGCCAGCAGGCTTCGTTGTGTCTTTGCAAGAGCTCCCAGGCTCTGTTGTTGCCTTGGGACAGCCAGGGTGATCTGGTGCAGCCTCAGGAGAGACCAAGCAGGCTCCATTGCAGTTTTTGGTGTGCACACAGGTTTTGGTGCAGCGGCATCAGTGGAGCTCTTTGCCCAAACCAACTAAAAGACATGCCTAATGTGCTCTTAACAGTCTCAGGTTTACTGACTGGCCAATAGAATCTGTGTTAGAACTCAAAGCCTCCACTGAAATAGGATCCTAAAATTCATGGGCAGGCACTAGGTAAGGCTGTTGGTCCCAGCAAGTATGTTCATCAAACATATGAGTTTCCATATGAATTTATATATGTCATCCTTTCAGGACATTATCTTATATTGTGGTGAAAAAATCCCTTTAGCTGTCTAGAAGTCTTTCTTTCAGAAATCACATTGCACATTGCTGATAGCCTGAAAAAAAACAGAAGCAATAGTGAGCCCAAATGACATAACTACATATTTAGAGGGCCCCTTGGCAGTCAGAAAGGCAGTATTACAGTCGTTTTTCCATTCCATTTTTTATTGCATATTAAGTTACATGTGCAAATTAAGTTTAGGCTAAATTGTATTTTGTCTCAAATTGCATCATTTATGGAAATTGAAAAACACCCCTGAAATTATGCCACTGGCAAAAGACTCACAAATGCTTGCATGCTGCTAGTGTGAGGAGCTAACAATTCAGTCTAGAAGAATTAGCATCTTTAACAAGATCAGTAAAGTAGTCATAGGACAGATGAGGAAGTAGGGCAAAGTTAGATTCATCTCCAAATAATTAGAAGATACCCCAGCTGGAAACTCTGAAAACTCAGAAAGAGTGGAAGAAATTGAATACAAGGTGTAGGTACGTGATGCATTGAGAGTGACAGTAAGATGACTAGAGAAGAACCTACTTATTGGAGGGTGTTATGCAACTGCGGCCAGTGTAAAACTTTAGAATGAAAGGAGACGACAAAGAAGCAAACTATGATCCAACACAAAAGGGGAAGGTGAACAAAATTTTTTAACTGAAAAATGGGATTTATTATAATGCTTATAATTAAAAAATAAAAATATTGCTTTCTTGTTTCATTGTCTATTTCCTTCATTTACCATATAGATAGACTTAGATAGAGGTTCTAAAACCTTAATGCATCAGTGTCACTGTAGAACTAAATTTTTTTTAATTTATTTAATTTAGTCACGTGTTATTTTATACACATTCGTCTCTCAGCGCTAATGATTCCGGGTTCGAATCCCCATCTGGTTGGAGTTTCCATGTTCTCCCCGAGTCTGCGTGGGTTTCCGCTGGGTTCTCCAGTTTCCTCCCACAGTCCAAAATCATGGATCAAGTCAATTGATTTCTCAAAATTGCCCCATATAGAGTGTGTCTGTGTGAGTGAGTGTGTGCCCAGCGATGGATTGGCGCCCTGTCCTGGGTTTATCTGCCCAGTGTCCGAGATGGGCATGGGGAACCCCACCGCAACCCTAATAGAGAATAAGGCGGAAGATAATGAATGAATATATATATATATATATATATATAGGCGGCACGGTGGCTTAGTGGTTAGCACGTTCGCCTCTCAGCGCTAGGGATTCCCGGTTCGAGTGGAGTTTCCATGTTCCATGGAGTTTCCATGTTCTCCCCGTGTCTGCGTGGGTTTCCTCCGGGTTCTCCGGTTTCCTCCCACAGTCCAAAAACATGGATCAAGTTAATTGAAATCTCAAAATTGCCCCGTTTAGAGTGTGTGTGTGTGTGTGTGTGTGTGTGTGTGTGTGAGAGTGAGTGTGTGCCCAGCGATGGATTGGCGCCCTGTCCTGGATGTATCTGCCCAGCGCCCGAGACGTTCTCCCCTGGATGGGCATGGGGAACCCCACCGCGACCCTAATAGAGGATAAGCGGGAGATAATGAATGAATGAATGAATATATATATATATATATATATATATATATATATATATATATATATATATATGAATCAGGGGGATTTAGGTTTTCACCAGCACAACACAAAATTCATGTTCCTTCCAAATACAATTTATGCCCGATCTATTAGTTGAATTGCAAGCACTGATGGTTTGTGATACATCCTCCACTTTCTTTTTTGTTGGTGGAACTATCTCGTGCTTTGGAAAATAATGTAATAATGGATATAATTTGTCTTTTTGTTCTACTTAATCAAGCATCTTATTTAGTTTGCTTTCAGAAAAGTGTATATTACCCTGTTGGTTTGCCATGCCACTGAATAATGAATTCAGGTTAAAAGTGCACCCATTAATAAGCTTGCTTGGTAAGCGATTGGTCAAAATTTGGTTGTTTCCCGCTTTTTGTAACAGTAGCCTAATTTAAATATGATTATTTAGTGTTTAAATAGTTAAAAAAAAAATCTAAATTATTTGTTTATTTTTTGTGCATTATAATGAGAGATTGTGTGGTAATCTGTGATTCAGTTTTCGACTGACGGTGCCTCTTCAGGGGTGGAGTCTACAAAAAACGACTTAAAAGTCTCTCTTAGTCTAGGACACTTAAGAAGGCTTTTGGGAAAGCGCCGTAAAATTCGCGTTCTTAAAGTTACGTCGTTCTTAAAGTTACGTCGTTCTTAAAGTTCTTCGTAACTCGCTAAGAACGTTCGCTTTCGGGAAATCCAGCCCTGATCAATAGAAAACAGAATCAAAAGAGAACTAACAACAAAAAAAAAAGTAATACATCCACAAATTCCTAAATCTATCTGATCTATCTTGTAACAAGAGGCATTACACAATGGAGCAAGAAGGCTGTGTGCCCAAACTTTTGATTAATACATGTATATATTTGTATGATTTGTATGTTCCCATGATGTTCCATGTGTAACTCTTGGTTTGGTTATTTTCTCTTTGAGCATTTCTCTGTTTAGCTTTGCAGTAAATTTGCTAGGATGTACAAAAGATTGTCAGCTCTCTTATATGTTTTTCACTTACAAGTAAACTTTTTCAGTGTTAAATTATGGAAATTGGTGTTCAGAAATGGCCTTTTAACACTTTCAAATTTGAATTTTGGAGACTGGGTAGAGCAAGGTGTGGTTAAATAAACAATACTGACCAATTAGATGTCAGAGCTAATAATTACCCAAATACTGCATGTGCGTTCACTTCCCGCCACATTGTTATTGTACAATGTGCATTGTAACAAACACAGTAAGTTTCTCCCTTCTGCTAGTTAATTGCATGCGTCAGCAGAGATGTCACAGCACACAGCAGTCAGCAGAAACTGTCTGAGTCCAGGATTTCTTAACCACTTTCTTAAGCATTCTGGGGAGGCACCTGCCGGCAGACACAGATGTGGCTTTGAGAGATTTGGGCTCCAGTGCAACCTCAGGAAAGATTTGGTGAGCCTCCAGAGAGCAGACATTGAAATGCGCAGGTTTCAGGGTAAAGGCATTAGTGGAGGCATTGCTGGCTTACTTAAATTCACAGGCAGGTGTTATGCACAGACCCAGCAACAGAAATATATAAAATAACATTTTTATCTGTCTATACGGTCTGGTTCCGCAATTGTCAAAATAGCATGGCAGTTCACCAAAAACCTAAATGGCCAGGGATAGATTCTTTTAGAAGGAGATGGATAAGGGCATATGTTCGTCAGAGGGAAATGTATAGATCTTGCCACAGGGATGCAAAATATATGGAGGGCAGGGTGAAAATTGCAGACACAGACCGTTAAAATTGCAGAAACAGAGGAAAAATTTGATGGCTACTAGGGCTCTCTAAAGATGATTTGCCAACAGCCTCAATTTAATAAAAGCATGAAGTATTTGCAAAAGCGTAAAGTGTCTCTAAAAGGGGTTGAATGCAGAGTGTGGTTGTCACATACTGGAAGTGATGTGGCCATTGACAAATAAGGATAACTTCAATTAAAAAGGAGCTACTTCAAATTATTACACAACAAAAAAAAAACAGAAAACCGAAAACAACTTACAAAGCAAAACACAAGTCTAACATAAGTGCGCCAAGCACTTAGTCCAAAGAACATGAGCAAAATGATCCAGGCAGAGAAACGTTTTACCATAGTTTTACCATGAAAACCTGTAATAAGGTGCAAAATTGGTACAATGAACTACAAAGACAAATAGTGATGGTAAAATAATACTGACCATTCTGAAACTAAAACAAATAATTACACACCGGATAAATTAGCTTTTGCTAAAGTTGTGTTTTCTGTAGTTTCTTGAGGACGCCAGATATCTCATCATTACAAGCATAATTGGACGATCATTCACTAGTGGTGAGCATGATAAACAATTAAGTGATAATTAGCACTACAGTAAGATTAAAACACCAGTCGACATTCATCAATTGTTTGAAAATTAATATCTTTTATCAGGAAACACATCACAGTTCTGTGAACAGATAAGCCCATGTTTCCACTTGGTTTTGGGAGAAGTAGATGTCGGTTTTTATAAGCAATTCAGACTGTGACAAGCAAAAGGTGCCAATGCCAGTATGTGTGATGGCATGACGGTGCACCTGTGCCCACTGTAATGGCCAATCTACACAGATGTGAAAGTTCTATTTATGTGGAGGCTTATTTTGACATTTTTGAGAGACAATGCCATCAAGCTCCAGTGTCATTATGTTTATTTTAGGTGCACAATGACATGCCTCATTCTGCATAAGTTACAGAAGTATGGCTTTGAAGACAGAATATGTTTGCATGGCTGGATTTCCTGCAGTTCTGTCTTTTTTTAACAAATGGTGCATTATAAAGAGAAGAAGTCCATTATAAACTAACAAACACCTTAGTTCTTCTATACAGCCGAAATTCTACCTTTCAAATGATATCTTTCTAAAGGTTGATTAAAAATATTAAAAGCAAAGGTGATGTGATACAGTAGTAAACATGTTTCTGCTGGTTGAAAATATTCTTTTGACTCATGACATGACACAACATTTCAACATATTAAACGAAATCAGCTTTGGGGAAACATCCAAGAATGATATCTGATGAATAATTTATTGATGGTGTTACCAAAAAAAGATAGTTATGGTATCAATTTCTGAAAGATTATTTACAGGACCAAAACTGTGACCAAAATGCTTTTAGAAGGTATTTTTAATGTCACTCTTATGAGAAATTACTTTAAGATTCTAATCTATTTTACTTGTAATTGTGTTTTAGTGAATTTAAAATTAAAAGCTCACACAGCATTCACAACTCATAGGTGCAGGTTTAGTAATGCTAATGAGGACCTTTTTTCATTTTTGCATATATTTTTAGCATAAGTTCACTATTCCCATGATAATTTCAGCACTTTTTAAACTAGCAATGAATGAGTGAATGACCTTAAACTAACAAGGTAGTCAATGCAAAAGTCATAGTAAGAGCACAAAACAAATTTATATATATCTCTAATATAACAAATAGGTAGGTTTTCCAAATAGGCCACAGGTCAGTAACATATGTTAAATTATTTATTTAGTCCCTGTAGCAAAAATTTACTGAACAAAAAGGTACAGAAAGATCTTCAATAGTTTATCAGTCTATCACAGAGCAGTTTTACAGATAAATACATTTAAATGTAGACCTACTTTATATCTCCAATTTGCCTGACTCATATAAATTTGGACTGTGGGACTCATAGAGAACACAGAACCCTGATCACACAGCCGTGGAATCAAACAATATTTCTCTAAAGCAATAGTGGATTTGGTATCCTTTGCTTGCTTTTTGTAAGTATACTAACATTTATTATACATTCATTCATTTATTCATTATCTTCCGCTTTATCCTATATTAGAGTCGCGGTGGGGTTCCCCATGCACATCCAGGTTTCGGGCACTGGGCAGATACACCCAGGACAAGGCACCAATCTATCGCTGGGCACACACTCACTCACACAGACTCGCATGCATTCACATTCTATATGGGGCAATTTGGAGAACTCAATTGATTCCTTGTTCCATGTTTTTGGACTGTAGGAGGAAACCGGAGAACCCAGAGGAAACCCACGCAGACACAGGGAGAACATGGAAACTCCACCCAGATGGGGATTCAAACCGGGAATCCCTAGCGCTGAGAGGCGAACGTGCTAACCACTAAGCCACCGTGCAGCCTTTCTTTATTATACATTATATTATAAATTACATTTGAATTTTAGCAACATGCTAAAAGACAAAAATACACATATAATTTTATAGTTTATTTTAACTACAAACTAATAGGAGGTGAAATGTTTTATAACCTTACACAAGTGCAATCTTGTTTGTACAGTGTTTGTCACTGAGGTTGTACCCTCTTAAAAATATTTCATTTCACTGTGTGAGAACACAAATATTTACATAGATTCTTTAAGGTCAGAGAAAAACACAAATGTAAATTTTACCTAGCGCACATAAATTAAAAGTAAAAGGGCACTGCCCAAATGTACTGAAAGTATGCCAAGTACAAGCATCTACATTCTAAATTGAGATCATATTCATATGTTGTACACATTTGCAATAAATTAAATATAGGTCTTAATTAAATATGAATGTTACAGACATAAAATTTCTGAAATTACTACATCACTACACGATTTATCAAGGAATGTTCAAGGAATGTTTATAAAAGAAATGTTAACCATACTAAAAATGTGAAAAAGTTGAAAGAAATTTAGCACAATATGAAAAATTTCATAAGCACCAACAATCTTTATGTTTAAATACAAAAGTGTTTTTTGTTTTTTTTTTGCTGATGGTTAAGCCTTTTAACCAAGTGCATATTAAGTTTAACCTTTAAAAGTCTTTAATATCAGTGCTGAAATTTCTTTAAGTCAAACCAATGCACTTACAGAAACAGAGAAAAAGAATTGAATGCAGACCTGAATTGTGAACTAATACTATAATAGTATGTTTAAAGTATAACCTTGATCATAATCTTTAGCAAACCAAGGGCAATACAAATCCATACAAATGATAGTAGCCTTCTGTTTTGTGTCTGAATTACATTTAGATTTAGATTTAGACATTGTTTTAGATATTTTTAATTAGACAGCTTATAGACAACCAATAATGTAATTTAACGGAAAGTATTATTGATGTATTATTATACATCATTTTATTATTATTGAGTTATATTATTATTATTATTATTATTATTATTATTATTATTATTATTATTATTATAAATCATTATTATTATTGAGTATTATTATACCTATATGTTTGTGCTATCATGTTGTAAGGCAACTGACGTGTATTTACATATGTCACAAAAACCGTTCGGATACAGTGGTATGTGTTTGTGCAATGCATAATTAAGCCCCATTCACGTCAAGATTGGTCACATACTGAAGTGCCTTTGTAGAGTATCCTGTATGTGAAGTGACGCTATTTTTCGAGGGTTTTTTGTCAATATAATATTGTTTCTTCTAATTCGTTTAATGCATTTATTTTCTGCTTTTATAATATTAACTATTTTTTATTAAAGTCAAATAAAACGTGTTCTGTAGAATTAAGGAATTAATTGGTAAAATATTATTTCTCCAGTTTATAAAGTCTTTTTAACATCTTACAATAACCCTAATGCTAATGTTTGTGACAACATCTTAAGTCAATGGCATATTAATGCATCGTGAAGAACAGCACGTCCCTTGCTACTCCCGCTAAACACTACGATTTTGTTGCTCATAGAGACTCCAGAAGAGGTTATTACTATTCGCCTCGACTCTGCTTCCACCTGCTGGCGATTATTGATAGCAACTCTGAGTTTTTTGTTATTTTCACTCTTTAACAAATATTTTCTTATTCTACTTTTTAAGATCAGCACATGGCATTATGGACTACGATTTTTTTACGTTGCCATCTGCGTTAACGTTGATTTAATCAAAATTATAAAACAACTATTTCTGATTTTTTTTTGTATAATAAATGTAAAGGATTAGGATTATGTATATAACCCTTTTTCTGATATATGGTCATATATATATATAAAATCATATGTATATATTAAATTATTTATTATTATTATTATTATTATTATTATTATTATTATTATTATTATTATTATTATCGTCGTTGTTGTTGTTGTTGTTGTTGTTGTAGTATCTCAGTTCACTCAACTGTCAATGTGCAACAGCTAACTAAAAACAGCTCATCAACGGTCAGGAATTTTTGAGATTTCTAAACGCTTGAGAATCGAAAGCTGATGGTCTATACCACGCTATGAGAAATTACTTTATTTGACTCATTACACTTAATTTATTTTATTAATTTATTTTAACATATTAATTTTTTGCGTTTAAACTTCTAAAGTCCTATTAGCGTTAATGCACCTCCAGCAAATATGTTTTGGCTAGTTGAGAATTTTCGGTAGAAATGCTATAAGCATCAATTAGACATTTAACACACGTTACCGATGAGGGCAGAAACTCGCCTATTTTGTGGCTCTCTGCATTTAAAATTTTACCGCCCTTCAAGTTTCTCAAATTCCTTAGAACACATTGTTTGACAGTGTAGCAAAGGGACGCGTCAGGATTGTAGCCGCAATAAAGTAATTAACCAAAAAACCTAGACAGAGCCTAATTTTATGACACTGTCTGTAAGGGCCGCAATTTTTTTGTTATAATGTCTGAGGAATAAATCGAGTTAACGTTCGATACTGTATCTAATATTCTTTGTATTATGAGTTAAGGGTAATGTTGCTGTGCTAACTTGAATATGTACTTAAATGTGTTACGTTTTTCAGTTTTAAAGTTTTAAAGCCCGCTGCTATTCTTATTGCACACACCCGCTATTTACAGAACAAAACAGCCCGTAGCTATAACTATACAGATGTTTATAACTGGTGAAAGGTATGTAGGTTTCACTTAATTTCTTAACTCTGCTGTTAAGTCGGATGGTTTCGTTTGTTGTTAGTATTCTATAGGAGAAAAATAATCGTACATTTAGAACAGTCCACTCACAGTTGAGATTGTAACCCAGCTAGAAATTGATGGATGCTTATTGCACTAAGCAAAAAAAGACCTAGTAATGTTACAAAACGTGCCAGAGGGTTCTCGTAATTTGCCTTAATGTTTTCTAATTTCTGTTGATAGCCTTAAATATTTTTTCTAATCCCAATATCTGCCCCAAACGGTATAAATAAAAATATTTATACATGAATATATATAAACTACGAACGTTTGGTTCAATTTATTGAAACTTTAATATTTAGTGACCATTTAAGGTATGTAAATAAGAAATAAACCAAAATTATGTTTATACCTTTATTTTGTCATCTACACAGATGATCCTTCAATTAAAATTACTAATTATGTGAGGTAATTACGTCAACGACATTCTTTTCTAGACACATAAATGTCAAGCATGTTTATAATACAAAATTCACCGATGTCTGAGGACAAAACACGAATATTCATAATGCAAATAGTAGGTAGTTCAAATACATCTAGGTAGTTACATTAAACATTACATTGAACATTAAATATTTTGGCAGGGGTCATTCAATAAAATTAAGAAGCCACTACCATTCATGCAAATAAACATCAAATATTAGGAGCTTTTCAGTACATAGCCTATCCCTGAAATCATTCGACTACATGGTGTGCTCCCACAACAACAAAAAACTTGAATTGTACACAGTAAAAACTAACAACGAGCAAACACGACACAAATGACCAACATACAAACAAAACATAAATTCTGGACAAATACACATGCAAATTCTCAGAACGAGAATCACTGCACAACAAACCTGGTGTTGTTTTTTACCGTAGGAACAGAGTCATAAAACAAAATTTCTGTGCACGAGAAAGAAAACTGTCCAAAACATTGCATTGTGCATTATTAGTTTGGTCCTAGCTTCAGATGTCTTTAGGGCGATTTTTGTTGCATTTCTTCATCTTCATCCTACGGTTTTGGAACCATATTTTAACTTGTCTCTCGGTGAGATTTAGTAGTCTTGCCACTTCATATCTACGGTCACGAGACAGGTACATATTAAAGAGAAATTCCTTCTCCAGCTCGAGAGTCTGATGCTTAGTATACGGGCAGCGTTTTTTTCTCGTGGACTTCGCGTGTAGCCAGTTGGACGCTGGGTTATCTGAAAAGAGGTCGGAAAGTGAAGTCAAAGCTCGTGGTATTGCCCTTTAGATTTGGCTGCGGCCATTTTATGACCTGTCTCTGGTTGGTATAAGTCTGAATATGAAGATGCGCAGCTACATATATACCTACTTAAGTAACCATGTTTGGTAAATCACGGCCTACATTTCGGCTCCCGAAACTAAAGAAATTCTGTTTTTGGGTGGTATATGTGTTTTTGTAATAAAATGAGTAGTCCCGATTTCCTTTGTCGATAATTTGCCAGTTGTTTAATACATTTAAAAACACGAATTAAAGAAAATGTGGAGCGACAAAACGAATGACCTATAGCCTATACACTTTGTAAAACCATTCCATATGTGTGAACAGATTTCATAAAAAAAATAATCTGGTATCTTATTAAACGTGAACACATTTTGGCAACGTTTTGTCTTTTTACTAAAACTGACCGAGAAGAGGAAGATTAGTGCGGATTGCGGAAACCAGTGGAAACAGAGCTACACTTACTCGGGTCCAAATCAGGCTTGCTATCCGTTGACGTCTTCTCGTCTCTTGCCTCGGCCACATCCTCGCAGCACGGATCCGCCTCCTTTACCATGGGAGCCGCGTTGTTCTCAGCATCAGAAGACATTAGAGTCCGTGCATCCAACGTAGGACATTCTCCGCTTCCAACCAGTGGTTCAAGTTTAATCTCATGATGTACATCCGTGGATAATCCTGCGAAAGGCACGGATGCGGAGAGCGGTTCGAGTGTCCAGACGCGCGCAGACGCTCCATCCGGCTCGCCTGTTGGACACGGCTGGTGTATATATGGATGGTATGCAATAGATGTGCTACCTAAGGGCTGCACGGGCACAGGACTCCAAGATGCTCCAAAAATAGCCGACTTAGCTTGGAAAGCGTACGAGTCGGTCTCGCCGTATTCAGACAGCATTGGCTCTCGAGTCTGGCTCTGGAGCACCGGTGCGTTCGAAAACCTCTGTCCCAAGTGATCACCGTCTTCATGTGGAATGTGGGAATCAGCGTAATAACCTAGAGTACCCAGAGTCGACATAACCAGTGTCCGTTCGTAGACTGCTGACCACGGAATCGACACAAGTGCAGAATCTGTGCAAATCTAGGAGCGGCTCGACTTCACTGTGAACTACAGATCTTTGATAAGTTGAAACGAGGTTGAGACCGGATTGGATGACACAAACACGTGACCTTCCAGGAGAACAATAAAGGGGATCGCATAAACTGGGACTTTAGCCACAATTTTTCTGCAGGATTGTTGATAGATCATCCACATTTTGTCTACACACACATAGACACACACACACACACACACACACACACACACACACACACACACACACACACACACACACTATATATATATATATATATATATATATATATATATATATATAGATATAGATATATATAGATAGATAGATAGATAGATAGATAGATAGATAGATAGATAGATAGATAGATAGATAGATAGATAGATATAGTGAATGTCTATCTATCTGTCTATCTGTTAACTATACTATAATTAGACTTATATATATTGTATATATATATATATATATATATATATATATATATATATATATATATATATATATATATATACATACATACATACACACAATCAATCAAATAGTAATTGCAAATCTTTTTATCTTTTTCAAGTGTATTTGTTGAATTAAACTTTGCTGGAAAAAAAATAAATCATGTGCCATTACTTTTGCCAAAGCCGTAGCTTTCTTATGAGACGCTTACTTTAATTGTGAACACAATCGGTAAAATACAATGTAATATACATATCAAATATCAATGTAGTCTACACGTGTTTATAAAAGCAGATGGTAAAATAAAATATTACAGACACGTTAAACAAAAAAAGACAATCGTTACTTGACCCATAAGTAAGGTTTATATGGCAATAAGTGCCAAGGAACTGTTGAGATATGATCTAGTCAATGGTACTAGTCATTCAATGTTGCGATTTCAGAGTTGGAGGTTGGGTGGTTAAATTAATTTCTAAATAAATGAATAAGTATAAAGGTATATATGGATAGCTGTTCACACCTTTTGATATGATTTTGTCAGCAGGCTTGTTTCTGTAAAAATCACAGACGCATTTATAAGTGATTGGAGTAATTTTTTTTTGTCTGCGATATGTTTTATGTTTTGTAACATTTATAAACTGGGCCAATAAAGTCCTGCTATTGGTCGTAACTATTAAATGAGCGCCTCACTGTCATGTAGCCTATCCGTTACTATATAAAAATAGTTGTGACAATGGTTTTAAAATATTTCAGTTCAGAATTCAGAACATCATGTAAATTTAGTAATTTGGTCACAAAAACACAAAAAAATATAACTGTTCTTTTTTAGTTTGCTAGTTTTGCTCAGATTTTACTATTTCAGTACATTCTATTGAGAGTGCAGCTTGCTGAGTGCTATAACACGCTGCGTTTATAACAGGGCAATTACGCTGTTTTACTTCAGGTTATTTGGCTGTCTGGCCTGAATATGCCCAATAAAGCTTTTGTGTTACTTCTTCAGAGTGGCGGAAGCATCCGGCCATGAAGGCGTGGCCTAGAGGCCTGTTGTACAACAAACAGACAGACGGCTTTGGCTAAAGTGCGTTGATCGTAACCGAGGCCTTGTTGTGACTGCATACCACAGAAAAAATAGTTACATCACTTCTTTTTGTCAACCTAAAAAGTGAAAAAAAAAGTTTATTTACAGGTACTAAACAGGCAAAATACAATAAAATAAACTACAAAATAATACTGTGGCGCGGCACACATGTACACTTCAGTAAACAGTAAATAGTGAATAGTAAATAATAAATAGTGAAAACTTCAGGTCAAAATGAAGAGGTAAAAGTTGAGGCGTCATTTACTGCAAGGCAATTAAGACAGTTTCGTGTTGTGGGGGGTACGAAATTGAGCCCAACAACATAAAACTACCTAAATCACTCAGCAGTCTTCTCCTTCCACAGCAGCTTAAAAACAGATATTACAATCGCACACACACATATTACATACATTCCTAAATGCCAAATTCTCAAAGTCATGAAGTCACCGTGAATTCACACCAATACTATTAAAAAATCAAAGCAACTTTGCAGTAAGACCTGCAAAATGTAACTGAAATTTTAAGGTGCATGAGTCTGGACACATGTTCAAACCATGTGTTCAGCTATGGTACTATCAAAAGAGGAACGAAGCTCAAAATTCAATTTAATTCCTCCAAGAAAATAGTCTTATACAATTCCATTGCTGGATTAAAAAATAAAACTTAGTTTATTAACTTAAACGTTTATTTGGACTTTTATCCAATAATTCGATTTTTTGACATTGCGGAAAGAATTACATATTTAGGCGAATGATTGCAACTGAATTTAAAAGGTCCATTACAGCATGCATATATAGTAGTTACTACACATAGTATATACAGTTACTAGTTTGGACTATTTACTTTTATGTACATTGGACAAAAACATGATTCTCTGCAAATTATTAAGACAGTAAAATTTACTTAGCAACATTTTTACCACATGTTGACACCGTATACGATGTAAATTATGAACTTATATAGGCTAAAAAAACACTGACAACAACCCATAGGACACAATAGGATTTTAAATTAACATCGTATACATGTCGGAAGTAGGCTATGTGTGCGTTCAATATGGTCGGAAAAGCGCCTTAGTGGTACACGCGGGTTGAAGACAATGCTAGGCCTTATTAGTTTAATACGTGTTTTTTAATATTACTAATTTAATCAATAATTAATGCAGTTAATCTAACTTTAATCCAGTAGTCCATAGCTTACTTACGGCTAAATGTATTTTTTAATCAGACGATCCAATAAAAATAGTTATATAGAAATGCCCAATTGAGGTAGATTATCGTATGTTATTTATTTATTTATTGACAGTCGTGCTGGTTAGCTTCGTAAATATTTGCCTGGTAATAAGGTAAATTATATTTCTCAGTCAATAACATTTGCACTAGCCACGGGCGAACAACTGCATAATTAACAAATTTATTCATTATTTAGCATTCAAATATCTTATATTATTTGCAAGAAACCAAATAACCAAAAACATTTGATCTGTTGATTATTATAATAAAAATGCGTCCCATGAAAAACCTTTCAGCACTAATTTTACTTAAGTACCACTGAATTTGGTGATGCAGTCCTCAAGTGAAACTGAAATTTGCGGACAATTCCCGAATGCGGTTTTCCCGAGTCATTTTCTTTAGCTTCATGCGGCGATTTTGAAACCAGATTTTTACTTGTCTGTCCGTTAGATGAACGCTGCGGCTGATCTCCATGCGTCTTTCTCTGGTCAGGTACATGTTGAAAAGAAACTCTTTTTCCAGTTCCAGTGTCTGGTGCTTAGTGTATGGGCAGCGTTTCTTTCGTCCGCTTTTCGCTGTTAACCAGTTAGCTGTGCTCTCTCTCTTGCATTCCTCTTCTAAAAAGCAGGAAAAATACATACAAGTCCAAAGTTAAGTAGTTTAGTTCATTGTCTGAAAATGCATGTTTTACTTACCATTAGCTTAATTAACTACCACAAGCACGGGGTGTGTTTTAAGCAAATTTTAAAATGTAAAAAAATTTACATATAGGTATACTTGTATCATATAACGGTTTTAGTTAGCATGTTACGAAAAGCAGTGTATTCACTTAAACTAAAAACAGTTTTTAAAGAATACCCCTCGCCCATGAAGTATTTAAACGCTGTTTTTGACGTTTTGTAGGCTATGTTGGTATTTTATACAGATGATTTGGTATTATAAGACATATTAGATTTTACATAATCTTTAGGCCTATATTAAATACTTAGTCTAAAACTATAGTGGTTATTAAAATCCCATATCAATGTAATTTTATTGTGTCTATATAAAGTTGATTGGCAGCGGTCAGAACCTATCGGAAACCGTATTTTTCCTTGTTTCTAAAAATGTACGCTATTAGACTACGTGATATGACTAATAATAAAATTATATGGATAATCACAGACTGTTATTAATCCGGCAAAAATAACAGTCAGGCTTACAAACACTCAAAGACAAAGGGGATTCTTAAAATGTCAAGTTCTACTACATGGAGCTAATTATATTTTGTTACAGATTTCTGCGGCAAATATTAACAAACCAGGCCAGGTGTTCTTGTTTTTTCATCAGCGTAGGTGTTCCAATCCCACAAAGACATGATGTTACAAGTAATGCTAAAGTCCAAAACTAACCTTTAGTCGCCCTTCCCGGACTTTCTTCTCCGCTTTCTTCTTGTGGGGATGAAGCAGGGCCGCCCGGTGATCTCCGAGTCTCGTCGTCTGTGAGGACGACCGTTTCTTCGCTTTCTGTCCCGTTCGTTTCTGCAGTTAGGCCCAAACGCAGTTCAGCATGACGAGAAAAATGGACAGAATCAGACGGCTCGTTCGGATAGTAAATTTTGGCCGACGAACACGTCTGAGACAGTCGAAAGTAGCCGGGCACAGGGACACTCCCGTTACTCCCTGCTTGACAAGAGTTCGTCGACACTCGCGCATATGGTACGTCCTCCGTCACTGTGTCTTTTGAACACTTTCCCGATTCGTATAAGCAGTACGCGTTTTCTTCTTTTATGGTGTGAGAAAACGACCTGCAGCCGAGCTGACTGCTGGGCTGTTCAGCTTGACAAGATCTTGACGTCTCCAACCACGATTCCATTCCCTGCATATATGGATTGGATGTGGGTACCATTCTTTGATTCTCTGTCCTTTTGTGTCCGGGGAAATAACCACAGTATGACAGTCCATAGGTATAGTCGGCGCTTGGTGGTAAATAGGTGCCATCGCTTTGGTTATAGTGAGAATTTCCGTCCGATCTTCCGTTAATCAAAGAGTTTACCAAAAATGGATTTGCAGATGGGCTGTCGGAGCATGACATCTTAGCTGAAATCGAAGGCCAAAGAAGATAGCCCTTTCTGGGTGTAATTTCTTGCTGAAAACATTCTGAATATGATTGCTGATAACCGTACAACTCGCAGCGCGCTAACAGCCAATTGAAACCTATTCAGGCCAGTGACTCCTCCCACAGAGCACACATAGCATAACCGTTGTGGCGGTATCAATTTACAGCCAGCAGATTTATCTTTAATAGAACGTGAAAAACTTGTCAAGTATTGCATCCACGGTAACAGCTTTTCTTTTTAAAGGAATCTGACTTTAAAGAAATCACACTCTTCCTCTCCTGTAGGGGTGACATTCAAGACAATAAAAAAGCTTTGGCACTAGTAGGCTTAATAATAACCAAAAATAGATAAAGAAAAAAGAAAAAGATGATGATAACGCTGATAGTGATTATTATAAAGATGAAGTGATTATGATATTTAAAAATTTGAAGAATTACATAGAAAACTATTTGAAACGCCTGGTTAGCTTTTGCCGCTGAACTGTACAGCATTGTTAAAATACATTCTTCTGGGTAATTCTTGTAAACTAAAATGAACTAGTTATGCGTTATTTACATTTTTATACTATACATTAAGAGTAATAACCTGCTGTATTGTATAGTCACATGTAATTAAGAGCAAGAGGAGTAGCATTATTTTGTAGTATAGACGTTGTTGCTGATGTTCCTTGTTCATTCAATGTTTTAAAATCTTGACAGTAGACATAAAACATATTTTATTAACACACATTTGTCCACCGTAATACAAAACTATAACTTTAAATATCGGTGTTGTTTTGTGTTTGATTAATATGACAGTGGACATAAAGCATATTTACACACATTTGCCCACAGTGATATAAAATTATAACTTAAAATATCCGTGGTGTTCTTTCTTTGTTATTTATAGGTAATTTAGCCGTTGTGCAATATTTAGTAAATGGTCCATTAATGTTTATTGGTTTTATGTAATCATATACATACAATATATATATATATATATATATATATATATATATATATATATATATATATATATATCACAAATCAAACTATCATACTGTTTGAGAACTGTAAAACTGTAAACACATATTTGCTTGTCAGGTATTAATCACATATATATGTAAAAGATGTAATTACATTACATATTTGCAGATATTTTGTTTATTGTACAATTATTATTTTACCTTATCCATCAACAATGCATACATGGTTACCTTTTAAAGGCAAAGTCTCTTCAAAATCCAGCATACTGTGCAATTCGGTAGTAATGTTAAATCTATGACAATGACATTGAGCTGAAAGGCGCCACCGTGTGGAGAAAACTTCGTTGATCAGAGGGCAGAACTCCTGAGAACCACGGCCACGAGCCTAACACAAATGCCAGAAAAGCCAGTGAACGCGAGCTTTCAGTGATTGTGGCTGCCGCTTTTCTCGCCCTCAGTCACAGTTAATAACCTTGGTTCTCAGACAGTTTATTGCACCGCACCCCAATTGTACAAATGCTCCAGACTAAGATGGGTTTTATAGCCAAGTTGCTACAGCAACGCCGGTGGGGGAGGGGCGTTTAAATTCCACAATGCCTCAAAGGATGCGCAAAAAAAACTTTATATTAGTTTACGCTCGCGTTAATTTATTGGACTTGGGCGAATATGAGTCCTTTTCTGGCCTAGCCACCCTTACCTAATTTTCATAGGTAGCACTGCATCTTTAGTACAAGTAGTCTATATACATATTTTTTTGTAATGCTACCACTGTGAAATAGGCTTTTTAAAATTGCGTTTCTTAAATTGTTCTATGGGAGGTCGAAATTGGAGCAAGAGTTTTAAGGGCCTATTTAATGCACTAAGACATCCATTACTGTTTTGTGGCAGTTCTGTAATGGATACGAGACATTAATAATAGCAGTTACTTGATCCTCGATTCGGCTTTAACTATCCGAGGCAATGAAAAATATCCGGAACGTGTTTCTTTCTGTGTAAAAAAAAAAAAAAAAAAAAAAAAAAAACAATAATAATAATAATAATAATAATAATAATAATAATAATAATAATACAAGAAAACGTGGGCGTATTTTAAATGCTTGATTTATACATTTTTCTAAATACATATTCCACAATATATCATACAAGAAAAAAATGTCATATTAGAATTCAAAGTTGTATGTAAATATATTTTTGGCGACAACAGTGACATGTTAAGCAGTCTTTCCTCGGCTTGGCTAAGTCCATTGCTGTATGTGTGCTGCATACCCATCTGGTTATTAATTTCTTATTTTTACATATGTATAAGCTACGCACTATGTCCAAATAACCAATCACCAATGCTTATTTTAGGCCTAGATAGGGCCTAGATGAAAATTGATTTTAACATACAAAATAAGAGAGTTCAAGTAAAACAAAACTCGACCGAGTCCAGTCCACTCCAAAAAAAGTAAAACCGCTGGTTATAGCGTGCTCATGAATTGTGCGTGTATAATTTAAACACATGTAGCCAAACTGAGACAAGATATATAAACGTAAACTTAGTGATTCCACTTTTTTAAATACAAGTTTTTCTAAATAGCTAATGTGTTTAAAGTCAAATACATCAATTTGCAAACGTACATGAAGTACAACGTTGGTCAGAAAACAAGGTACTTCTGACCAAGTACAACGTTGGTCAGAAAACAAAACCTTTAACGACAAAAACCCTGTTGAATTTACCTGACAGTTGAGTGAATGGCGATCCAATGATAATAATAATAATAATAATAATAATAATAATAATAATAATAATAATAATAATAATAATAATAATAATAATAATAATAACATTTCGCCGATATTGCATAGCCTATTCATGGTAAAATGAGGTTCCTGGACCTTCAGATCCGTTCCCGGAATGTGCAGGCGCATCGACCTTGAAGTTCACCCTTTCTCAATTCTCACACAACCTCTATAGCAAAGGGTTTGCCGTATAGTACTGTAAACGGTCTCTGTTTAATTTCTTCTCTTTCATTCTCCTGTTTTGAAACCAAATTTTGACTTGACGGTCAGTTAGGTTAAGCATCCTGGAGAGCTGCAGCCTCTTCTCTTTGTTTATGTAAACGCTAAAAAAAAACTCTCTTTCCAGTTCCCTGATTTGATACTTGGAATAGGGACATCTCTTTTTGCGAGCTTTTTGTCCATCTAAGAAAAACAAACAAACACATAACAATGACAATTAAACAATTAGTTTCTATTAGAAGGAATTGTGTTGTATATTAACTTTTCAAAAAGTTTTAAACGTTGGCTCGTCAATAATTTAGCCTAGAAAAACAATCATTGCACGCTAACTAAAAAATCTTGTTTCGTAATATATATATATATATATATATATATATATATATATATATATATATATATATATATATATATATATGAAGTTGCCTATTTTAAAATAATTGCAATAGTCCAGGAGTCATTAAAATGTTTATGTAAACTATATGGCACCAATTACTGTTTTAAACTACTATACCGTAGCTAAAGGTTAAAATGCAGAATTCACTTTAAGGTTTAAAAGAATAATCAGCAACTCCAAAAGTAAAGCAAAGTATCAAACTTGTGGAGGTAAAATGTTTTAAACACATCTGCGTAAAACTAGGGTTTAGCTGTTTTGTGATATAACGCAAAACGCAAAAGTAAAAAGACTTTAAAGACCAAAGCGTGGAAATACCCTATCATTCACGGCCAATTTCAAACTTAAAGCACGTGATCCCCTGTTTATAACAAAGTTTTGTTAGGGTAAAACTACAGGCCCTCTATAAACCTTATATGCTTATAAAACAGCACATAAAACGTTTAACAGTGGCGCGCGAGATTACAAACTTTCATCCATAACCGACTCGAGGGTTCTTACGTACTAGTGGTCGCGTATTTTTCGTCGTTGTTGCCGGAAGACGACTCGGGGCTGCTGGTCTCCTCGCGGCGATCTGGTTCCTCGCTTTCTCGACATGTCTCTGCTCTGGAGGCCAAAGTTGCAGCACTAGCTGCCGCTGAAACTGGAGCCGCTTTACTGCTGTTATATCTGCTGGCTGCCTGCTCGCTGCTCGGATTTTCCGAGTTTCCGTAGGCCGTTTCGAAAAACTGATCAAAGGCTTGCGGCAAAACCCCGTTCCTCCCCACACTGCCGTACACGCCGGCTGTGTGGCCCGAACCCGAGTGGTAGACAGCCGAGCTGGATTTCGAGAACATGTCCCCCAAACTGCCCGGGTTGGGCAAGCAGTCTCTGTGCACCATGTCTTCGGTTGCGTAGCAGTGGGACAAATTGGCCCGATGGTGCCACTTGCTGGAAGTGTCAATGGCATAGTCTCTAAACGCTACCTCTCTGACGGACTGAACTTGGGGCAAATTAGACGACGAGTAGGGATATGTCATGGGGCAAGAAGACGGGGTCTGGGGCAGAAAAGGAGGTAGGCTGGAAAAGTCCGTTCCGGAAACGTAGTAGGTGCAGTTCGGCAAATACATATTAGACCCAACGGAAACGCGCTCATCATAATCCATCATCTAAAGGCCCGTACCACAAGACCGGTCCTGCTTCACATCGTTGTGCCGAGCTGAGCTCTTGTGGGTTTGGGGCGCAATCGCCGAGTAGAAATTTTGAGCCGTGAGGTGACGTGGAGATCCATCTCCATCCATTGCAGAGAGCAGAGAGTCATGTGACCACGGCCAGAAATTGACATTTACTCCAAAGAGTAGGCTTTAATGTACCAGCATGTGCGTAGTCTACGTGTTCAACGTGTTGGAGTTTAAAAAGCATAAAACAACAAACACTTATCAGCTCTTTTTTAATATCAATTGCGTTTTTGATAAGCCCGAAATTGTTTAATTTAATAAACTATTAAAAACAGACAGTTTTTTTCGCGAAGGCTTTGTGTTTACGGTTTTAGAATTAAGACTTAATTTCATTTTTCAGGCGCTCGATCACCGTTTTTGCAGTTTTTTGTTGTTGTTTACGATTATATTAGTTGATTCATTTGTACTATTTTGTAATAGACTGCAATACCTAAAGTACTCTGACCCCACAGGTACTTAAATGTTGAAAGCAACTATATATGCTGAGTTTTTCCATCTATTTAGGTAGGATATAACAGGATTTTAGTTGTGTAAATACGATTATACTTATATGTGTCTACCTATGCAGTAAATTAGCCAAAATAAGGTTAACTCGCTAATTCATCGGGCATCGACTAGGACAAGAGTGTAATTACAGATGTCGGAATATATTAGACTTATTCTGCACATATTTTGCACATATATTGCACATTTAAGTTAAGATGTCCAGAAGCACATTTCGATCAGTGATTACGACATTAAGCACTACAGGACCATTTAGAGACATTTTATATTAAATGTAAACCTTCTATCCACAATAAAGTTAACAGTTAAAATTAGTAAAATTAGTAAATAACATAGTACACTGCCCTTAAAATATAGTGGAGTGAACGAATGGTTTGAACATTTGTTTAGGGCCATAAAGTTTTAACTTGGACTGTGGCCCTGTTAAAAGTACATTGGCCTATATAAAGAAAGAAGGCTGGTGTTATCCTTAGCATAAGGCGTTAGAGTAGAGAAGTAAGTCTGATTAAACACAGTTTCTGGGAAAAGAGCGAAATCAAACTATAAACTAACATACTGTATTTTATCAACAGTTAAAATGCCATTTTGCGGTTTTCTGTACTCTTTTTCATCTTTACGATCACCTTATAAAGAAATTATTTCAGCAAAACTGAAATTGTTTGTTACCGAAAGGTTTCCAGATTCTAGGACAGGATGGAATCGATACTTAACGGATCCATTGAGATTCAAGCGCATTTATGGTGGGTTTTTAGCCTTGTAGCAGCTTTTTGTCTGCAGAGATAATCCGAGCTTGTTTAGGCGACACTGCTTTTATAGCTTCCTGAACTTCAATTAGACTTGAAATCACGAGTAAAGGAGAGCCAAAAAAGCCGTCTAAAATACCTGGTAGGATACATTTACGTTTTAATTAACCAATATGCTATATTCAACATTGTGATTTGTAAATAGTTTTTAAGCTGTTTTGTTTTTTTTATGCATTCAAGTTTTTTTGTTGAACAAGCAAAAAATGTAGGAGTGTAATGCCGGAGTATACGGTATACTAATCAAGTGCTAATCGTCTAAATATGGTAAGTGTATCGCATATCTTCAGTTGAATTTTATAAGAGGAAATAAATATAAACATGCTGCAAACTTAAAAAAAACATTGTTATTTTAATTTACAAAACAACTAATAATTGCTTTCACGTTAGTCTACGTCTGAAATAATTTCTTTCTCCCAAACTTTCAGTCAAATTTGTTAATTTATCTATGAAGTAGGATTTCTATAACATTTTAACAGACTGACAGTATTCTCTAAAGAGTGTGGTAAAATAATTAGCACATGAGCTCGACTGACGAACACACACACACACACACTCACACACACACACATACACACACACCAACGAAATTAACACATGGTCTAATTTTAGACATGGATGCTTGTGTAAAGGACAAATGTTATCATTTTTAAATCGTCCTAATCAACCATATTATAATGCAAATGTGATTTTATGTATTTGTAAGTTTTTAGTTGTAAACGTTTCTTTAGTTTTTACTTACAAAATATTTGAGATAATGCATATTAATTGTTCAAGTATTTAAATTACGCCTTTAAACGTTAAACCTCCTTTAAAACCTACGCGTCTAGCCAAAGGAAGCCTGCTTGAGGAATATTTCTATCATCACGGTGAGATGCAGCACTTATTAATATTTTGACTTTTTTTTAAATCACCAATATGTAATGTTCAAAATAAATTAAATGGACAGACGTAAAAGTTAAAGTTGAATTAAAATGATCAAAACATGTTTGTTCAATGTATTTTGGTTAGGACTAATTTGCCATTATGCTTTTAGTGTCTACTGCAATTTAGTGGGGGATGTGATGCTGTTCATGGTGTTTTAGGGCCATGGGCACTGTCTGATCGCAAATCCAACCTTTGCCTTGCACTTGCTCGAGTCCTTCTTTCGTGGACTGTCTTAGAACCTTACCAGCTTTAACTGATTTTTAAAACAATTTCGCTTATATTTTCCGATTTAATTTGTATTTGTTTTTGTTTTTTTTTTACTAATGACTACAGTTTCAGGAAGGTTTGCCATTCGACAAAATCATCTGAGACGTATCTATCCTAATTATGTTTATAATATAATTTGTAGGTCTGTTTAATATGGCAGTGCTCGCAGAATAATAATAGCAATTTTACATTGAACATGTTAAGAGCAAGAGATAAAGCTTATGTTTAGTCTTTACACAAAAGTAATACTATTATATTAATATTATTAATATACGTTCCAGCATTTAGCGCGGCAAAAAAGAGATTTACATAATATAAATACGTTTTCACAGGAGGTGTTAGCAAATTCATTTAAACACGAAAATATTAAAATTGATGCAAAAGCATCTGTGAAAATTATAATATATCGTATTTGAGAAAAGTGTCTAAAAACAGTCTGACACTTTATTAAATGAATTGGTATTAACATTTTTGTTGATCTATACAATCTTTAAAACAAAAGACAGATTTAAAAAACAAAAAGTATTTCGAAACTTTGTATTACGATCTTAAATTTAAGAGCGTTGCTCAGAAGTCCTTGTAACTTACGTAGAACTAAAAATCTTTTATAAATTACGAGTGCTTTGACCCACTCGTAACTTACTAAGTACTTTATATTTGAAATGTCGTGTGCACTTACACGTTAAAAAAGATGAAGACCGCTAAGTTTACTTTCAAAAACACTAATGTGCTGGTTCAGCCCAACACATACCCACACACTGCACACTGCAGATACATACATACACGTTCACATGCATTGTAGTAAGCTATGTTTTTTTTGCATAGCATGAATTATCAATACATGCAACAGTGGTTTTCTTATTTTGTGTTATTTGTGTGTATTTCCAGTACACTTGCTGAGGCGGAGTCAACAAAGGATGGCATCTTGTTAGTCTGGAGATTAAGAAGCCTTCTGAAAAACTTTTCAAAAACATAAAATCAAAGGTTAAAATTTGAAAATATAAAGTTTGTTAATTTTTTTGTTAATCTGTGAGTTTGAAAGTTATCGAGAAACGAAATGAATATTTTAGCTAACCAAGAGTCCACTAAGGTTTTTAGCTTAGTTTTTACTTTTTCCTTTTTAAATAATTTAAATATCATGTGATTGCATAGATCTTCAACTCGTACTAATCAAATTATTCATAATTTTTGGTATTTTTGAATACAAACTCAATAGCAACTACTAATGCAACCACAATATACAAATTTGTTTTCTCGTTAATAATTGCGTTTTTTTTTATCAAAACAAATTGTAGACTGAACTAAATTAAAGACATAAAAAACAATAAAGTCTAAACTAAACTAAACTACATCTTACATCAATGATTTTGAAATGCTTTAAAAACACTAAAGCGACATAATGTTTTAAATATGGGTAGATAATAAGGGTAGGCTAATTTGACAACGTACTGTACTTGACATTTTATGTTAAACGTATCATTATGTAATGTGTCATTTTAATTTAATACAAAATAAACGTTTCGCTGCGCAGTAATTTTCTAAACAATTTGTAAAGTTATTAAAATTGTAATGTTGTTTCTTTTTACACCTGTTGGTGGCAGCAAACTCTCTGGTATCTGTTGTCTATCCGGGTACTTGTGAACGGTCTTACTGATGCTCTCTGGCTATGCAAATGTGCTTCAGCTGCATTGCGGGGCTTACATCCCAGCAGCAGCATCTGAAACTGATTGACATGATTAACATAAAGTATTTAGATTAACCACAGTTGAACAAGGCGAGATAATGTTTAAAAGTCTAGATAGATAGATAGATAGATAGATAGATAGATAGATAGATAGATAGATAGATAGATAGATAGATAGATGTTATTTACTAGTGGTTAGTCTATATACCTTTTTAGAATTACATTTAATCTGATAAATGACTTGTCTGTCTGTCTAATCGAACAGCGGAAGGACTACATTTATAATAAAAGCAATAAGTTTAATGTTTCTGCTTTTTTAGTTTTAGTGTATATTTGACTATTTGTAGACTATACATAAATATCACATTGGTACGTTTTTTAATGTATTTACCATATAGTATAAAAATAGATAAATACCATATGCTCGTATAAATATGTACGCCACTGATTATAAATCTTGATGTTGGTTTAGCAAGCCGCAATACTAAATAAAAAGAGCAAGAGACAAATACGCCTGGTATTCGCAATAGCCTTAGTCATGTTGAAATAGAATGCTTAAGTGTTTTATTTTTTGTTAAGGAAACATATATTTTGGAAGTCGCTTTAGTTTTTTATATTTTAGGGTTTATATTTAGGTCATTTGTTGAGTTGGTGTTGAAATGACATATAGATTTAATATATTCTTTTAAAAATGTTTATTCACGGATTGGTAATCGGTCACTGACCACTTGTCTAACTTATGGACTTATATATAAATGACCATAAGTTAGACAGGTGGTTACTGACCGATTAACAGTTCGTGATTAAACATTTTTAAAAGAATGTATTGAATCTAGATAAGTCCTTTTACAAATAACCTATATTTGCGTTGTATAAGTAATGACTTAAAATTAGATGACACGTTCATCAATTATTACACAGTCCCATATGAACACAAATCTATATTTTCCAATGGTCATTTTAAAATCCTTAAATAATTTTATGACGTAATTCAGGATAACCTGATGGTATTTCCCTACGTAATCATTTTGAGGTCTCTAATGTCATTTTAACGAGTGATTAACTAGACATCAGTGTAGCGTACGTGTAGCTATATCTTATTTTGCACTTTAGTTAATAAAGGGGTCTTTACTGGCAAAACAAAATAATTTGTTTTAGTTGTTCAATTGTTCAATATTGTTCAAAAAATTGTTTAATATTGGTTTAATCGTATGTGTCCATTTGTTTCATCGTGACGTAAACGTTAAGACATCCAATGACGTTAAAACATATACACATAAAATATTTTTTTAATTAAGTATAACAATAATTGCTGACAAGTTTAATTCTAGTATTTGTCATAATGGCCTATGTACAGCATTTGTATTATTATGGTGGTGCCTATAGATCATTTTAAGTGATCATAATAAAAATGTAATACCAAAATAGTGTATGCAAAAGCAGCAACTTGGACAAACGGTATCATTTGCGAGCTAAAATTTAAGACAACACTATTTTACATAATTGTATTTTTAGGTATATAAAGGCTGTCACTTGGACATATTCCTCCAATTAACTTTTATATACAACCTGGGAATATATGTAACTTTCTGGTCATTAAGAAGTACACATACTTAAATCAAGGAACAATAAATATCCATGTGTGTTATAGATTGTACGTTGACGTTGTACATTTACAAATATGGACTGGATTTTTTTCAGTGCATCGTCCTGCAACGACCAAACACACCCACTAGGTGGCAACATCACCTTTGTAAAATCTAAAACTTACATTAATCTGTCTCTGATTAAATAAAATGTCTTGAAATCTCATTCAGTATAAAGTTTATATTATGTTTTTCTTTACGTATATACTTGTTAAAGAACATATCATTATTAGACAAGAACAATGTTAATTGCGTTATTGATTTTATAAATATAATGGAGTGAGATTTATTACAGTATTGCGCAACACCAATTAAGTTCTAATAATCCGCGTCTATTTTCCTACCGATGTGCGGAATGTACAATAACATACTATCAACTTCAAATATCTATGACATTAAACAGTTCTCCAAAATCGGATTTATTTACATACCCTGTGATGTAAAAATATAGCAAAAATGACCAGTCCCAGGCATCGATTTTTAAAATGCAGAACAATTTAACCAAACAAACACCAGTTTAATTTAATTACTTAAACGAGATTCATTAAAACAATGTTTTGAACCCTGAGCCCAATGATTGGAAATAATGATCTCATATGGCATATGGCATTATGTTTGAGCACAAATATAACACGTATTATCTACGGTTTGGCAATATGAAAATACTGTTTTATATAATGAACAAATTCTATACAATATACAACTTTAAACAACCAGTTAACATAACATAAAGAAACATCATTCGTCTACATAAGGAAGCTTAGCACTCTATTAAGACATTACCAACGTTATGAAATTGATGGGACATTTGCTAATTTGCCAATTCCTAGAATTACCCAATTTTGCTTTATATTGTCGGAAAGTATCGTCACGTCCAGCTACCAGAAAAACAACAAATAGGAGGTAATGACAGATAAACAGATATTATTATATCTATTTATTTACATGGTATCATGATGACACTATAACATATGACCTCTAAAAGTTATTAAAATGTTTTGCACAGAGATTAAAGGTTACATATATATGCGAACAACGACCTTCTTGTTGAACTTAATAAATAACGGTGTGACTCCTTCCATTTGTACATCTTTGTTGCAAGTCCGTTTACAACCCGTGTGACCCCTTAAGTGATAGTCTTGAATTTGTTCACTACTTTCTTCTCCTTTACCCGTCGGTTTTGAAACCAAATAGTAACCTGGCGCTCGGTCAGGTTCGTATGAGCAGATATCCGTCTCCGTTTGTCCTTCGTGATGAACTTATTGGCTGCATACTCTCGTTCTAGTTCCTTCAATTGAACCTTGGTATAGGGGACGCGCTTTTTCCTCCCACGGCGAACAGAGCCACCTTCACTTCCTGGCACGTTGTCTAAGCGCAGGGAAAACAAAAACACATTCATATGGGTACAACAAATCGTTTAGTTAACACATTATCGACAAAATATGAACTGTTCAAATGACCCAACAGACCTGAATGACCAAACTGGCGCGAGCTTGTGCACTTCACTGATTTAGCCTTTATTATGTAGTCTGTGCCTATAATATTCAGGTGCTGGATTTCACAGTCGTTTGGAAATGTTCTACTTTTAACGAAAGCTTGCTATACATTTACTCTAATGTAACGAAAGGATAAAAAGCAACAGTGAACGAACGTGCAAACTAACAGATGTCATGTCATGTTCCATCATCTGATACCTTGAAGCGACGCCTTCCAGAGATGATTCGACTGGGTCTGCTCTTTGGGGCAGTAGGGGCTGTTCCAGCTGTTTGTGATGGCCCACGGCTGGTACGTGTCCATGGGTAAAATGGAATCGTGTCTCGGTTCGGGTGGAGAACTCAGCGCTGGCACGACCGGTACGTCCAGATAGCTGGGCACTGATTGGTAAGGGGCGGACGAGTAACCCTGATAGAAGGCGAACTCCTTAGCACGGGAAGGAAATTCCTCTCCAGAGACGGATGTCTCCATGTATTTGTCTCCATATGCAGCCGGTTGCGCGCAGGACTTTACTCCGCCGTGATGTGATACTCGGCAGGGGTAATAACCGCTGCCGAAATATCCGTAAGGTAACGAGGTAGCACCCGTTGAGGTCTGTGAGGCCGAACAGGGGCTACACTGCTTAACGGGTTCCGTCATGGACACAGGGACTTCAGTCGATCCATAGGGCGCACCTGGAGCAAGCGAGGTCGGGTGAGCGACCAGATTCCTGCACTGGTTGGCGGCGAAATTGCTTCCCGGGAATCCCTCCATGCTCTTACTGACGTCGTCCGAGCAGCCGCTGTCACACAGAAACATCACCGGCTCGATCCAGCGCGAATGAAGGAGTAGAGACGCGGTCATAGCACGGCTCACATCGAGTCTTTTTCCAGCCCTTCTAGGAAAACTCACGACTGAAAAAAGGCGACAGTGAACTTGTGAGAGTAAAGCGACGCTCCCGCACGAGTGCGGGCCCACAGTTATCGCTTATTGGACAAAGCCAATCACGTGACACGCGAACGGCTACGATAAGCGTGCGAGACAGTAGATAAAGCAAAACGAGAGCAGACGAAAAAAAAAGGCTGACATCCGATTATAGAGCCGGATTAGCTCGTGGTTCGTTGTCGTTAAACGCGACTGAGACGCACGGCGTTCCGACGCAACATTTCACACATAAAGAATTAAAAAAATGAATTTGATCACGTCATACATTTGTACAAGTTCACATCAGCAGGTCCATTTTCTGTTCTGTCCCGAAAACAGAGTTACATTGGGACAGGATTGGGGCGGACTGGAATTACAAACTTGCTCACTGGACCTGTTGGTGGCTCTGAGATTTTAGAGTTCCATTAAGATGCTGTTTTAGGTTAAACGACTGGTGGCTTCGGACGACAAAAACCCAAAGATGTAGGCTATCTATAAAGCATTTTACATTTCAAATGGCAACGCCAAACAAAGAAATAACACACGGAATAAAAACGACGTTTTCTGAGTAAGGGAATTGGATATAAATGAACTAAATCACAAAACGCATACGCCGTGTAAACTGCGGAATTGGAAGAATTCGCGGTGTTGTCAGAGAGTTAAGACGCGGCGGGGGGCCAAGGTCAAGTTGAAAGTCATTGTCTAGCCAAAGCGGTGGTGTTACTGAAGCTTTTATCATAATAATAATAATAACAATAATAATAATAATAATAATAATAATAATAATAATAATAATAATAAGTATTTCACTTTTCTGGAAAAAATACAAGTTACTTTACTTTACTTTTTTTCTTTCATTTAGGTAAACATGTACCTTCCACATGCTTTGAGGTATTATCGGACATACATTCAACAAGACGATGAATATACAAATGTATTATTTTAATAATGTTTTTGATTGATGATGATTATTATAATTAATGTTATTGTTGTTGTTGTTGTTGTTGTTATTACATTTAACATCGTTACTATTGTGTTTTAATCCAGGACTGTCTTTGTGGTAAGGGAAAAAAAGCTATTGGTTTAATGAGCTGTATTTAGAATAAGCAAAGGCAAAGGGCCGACTTGATGCTAAATTTGCTTTGCATGCCACCAGAGTACTAAATTGAATAGGATGACAGACTAAGTTATTTTTTTAGACAATATGTATAACACTTATATGATTACATAATTCACTATTGCAAAATCACACTGATAAATAGAATGTTTTCTGTGTTAAAACATAGAATATTTAAACTTTAATTGGATTTGTTCACGTGTATTTGTGTTATTTTCACTTTCGACTCTGTGCTCCTGTTTTAAGTTTATTGTAAACATTAAATTGTAAGTTTGTGGCAGCGAATCCGTCATGTGGAACTATTTTCCAACATTTATTAGAGATTAAATAAAATAAAATGACTATCTTCAAAATCTGTCTTTAACAGCAGATGCAGACATAATGAAATACACGCAAAAGTGTACAGACATTTCAAACTAAATGTATTTTGCGATCTACACTAATAAAATGAAACTATTAAAACGTTTAAAAGTTGAACAAATAATCAGTATGACAACCATTGTACAGTTTTGCTTTTTTGGTGTATTTATACTATGCAAGTATATTAGGAATATTAACAATTGTTCATGTAAAAAAAAGGGGGGGGGGGTTACTTATTTGAGTAAGTGTCTGTGCTCGTGTTCGGTATGTAATTAAGTTTTAAAATTAAATTTCGTATTTACGTTTTTATCACATTATATATATATATATATATATATATATATATATATATATATATATATATATATATATATAAAAGGTTTTAATTAATTAATGTTTGTATTAATTTTAAACATTTATTAATTAAAATTATTTTTAAAAAGTTAGACACTTAAATAGTTCTATATTTTAATATCATCATTATGTAATTCGTCGGCTGCTACAATTTATAAATGTTTATGTTGTTATGTTACTATTATGAAGGACAAAAATAGGAACAAACATGGCATTTCCTCCGTAAACCGTCGGTTTTTGCCCATTATGCCTGTAGTGTTTGGGCACAAAAAATTTGCCGCAGAGTGAAAAACGGTAAACCAATGTTCAAAGTCATTAAGGTTAATCAGGGAATTTGTGAGCAGCATACCTGGAGTAATTTTTTTAAATGTAATTTTGTCTGCATCAACATATTATTGTTATTATTATAGACTTGTTAAATCAAACCATCGAACACAAGCCCATAAGAATGAAAAAATTAATACTACCGCACAAAACATCTGTAAAATTTTCTCAACAAAATAAAATTACAACAAAAAATTTTACGAGGGCGCAATTTATCTGGCATAAATATACTATTTTAAGCATAATTTTCTCTATTACTTTATGAGAGAACAGAACGACATTTATTCACATTGTAAATTATATTTTATACTTACATTTAAATTTATTTTTATATGACTTACAAGCACTAATTTAAAATGGAAAGGTTGCTTATTCTGCATTTGATTAATCTATTATTACCAGTTTTTATCAGTTTTAATAGTAAATTTGTTTATTATTAAGGGTTTACACTAGTTTCTTATTAAAATGTATGTGTAACTGTTGATCTTAATGAGTTAATAGTTCATTAAAATAGGAAAGAATACTAAGGCAGGCATTGAAACATCTAAAGGCTTTTGGAAATTTGATTTTCAAATTCGATCCAACTACTGAACATAACACCGTATGCAAAGAATTGCAAAATTGTAATTTATTTATAACTGCAGACCTAACTGATTCACTTATTGGTCTACAGCTGATTTCTTATTTTAACAAAGATTAAAAAAAAAACAGGATCAAAGAAACAGAATGAAATAGATTTCTGTATAAAATATTTTTACCGTATTTTTGCGTTTTAACCATAATACATATGGTGGCCTGTTGGTAAAACAGGAAACTTAATAATTTCTCGAGGGCGCGTCTAACGGTTCAGAAACATATGCAAACGAACAGCTGGCTCAATGCATCCTACACAGGAGTATTTGAAATAGCGGTCAGTTTGATAAGACTGCACTTAGGCCTCAGAACCTAATGGAGTTTTTATGGGCTTGTCTTGTGATCATGTGACATATTGCGCCTCTGCCTTCAACAGCTTCTAAACACTGGCTTTGGGATGAGGAGTAACATAGTTAAGACAAATGAATACCCAATGTTTTATGATTAGTTGATTACGTAGTGCAATTATTTTATACATGTGAATAAAACAATATGAATAGAACTTAAATACAAATTATCCAAACTTATTATTCACTCTTGCTAAAATCTATTCTGTCTTGGCATATATAACGTCTACAGACAGTATGTAACAGAAATGATTGGTGGTGGTGGGGGAGTAGTAGTATCAGTAGTAGTATCAGAACACAATTATCCACCGTGGGGGATAAAAATCATACTGACAGGACTATAAAAGGAAATTCTTTATTTTTTTTCTTTCTTTGAAATGTTTTATCTTTTAAAAAAGTCTAGATTGTATCTAAACAACACAACCAAAACCCTGGGAAAGGTTGACATACACGTAAAGAAAAGAAAGTATTAAATCCCATAGTTTTAGTGGTACTCTCTAAGATGAGAAGTGTCAGATGAACCTTATATTTTAGGGTAAGCAACACGCCGACTACTGTAATTCGTGTCAACATGTTACTATAATGACTTGCACAATAAAATTATAAATAAATGGTCAAATCAGTTTTGTAAAGTAAAGCCTACTGATAAACGTAATCCGAAACAGAGTTTGTCACTACTAATTGAAAATAAATATCTATTCAGAGTCAGTCAGACAATTTAATTGACCAAGATGGTTTTTGGTGTAAAAAGTATGACAAACAAATTAATAATAAATTAATAACTAAAACCACACATTACGTTTCCATTTTCATCTGAACATAACAGTTAACATTTTCAGGGTTATTTATATTAAACGCCATACATTCGATCATACTTACGATGCCAAAACTTACAGAGCAAGAGGCAAGGACACGCACTCACCAGTCTATCACAAGACAGACAAATACGTTCACGCTTATAGGAATTTCAATGATACTTTAACGATTGTGGGAGGAATGTTGAGCTCTTAGATATTACATGAATAGAATTGAAAAACCCTGCAACCCAGAAAGCACCTTATCAGCACCTGAAGCAGAACCCCCTAGTGGTGAGACATGAAAACATATAGACTACATGCTGCTCTTAACATGAAACACTGCGTACGTGTATAGTAAAAATCTAGATATCATAAAAGGCCAAATGATTTTGTGCGGTTAACCCTGTAAATTTATACCGCACCACATAGGTCTACTTACACATAAATATGTATTTACTATAAAAGTCATCCTTATTTTCTGTAACGAAATTGCATTCCGTGAAAAAAAAACATTCAAAACGCGAAACGCAATAGATTTGCTCCGAATAATAAAACAAATAAAATTTTATACAATTATCGGGTAGCCCATGTTAGCGGTATTTCTTTAGGGAAGGCGCAGTGATGAATAAACAAATAAATAAATAATAGTTACTTTAATTTGTCAGTAAATTGTAAAGTCTTTTAGGTTAATATCTGAGATGATTTGGTTGTCGGCTCGTTTCTACTTTTTTTATAAATTACTTTGCAAAAACATCTTAATATTTTATTATAGGCCTAATAATAATATTGCTTTGCGGGGCAAAAGCCTTTCTCGATCAAAGAAAATGTTTTCAGTATATGCGACAAATAAATATATCCAAATTTTTGACTTAGGCTATTTAATTAATAGTTGTAACGAATAAGACATGGATTAATACATCTGTATGGTTTTTGCAGAATAAATCACTGCAGCGCGTAACAATGCTGCACAGCTCTTAGATGGATGAAATAAACACTACTATTGTGAAAAGCACGAACTAAATAATACTAGCTACAAACAGTAAATAAACTGGGGTGTGTGTTTACTTTCACGCTTAACATGCCGACATTTAAACGAGTAAAGCACATTGAGTGCAGTATCTGTTTAACATTGACATTTTTGTGAAGTAAATCAAGTCACCTAATATTTAATTTTATGTCATTTAAATTTCAGCTCTTTGTATTCCACATAATCGCGCACGCGTGGGGGGGTTCCCCCATGTCCATCTACGTTCGATTCCCCACATCGACTCCATCCTTTTCTGCATGGGTTTTCTCCGGGTTCTCCGGTTTCCTTTCACCTCACAAGGACATAGATTCAGAGGAGATGACAGCTCTAAGTTGCCTTACATGCTCAGTATCCAAAGCATTCTCCATCTGGATTGGACTTAATTTTGTTAGGCAGTAAAGCATAAAACAAAGGGATCGATTAAGCATAGGATAGCCAAAGGAAGCAAGCTAGTATCTCTAAAAACAATAAAGGAGAAAGGAAACCCACACTGCACGTTAAAGACATAGATTTTAAAAGGAAAGGACCAATAATGGCAGATGTAACGGCATATTTGAATTATTTTAATTTCTTACACAGTAATTAGTTTAAAATTAGATCTCCATTGCAACTGGCATTTAAATTCATGAAAGATACAACTTTCTAATCAGGTATTCAAATGTTAACAGGAAGTTAGTTCAAATGAAATGGAAATTTTTGGAGTAAATCAAACTATCGTAAAGAATGTGTTTTCTCTAATCTTTAAAATGAAAATTTCTCAGTTGATTTTCATCCCTGCTTTTAAAAGAATATTTGAGCAAAAGAAAAACAAAAACAGTGCGTCAACCACAGGTGAAATGCCCACAAGTGTAGATGGAACAGATTCTGAATACATTTGGGAAAATAGACGACACTAAATCTATACATTTTAGAATGTTTATTTTAAATGAGAAAATAAAAATAAATAAAACAATTAAGGTTATAAATTAATTTGTATTCGATATGGAGAAAAATGTATTTGATCCCCTACCAAAAATCAATCAAGCCCACAAATTAGATCTGGCTCTTTAAAAAAAAAAAAAAAACACTCTTATTCTCCATGTCATGTGTATAAAAGACACTCACTACAGAAGTTTTTACATTTAAACATATTAACCACAACGGGCAAGACCATGTAGCTTACAATCTTGAATAAGAATCTTGTGGCCTCGTCCAGAACCATGAAGATGTGTCGTGGATGACCAAAAACATACAGCCAAGAAAGAAGAGTCATTAAGGTCACGATAAGGTCCTGAAATGGCCCAGTCAGTCTACGGATGTTATGTCTATAAAAATATGCGGAGCTCAAACTTTAAGTTGTCAAAATACAGCTTTTAAACTTTCAGGAGTTGGAGATTTGGAGGCCAAAAAAATCCCTCGAAGATGTGCACAAACCTGGTGTTCAACTTCAAGAAACCTCGGACATTTGTGACGGACAAGAGTTTCTCCACCAAGTTTTGTTTTGTGATCAAATACTTAGATCTCTTTATTAAATACAAATTTATTTAAAATTTATTTAATGTTTTTAGGGAATATATTCTTGTTATTCTGTTTCACTCAGTTATCATAAAACTTATAGACTGTGTGTTTATAAAGGGATAAACTTACAGAATCAGCAGGGTTTTTTTTCTCCCATTGTATGTAGATCTGAAATTCTTAAATGTGTAAAAAGGAGTAAATGAAAGTCATTTTACATCAATGCTTGAACATAGATTGAAAGCAGGAGAACACAATTCCTATTTATAGATGTAACAGAATGTCCACTTTAATTCCCAATAGCCAAAATTCAGAGTGAGAGTTCAGAATAAGTACACACTTCTGCAAAGACTAATCAGACATTATAGACCAGAAAATATTCATAAACCCCCAAATGTTTTTTAAAACAGGGAAAATAAAAACAATGTAATTAGTTACTTTGTCATGGTCATATTAATGCGACTTTGAATAAGCAGACCGTGTTGGAGTGTTTATACATAGCAGAGCGTAATGATGTCACTTCCAGGTACTTCCGCAGGGGCAATGTCAGCAATTCCAATATGTCCTCCCTGTACTTAAAAGTCAGTTCACACAACAGAACGCTAAAAAACATCTACAAAAATGACAATTGACTTGGATTCACAGTGTCTGAAGTCAGGTACTAGACACAGTTTTTTCACTACAGACCAAATCAGGTAACATGATTCCAAAGACAAAGTACATATTCATATCATGACTTTCCCCTTCTACTTAATTACGTGTTACACACGTCTTCTTGACCACGCATGTTAATACAAGACTGTGCAACTATTTTTTTGCTTTTTGAAACAAGCAAAAGTAGCATAAAGCTACAGATTGAAAAGTTGCACTTCTACTGGCCCTCCTCCTCACGCAGGAACTGGAAGACGGAAGAGAAGTCTTTGCTGGCATAACCACGTGCACACATCATACGATAGATCTGATGAGCCAGAGAGCCCAATGGTACTGGGGTCTTCGTATTTGTTGCAGTATTTTGTGCAAGTCCTAAATCCTAAAGCAAAACAATATAAATATCAATGAAAACTTAAATATAAAAGTGCAAATTAATGTGTTAAAGTAAACATGAACCATGCAATTATAAACTTCTTACAGTTTCACAAATCCCACCTTAGCCATTAGTGTGGTTCCGAACCCTCCCTGATAGTTATTTGCTGAGGGCACACCCTCCATTACCCCTGGAACAGGATTATATGTGTCACTGGACCAGCAGCGACCGGAGCTCATATTCAGAATCTTCGCCAGTAGCTTGGGATCTAGACCCAATCTGACAAGGGTAAATGAAATAAAAGGAAGAAAGTGATATGGAAATGAATTTTAATTAAAATGCTTATGAAAAGATTTTATACGCATAGTGTTTTAATCGCGCAAAAAAGACAAGGCACCCGATTACTCTGGGTTTATGATTGATGCCTGCGGTTAAGATAATTATCAATGTGCAGCCTATATAAGCAGGAGCGAAACACATTTCGTCTCATGTGACAGTTAATGTTAACAAAAGCAAATAAACTGTAAATGTCTAATAAAGGCATCAGTTCTCTAAAATAACAAATAAAATAAAATGCCCACACACAAATACATTTCAACACTAAGCAAATCGGTCACTTGCACAAAGCATGTCATACTCATGACCACACTGGACAAACTACAAGCTTTTCTACGTCACACAATTTGATCTTGAAGATGACTAGTAATAAATCAGCTGAATATGAACAGGTTAAGAAGGAGGGAAAAGTCCAGGTGGTGGCATTTTTTGCATGGAAATGTGTGCGAGTATAAGCTATTCACTCTTAACTATAAAGGTGCTGGTGCCTTAAAAAAAACGTTAAGGTGAACGCACATTACTAAATTCTTATCAGAGTCATAAATCATTTAGAAAGATAAGAAAAAATAACATATATAGGCCACATTATTAGCCTCAATATGCATACCAGATATTTCAAATTTTGAGTTTGTTTTGGTAAAGGTTAAGAAACAGCCAGGCATGGGGCAAAGTTGTGATGGCATAATTTTTGAATTGGAAAAGTTGTGCATCAACTTTCCAACTGGTAAAGCAAGAACTGTGTAATAAAAAGGCTTAAGTGTTAAGTGTAAAACCACCTAATAAGGGTGTGTGTATAAAGTTAATTAGTAATATCCAACAAAACACTGGTTTGCTGTACCTGATGCCTAGGTTCATCGTCTCAGCAGTTCCGATCATTCCTATTCCCAAGAGCATGTTATTACAGATCTTAGCAGCCTGGGAAGAAACATTATTACGCAAAAGGAATGTGTTATTTCCTTCAGACTTAAGAAGATGCAAATGAGCACGGAACAAGAAACATACCTGTCCAGTTCCAATCTGACCACAGTACACCACATTTGCTCCCATGCAGCTCAACAGCTCTTTGGCTGCAGTAAACTCCTCCTCTGCTCCACCCACCATAAAGGTTAATTTACCCGAAGTGGCGGCACCAACACCTGCAAAAATTAGAAAATTTGTTTGGAGACTTCAGTGTAAAAGATAAATGTTGATAGTGGGTCTCAACAAAAAAAAAGTTTTAAGTCTATAATCCAGAAGCCTCTAGTGCAACTTCCCATTGGACTGGAGACCAAACAGTGCAAAATTGACTATGATCTTAGAAATGTGAAGATGGTGTATCATTTACCCATAGCATATTTCAGTCAGAAAACATAGAAGGGGAGCTGTTTCGTTTGTATACAGCCACACCATTCCCAAACACTTAATGGCATTACTTAGAGCAGGGCAGTTTTTAGAGTTAAGCACATGGTAACAAAATCAAATGCCTGTGCTCAGTTATATCCTATATCCTAAGTTATATAACTTGTATCAAGGTCAGAATCAGGAGAGCTGCAACAGCAAGCTCATACAAACATGCATGAATGAAAAAGGCTCTAAAACTGGAACATCCTCTGTTTTATCGTTTGCAGCACGTGTTAACAACATGAATTTTTAAGAAAAAAAACAGGTTTGAATTTGTTTTCTAAATATTGACAGACAGCATAAATCAAGCTGGTTCTCAAGTTGAAGCTTCTCTACAAGTTAGCACAGTGTCTGCCAGCAGTGTAACTTACAACTTATGTGGAATTTTAATTCTGCATTTTTTGGAATGCGTTTGCACAATTCATTTATACATGTGGGTGCAACCACATACATGTTCTTAGCTTAAAAATAAGAAAAATCACATACACACAATTCCAAAAAGTTGGGATTCAATGTCAAATGTAAATGAAAACACAGGATGAATTTGATCAAAAAGGCAGACTCACTGTGAAGTCATGCTGTTAAAATGGATGGAGTATGTGGTTTAGACTTGCTGAAATATGCAACGTCTTCCCTTAAAAGAGATCTTGTCTGGGTAAGAACCAAAGGATCTTGTTTACATATGGTTTGTTCTTATTATTATACAGCTTTAATTTATATTTTACTGGTTTTACTGTGTTCACATACAGTAATTTCTAGAAGTCTCCGTGAGTTTATTTCAAATAAAGAATCACACCTGATTCTTAAATAAAGGGCCACCTAAGGGCCAAAAGACTACTAAATTTCAGTTTTGAACTTTGGCCTTGTCCCTTGCATGGAGAATATCCTGATTCTCTGAATCTTTGGATAACCGCATTAAGATTGTAGATGGTGGGATTTGTCTTTGTAATTTTATGTTTTTCTTTAATGATTTCACATTTTTGGATGCAGTTTGTAGCAGATTGATGAAACTCTGCCCATACTTACATCTGATAGGCTGTGGCTCCTCGAACTGCTCCTTTTATGCCCAGTCATGTTACTGACATGATCTCATTTATTGTATAGTAGTTGCCAAATGCTCCTCAATTGTGCCAATTACTTTTCCATACTTTTGTTGCTTTGTTCCATCTTATTTGTAATGTTAATCTAAATATATAAATTTATGTTCAAAACTTGGTGTTATTTATCTTCTATTGGGAATAAAACATGGGTTCCTGAGATTTGCAAATTATTGTAATCTGTATTTACACATTAGATAAGAAAAAAATATTAGATCCTTTAAAGTATAAACTTTTTTCAAACTGCTATTAATAAACAACTAAGCATTAAAATTTACAAAAAACAAACAAAAAAAAAACAAAACAAACAAAAAAAAAAATTGGCAGCAAAAATGTAAAGTTAAGAACTTCTATAGTTCAGAGTTCTAGCAGCTCCTTATTTCAAATCCTTTGCAGTGCCGTAATTACGCAGCCAAAGGAAAGTTCTATAATTATGGTAGTGCAGCTTCATCTACTTTCACACATGGATGACACTGACGTCATGCTGAGTTTTGTTGTGGTTCACTTTTCATTACGGCCAGTTTGCTGCTGCACGGGCAGGGCTGAGAATAATGCCTATCTGAGAGGCTAAGTAAAGACAGCAAGCAGGTCTGTGGAATTCTTACGACCGTATCGCACCCAAAAGCCGTTTCAATGGCGCCCACTCCAAACCATGCTGACGCAGTCTTGTCGGGAGCGGCTACAATTTTAGGAAGGGAAAACTAGAAGCGTGCTGTTGTTTACGTGCCGAAAAGCCAGAGGCAACAACTTCCTGATTAAAAGGGCCATAAAGCACAGAGTGGGTGCTGGCTGAGTAGAAGAACCGGCTGCTTTAGAACATGAGGTTGTATCTCTGCCAAGCCTATGTGAAAAGATGTCTGTGTTGGCTTATCAAACATGTCAATGTAAACTGTATAAATAATTATCACAAGACTTAATTTTTCTTTATAATACATTTTTTGGTTTTAAATAACCTCAAAATGTAAGCTGAATACGTATCCAGCAATCATTTTGGCAGCTAACATCTGAAATCATTTGCAGCAAAAGCATTTAATCAAAAGATAAAACTAAAGAAACTTCTGAACTGACATACATCTCTATTCATGAAAAATCTAAACTGAAGTTAAAAGAATAAGTGGATTCTGTAGACCTGCTGATTTTAGAGCTGTTAAAAGAGCGAGTGGCATTTCAGATTAAGATTTGTCTGAGAAGCAGCCCCTGGATCAGATTGTCTTCAAATTCACTGTAGAATACTCAGGGTTAACATAAGTAGCTAAACAGCCTTTATCACAGAGTAGTGAGAAAGAGACAGGACATCATAAATCTTCATTAATCTGTCTTGACTTGATCGTAAAAACTGTCTGCAAAGCTCAAAGAAAGTGGGTCAAACCTACTTAGGGGGCAGAGAACAAACAGACTGTATACACATGTATGCATATGATAGTAATCTGTGGGTGGGAAATCAATTTTAATAATATAAAGCATGTTCGTGTCAGCTTCTCTGGCTAGTATCATTTCAGTTAAATGTAAACTGATAGTCTAAAATGAATTCCCATTCCAACACAAATTGACAAGCACATTTTGAAGTGTTAAAAGCGCATTATATTATGAAGTTAAAAACGCATTATATTTTAAATGATACACACAAGCTGAAGTAAAATAAAAACAGTACTTGATATCATTTTGTTAATTAAATAACTAGGCAAGAAACACTTAGAGACAGATCATTACACTTTGATGTCTTTTAAAAAATATATACCCATTATGCAATATGACCTGGGATTGTTTTAATTGGTCAAAGTTGAATGAAATATGAAAGCTGAAACATGAAGATATAGAATGATCAGGATAAACGACAATATATATTTTTTTACTTTCCTTGTGTCACAAACTATTCTTAAATGATAATGGCAAAATTCAAAAAAACATTTTTCATACGACATATGCCAATTAGTGTCCTAAGGGTTGCTCACCCATTGGGGAGAAAGGCCATGAAACACTTGAGTGGTCGTCAGTCCATAACAGGTCAGAAAGAGAGATAAGGTGATTTGTTATCCCAACTCACTTGGCTAATTTCTTTGGACTTTGGCATGAAACCAAAGCTTCCAGAGTAAGCAGCCAATGAAAATTTCACATATTCACTATACTCACCAATTGTTTTTAGGGAAGGGTAACCATAGATAAACATCTACCTCAACTTTCGTTTAATTTTTAACAGATAGTGTGCAGTGAGTTATAGTGAGTTGCTCTTATTTCTGTTTAATTCTAGTCTTAACATATTGGTGCTGCTATGAGCACATCCTAAATCACTATATTCTTGAGAAAAATTATTTTGGAACCCAAAGACTCATCAGAATGGGAAAAGACTCATGAATCCAGGAACAATGATGTACTGCCTTATTAATTTAGATCAAGATTTTATGATATTTAAATGTTTAAATAGTTTACATGAGTAAATTCTAGGCTATTTCATTTTATAAACAGCACATGTGGCACAGCAGAGAAATACTTTCGTACAGTACAGTAGAGTGCTGGTCCTTCAAGCAATTTTTTTTATAATTTACACTTAAATACTCTGCTTAGCAATATTTAAATTGGCATTATACTAGCAGTAACCAGTTTCAACCATGTTATTATAGATTTATGCTGTTTTTTATTGAACTTTTGAATCTTTAAATGAATTTATTGTACAAAGGGCTAATTTTAAGCTTTTTTTTTTTGCTTGTTAGCATTGCAAACAAAGATTATAAAATGACTCAACATTGTCCAGTGGACAATGCATTATTGCTTATTTGCAGAATTTTGCAGAAAACCCAAAAGGATGCCACCTTTCCACATTCAGACATGAATAAAATTGTTAGTAACCTTTCAAAAGAAAAACCTACAATAATCACAGATATTGACAAAAGTAGTAAATGAAATTGTATTGAAAATCAAGTGATAAAATGAAATAAAACTGGCTTGGACAAAAAATTATTAAGATTGAAAACAATTTGACCACAGGGACATGTTAAACTAAGATGTGGCCTGTAATTAGCATCACAGGTATCTTAAAACGTGTTTTTAGTCAGTCTGCCTAAAACATCACTATGCTGTTTAGTATCATGGTTTGTACCACACTATACTTGTCTATGTTATCTTGTCTCTCACACCCACAAAATGTGTTTTAACAAATAAACTAAGTTTGTTTTTACCTCCAGAGACTGGAGCATCCATTAACACAGCCCCCATTTTCTCAGCAGCAACAGCAATTTCTCTTGATACAGCAGGATCAATAGTGCTGGAGTCAATGAGCAAAGAGCCCTTTTTCACCTTCCTAAATGGGAAAGAGCAAGTTGATGCATTTGTGTACAACACCGTGAAATCAGGATGTAAAAAAAATGCTGTCCATTTTTACTATACAAACTTGTTTGGAATACATTTAATTTTATTGTCAGTTTTTTATACGTACATATATATTTTTTTCTATACAACCAATTGCACATATGCTATATGAACAAAAATACTTAATCATTGAATACAGGTGTTTCATTTAGTCCCATTGTTAAAGTTGTATCTAGTCGTATATGGTATGTTGGTAAACTGCATCCTTTTAACTTTGTGAAAACTTTGTTTATTAACTTTTTTCTGATCCAGCATTAGTTTCCCTGGATTGCACAAAGCAAGGTCCATAAAAGCTTGACTGAATAAATAAAGGGGAAAAGGACTTTATTGGACCATATATTTCGATAAACTACAATAGAGTGTAATCAAAGCCCTTTTATTTAGCCTCAGTGTCTGACCTTGTAAATGCTCTTCTAGATGCACCGACAACATTTTCTTAGACATACTCCAAAAATGACTAAAAGTGAGACAAGCTTTACATGGAAGGTCATAATAGAATTTGTGTAGTGTAGTGAATATGGTTAAAATAAATTAATTAAATGTTTTATCCTACTACAAAGAGAGTAATTTGTTATGAACATGCAAGTGTTATACAGGCAAACATCATATACTTCCGAAATTAATTAATGTATAGAAATGGGTGCGTTTCATATAGACATGCAAAGATAAAACAACATCCAATAATAAAATATAAGGAATTAGAATTATTTTTAAAAAAGGCAAGAAATGTGATTTCTCTCACTTTAGAATGCCATTGGGTCCTGTGTACACCTCAAGAACGTTAGGACTAGATGGTAACATTGTGATAATCCGGTCAGCCTTGTCAGCCACATCTGCTGGAGTGTCCAGAATCTAAAATTATATAAACAATAAAATAATATGGGAAATATAAATAAACAGCATTTATAATGTTTCCTATTATAATAATATGTCCAGAATTATTTTCAAAAATGGTCAACTAGGAATTCTTAAATACAGTTAAAGTATTTTGGGCAGATAGTAAAATGCAATGGGTCGGCACGGTGGCTTAGTGGTTTGCACGGTCGCCTCTCAGTGCTAGGGATTCCCGGTTTGAATCCCAATCTGGGTGGAGTTTTCATGTTCTCCCCGTGTCCACGAGGGTTTCCTCAGGGTTCTCCGGTTTCCTCCCACAGTCCAAAGACATGGATTAAGGTCTATTGAATTCTCCAAATTACCCCATATAGAGTGTGTGTCTGTGTGAGTGTGTGTGTCCAGTGATAGATTGGTGCCCTGTCCTGGGTGTATCTGCCCAGCGCCCGAAACGCTCTCTGTCCTGGATGGGCATGGAGAACCCCCAACCATGACCCTAGTAGAGGATAAAGCGGAAGATAATGGATGGGTCGATAAAATGCAATGAATTTTACTCTGTTCTAGTTCATCGTAAAGGAATTTAAAGGGGTTGCAGTCAAGCCAGTCAAGTTCTTCAACATCACACTCATCCACAATAATGACTTTATAGAACATGCTTTGGGCAATGAGGGACATTCATACTAGAACAGAAACATGCATGTTCACACAAATTTAAAAGCTTACAATTCCCCAATATCATTGACTTCATTATATAAATTGCTTAATTATATAGACTTAACGTTCTTCCCTGGATGGGCATGGGGAACTCCACCACGACCCTACTAGAGGATAAAGTGGAAGATAATGAATGAATGAATAAATATATAGACTTATGACAATATGGCTGAAAGACACACCTGAATTAAGGTTGTCCTAATATCTTTGTCTATGAAGTGTATATCAACCAAACAAATTAATAAAATTAGGATTTTATTAGGAAAATCAGTCACACCTACTTAAGCTGTAAATTATTCAGTTGTTAGAATATCCTAGTAATGCACACATAGTGTGTTTAGTTAATAGAATAACAAGGTCGGTGTTAAGGGAACACCATTCTCCAATTAGAATCTTCAGATAATAAATATTTTTTCCTCCTCTGGAGTTCAGTTAAATTATTAAAATTAGACTAAAACATTTTTATTTTTTTATTTTAATGGGCTTTTTTTATATCTATACGAGTTCATACCTTATTGTGGCTTTTTGTTTATTATTATTTGTTTACTTTTTTTGTTGAACATATATATTCCAGGGCTTTTTATCACAAATAATAAAATTAATTCAATTAAAAAAACACAAAAACAAAAAAATTACCAAATAAACATGACTGGTAGAATTTTTGCCAAACCTTAAAGATTTGGAATCAAAAACACCAAAAGGCAAGATTATGCATTTTGAAAATTACCTAGTAGGTTTATTTAAATGAAAAGAACTTTATAACATATTTTCAAACAAGACTTTTGCTGGAGTAATTGATTGACATGAACCACACATTTTAAAACCTATGTGACAAGCTAGAGAGACATTACTGTCAATTATCAATTAATAGTTATCAATTAGTCAATTATCTCATTGTCAGCACAAAATGAATGAAACTATAATATCACAGCAAATTAACTGTCAAAGCTGAGTGTTCAAAAACATTTTTAAGGAAGTACCCTTTTTCAGTCAGACAGTGTATATACACACCTGTGCACCTAGTTCCTGCAATTCTTTGCAGGACTCAGGAAAGATGTCTGTGGCGATGACGGGATAGCCATGTTTTATTAAGTTCTTCGCCATTGGGTTTCCCATATTGCCCAAGCCAATGAAGCCCACCTGAGTTTTAGAGGCCATGAATCTAAAGACTGGGCGGTTTAAAACACAAACACACACACACACACACAAGAACATATTAATAATTGCCCTTGAGAAGCGCTGCTGTCCAGTTGCTAATCTCAAGGTGAGTTAGTGTAATCTATAACATATTTATTTAAGATTTACAGACAAGGGAGTGGGAGTAGAGAAGGGAGGTTCTGCACGTACATTGTTTCAAACGATCAAACCCGTTTGTTATTCTTTAAAACTCAAGACAACGCTCAGATCAGATGAGAGTGTAAAGTGGACCAATGACAGTCGTGTGATATTAGCTCTACTGTAGTTACAATCGTTGAGATTTGCATGCTAGCTACGACTGATGATCGCCTACGTTAATCAAGAAATTACTGACAGCAATGTTTTCAATTAAATCCAAATAAACATTACTGGTAACACAAAGACGATTGGTTATAAAGTCAAACAGATCATACCCTGGACCGAGCCGCCATGGTTATACCACTTTCCTAAAAGACTGCGGGAGCCCCTTAACACAGCGGCCATGCTGCTGCTCTGCAACTGCGCTCTGTAACCGAGCAAGCATTGGGCAGAAAATGAATGATGTATTTTCTATCCATTGAGAATACACCATGCGCTGTCCTACGACCAATCAACACACAAAAAGGCGGGACTATCACCGAACATTAGAATCTGATTGGTTTAACAAATGAACGTTCAACTGGAAAGCACTATTGTGAAGGTCGACTATCATCAGTTGTAATACATGCTAAACACATACACACGTTTAATAAAAAGTATCCGCCACATTATATTTTACACATTTCTGAGGTTAAGCTTAAACTCAACGCATCGTTTAGGCTCCAGCAAATAAATTAGTACATATATTTAATATTCTGCTTTTTGTAATAATTCGATTGGTCAGCGTGGAGGCAGCTTGTTAATAATTCATGAACTTAATAATTAAAGTCTTGCTAGCGGTCCTTGTTGAGCCCTGATTGGTTGCTTCAGGGTGGCATATAAATTACACAAGACAGCACAAAGTGTCACAATAATTCTCTTTATGAGTAAAGAATTTGAAACATGAAATTAGGTGTTGCTGTTTAACATGCATTAAAATCTTACACATTATTTGTTCAGCTAACCTAAACGTGTTTCACTCCTGGTTTTTACTTATACTGAATGTCCAGCAAAAGTCAACCTGCACTGATGTGTTGTAACCTTTTCCACCGTGATAATGTTTCGGTAAAAGTGCTTGCCATGTTGACCAGTTTGTGCAGCAAGATTGTTGTAGACTTGTGATTAACGAATCAGCCGTGTAACCTGGTTTGATTCCCGGTCCCACCAAAGTACAATGGCTGAAGTGCCCTTGGGCAAGGCACCTAAGCCAAATTGCTCCGCAGGCAGGGTATAAAGCGCTGCCCACTGCTTCAGGTATGTGTGCTCACTTAATAGTGTGTGTATATGTGTGTGTTTCACTGCACGAATGGGTTAAATGTGGAGGACAAATTCCTTTATGCATAAGCACAGTAGAGAAAAAAAGTCACTTTCACTTTCAGCACTCATTAGTTGCCAAGGACATTTTTAGCAACATTCTTGATTGATTTCCAAGCGATTTTTATGACGTGTCAAATTTGTGGACTAACGAACATGTCTTCATTAATTTTAACATTAATAATTCTTGGGAATTTTCTACCTCCTTGTTCACTACTTTCAAGAAATTAGTAAAAAAAAAAAACATATCTGTTGACCATTGTTATTTGCCATAAAGTTCTAGCCGCAGAGCACTTGCTGTGGCATTTTTGTTTACAGTCTGCTTATGACTGCTGTTTTGATGCTGTTCTTCCACCATAGTAATGAAGCATGCTTGTGTTGCTTTTACGCTGCATATTTTCCACATAATTGGCTTCATGGGTTTTGGGTTTGGGTTTCATTGGGAATTTTTTGCTGTAATATGACAGGACAAAACATCCCGTGCCACTATGGCAAAAACATATATTGTATTATTATCAGCGATGGATTGGCACCCTGTCCTGGAGGTATTTGCCCAGCGCCCAAAATGTTCTCCCCTGGATGGTCAAGGACCCCCCCCCCGCACGACTCTAGTAGAGGATAAAGAGGAAGACAATGAATGGATGTAAGCTATATATGGCGGTGCAGTGGCTTACTGGTTAGCACGTTTGCCTCTCAGCGCTGGGAATTCAGGTCTGGGAGTTTCCATGTTTTCCCTCTGTCCTTGTGGGTTTCCTCCGGGTTCTCCAGTTTCCTCCCAAAGTAAAAAAAAACATGGATTCAAGGTAAATTGAATTTTCTAAATTGCCCCATATACTGTAGTGTGTGTTTGTGTGTGTGTGTCTGTGTGAGTGAGTGTGCCCCAGGGATAAATTGGCGCCCTGTTTTGGTTGTTTTGATTTTCTGTCCAGTGTCTGAAACGTTCTCCCCTGGATGGGTACGGGGATGTCTTCTTATGTTCTTAATCGGAAGATAGTAAATGAATGATTACATGTATGCTATATGTATAACCATTGTGTTTTATTTAAGATGTGTTGTGAGGAAATTATCATAATGCTATAATGTGACATTTTGATGATTCTTAAAACCAAGTTTATTTTATTTATTACATACATAAGCTCAAAAATAAGATTTAATCTTGCTGGAAATATTTTTAAAATATTCAACTACCATATATACAGGACCATATATACAGTATATACCTGTACTCTATAATTATCTGTTGCACACCTCTCCTGCTGCTTATATGTATTGCATTGCTCTGTTGTGTGATTGTGTTGCCAGGCAACTTGTCACACCATGTCACTCAGTGTTACCAAGTAATTTATTTGTTTAAATGGTTTCAGTTCTGGGCAGCACGTGGCTTAGGGGTTAGCACGTTCGCCTCTCAGCACTAGGGATTCCTGGTTCGAATCCCAATCTGGGTGGAGTTTCCATGTTTTCTCCGTGTCCGCATGGGTTTCCTCCGGGTTCTGCGGTTTCCTCCCACAGTCCAAAAACATGGATCAAGATCAATTGAATTCTCCAAAGTGCCCTATATAGAGTGTGTTTGTGTGTATGTGAGTGTCTGTGTGAATGAGTGTGCCCAGCGCCCTGTCCTGGGTGTATCTGCCCAGCACCCGAAACGTTCTCCCCTGGATGGGCATGGGTAACCCCACCACGACCCTAGTAGAGGATAAAGTGGAAGATAATGAATGGATAGATGGGTTTCAGTTCTGATTACCTGCAAAACATGGAGGTGGCACAGTGATGAATTAAGCAGCATTTCTTTCTAATATCAACAAAGATTTTTGTTTTGGCCGTGTTTACATGTTATCCTGTTCTTTTTTTCTTTATATGAATTTTGAATTTACTGTAAATAAGCCGGGGCAGCATGGTGGCTTAGTGGTTAGTACGTTCGCCTCTCAACGCTAGGGATATAGAGTGTTTCTGTGTGAGTGAGTGTCTATCCAGCGATAGATTGGCACCATGTCCTTGGTGTATCTGCCCAGCGCCCGAGACGTTCTCCCCTGGATGGGCATGTGGAACCTCACCGCAACCCTACTAGAGGATAAAGTGGAAGATAATGGATGGATAGCTGCTGGACTGGGCGGCCTGGTGGCTTAGTGGTTAGCACGTTCGCCTCTCAGCGCTATGGATTTCTGGTTCGAATCCCAATGGTGGAGTTTCCATGTTCTCCCCGTGTCCAGGTGGGTTTCCTTCCACAGTCCAAAAACATGGATCAAGTCAATTGAGTTCTCCAAAAAAATTGCCCCATGTAGAGTGTGTTTGTGTGAGTGTGTGCCCAGCGATAGATTGTCCTGGGTGTATCTGCCAAAACACACCTGGGACAAGGTGACATAAAACTTGTACATACATGTAAGCCATAAGTGACCTACCCACATTTTTAACATTTATTTGCTCCACTTGTTCAAAAACACCTCTGTGCCATATCTAGTTTGCAAGTTTGCTGTCTAGATGTAAACCGCTTTGGCAGAAGGGTGGCCCTAATCTGATGTGGTGTAACTTCATGTAAGAGGCACAGATAAAAATGACTGGGCCAGAATACTGTGACGACCATGTGTGTCCACCATTTTATGGGATCCTCATGGAGCCTTCTGTTTTATGTGAAGGACTGGGCTTGGCTGGTTGCCTCACAAATCATAATGGTTCCCTCAGGTTTACCCAGCTTGCCTTGCAGGCAGGGGATATAAGTGGGAGCGCTGGCTGCATTTGTGGTTGGACTGTTGGCATTCAGAATACAAGTATGTGCATTAAAGGAAATGTTTACTCGACTCATGGTGTCTTCCTTGTCACTGCCACACTGGTGTCATTAGTGGGGGCAAGGATGTTTTCCAAGGACAATCGAGGCGAGCACATTATTTTCTCATGCTAGAACTCTGCAGTGAAAGATGAAAGGTGAGGTGGTTTAGACTCCTAAGCCACAATGGCGAGGATGACTGGGAAGCTTATGAGGCACTGCTGGACATGGTGGTGAGGTGCGCTGGTTGGTCAGAGTAGACAGTGATGTGCATTTTGTCTGGCTCTGGAGGGGGCAGCGCTAAGTGTGTTTGCAGGGCTTCCCCCATGAGTATAGAGATGACCTAGCTGAATATAAGTGTGCGCTGAGAGACTGGTTTGGATGGAACGCATTACAATCAGCAGTAAAGTGGCTTTTAGCAGTTGTCATTGTATGCACTTGTTTAGGGTGTTGTCTTGTTTGTGCCCAGTAAGTACTGTGATAGGGTTCAGCACTTCCATAAGACCATAATAAGAATAAATGACTAAGAAATTCAAAAAAATTTCCACCACTCACTGGGCAAAACGCGAGGGAAATCCTTAGACATTCAGGCAGTCCATGGTAGGACACACACACACACACACACACACACACACAAACAGGTATGCATTAAAAAAGGACAATAATATCTATAATATACTGAAAAAAGTGGTTAGCACGTTTGCCTCTTAGCACTAGGGATTCCCGGTTTAAATCCGGGTGGAGTTTCTATGTTCTCCCCATGTCCGCGTGGGTTTCCTCCGGGTTCTCCGGTTTCCTCCCACAGTCCAAAAACATGGATCAAGTCAATTGAACTCTCCAAAATGCCCCATATACAGAGTGCGTTTGTGTGAGTGAGTGTGCGCCCAGTGATAGACTGGCGCCCTGTACTGGGTGTATCTGCCCAGCGCCCGAAACGTTCCCCCATGGGCATGGGGAACCCACCCTGGATGGGCATGGGGAACCCCCCCCCCCCCCCCGCGACCCTAATAGAGGATAAAGCGGAAGATAATGGATGGATGATATACTGAAAAAACATGATTTTTAAATAACCATGACATTGGAAAGACAAAAAAATTCTGCTAAATTATATTAAACTAAATGCTATGTTGTGTACTAATTACTTTCTTTCAGCTTTTTTTACTTATGGTATTTTTTTGTAGGATTTTTCACAACTCCAATACTACAGCAATGGTAATACATTGCTCCAGTCAATAGATATCAAAACGTGTGTCTATTAAAAAGCCCAAACAAATAGATACAACGGAGGTGTATTTAGACGTGGGGATTACAGTAATTATGAGATTGTTTGGGTTAGCGGTAGAGTATTACGTAAATCTACATGACATCTACGAGCACGAGCTTCGTGGAATATGTTTCGAATATCAGTTTATTCACCACTGACGGAAATGACGTGGTTGTTGTTCGGTTCCAGGAAGGCGAGCAGGGAATGTACTGCTGAGTGTGGAAAGTGCGTCAGTAACACAGAGGAGTATTTTCAAATACTGTAGAACATGAGGTAAGTCAATGTAAACGAGCTGGTTTTAAACTCAAATTCGACATCGATTGGTTAATTTGTGAAATCTAGTTGTTAATTCGAAAATGTTTGTTGTTCGACTAAAACAAATTGCCTTCGCTAAACTATCAATGCTAACGCTAAGTCGGACGCCGTGACGTTGTCTCGGTGTAAGCTGCTAAGGTTATTTAATAATATAACACATAATCATATAAGTGCATTTGCTTGATATTCCATTAATCGCGTTGTTATTCCCCAAGGCGTAAAGTGTCAAATTGTGTGTGTGTGTGTGTGTGTGTGTGTGTGTGTGTGTGTGTGTGTGTGTGTGTGTGTGTTCTGTATATAGATTTAGCATTAGCTGGTTGAGGTCAGCTCTGGTGTCTTTTGTTTACTTTATATATGTTTAAATTAAACCGATGATCGTGGCCTTTTAAATATTAGATTAGGGGATTAGTTGACAAGTAGCATGTTACAGCTAGATATTTGTAGATCTGTTGTTATTTGTAAAATTACAGTTCCTTAAGTATTAAGTAACAGAATCTGTGTCATACCATATAATACCATATAATGTGAAGTACAAAATATTCCAACTGGAAGCAGAAAGTTGGAAAAATGTCAATTCTTTTTTTTCACACCGCGTTATATAATCGCACAGGAGTCACGTACATTTATGACTAATCTGGATAGTCCCAGACAGACCATAATATGTATTATTGCTAGGAAGATTTGGAATTGGGTGAAAGATGAACATTCCATTATTAGTAAGACTCACTTTAGTTAAGTATTACTAAATTTCAATTTTAGGTGTTATTAGTTAAGCTTACATTTATCAATGTAAAATTTCACAATGTTTGTAGTTTAATCTATATATCTTTTAATATAACTTTGTAAAAAAAAATCTAATATAAAAAAAAAGAAACCAAAAAAAATTGGATTTGGAAGTGTTATATAATGGGCTGTTAGCGCTGGAAATCCAGGTTTGATTCCCGATCTGGGTGAAGGTTCCATGTTCTCCACGTGTCCGTGGGTTTAATCAGGGTTCTCCAGTTTTTTACCGTGGTCCAAATACATTGATTCGAGGTAAATTGGCTATTCAAAATTGACCCTATCAAAATTGGTTCTATATAGTGTGTCTGTGAGTGTGTGCCCAGCAGTGGATTGGCACCCTGTCAATCAGATTTAGCTTAAATGGCTGGTCCAGCAGCCATTCATCCATCCATTATCTTCCGCTTTATCCTCTATTAGGGTTGCGGGGGGTTCCCCATGCCCATTCAGGGGAGAACGTCTCGTGCACTGGGCACACACTCACTCACACAGACACGGACACAAACGCACTCTTTACGGGGCAATTTGGAGAATTCAATTGACTTGATCCATGTTTTTGGACTGTGGGAGGAAACCGGAGAATCCGGAGGAAATCCACGCGGACCCGGGGAGAACATGGAAACTCCACCATTGGGATTCGAACCAGAAATCCATAGCGCTGAGAGGCGAACGTGCTAACCACTAAGCCACCAGGCCGCCCAGTCCAGCAGCTATACATCCATTATCTTCCACTTTATCCTCTAGAGTAGGGTCGCGGTGAGGTTCCACATGCCCATCCAGGGGAGAACGTCTCGGGCGCTGGGCAGATACACCAAGGACATGGTGCCAATCTATCGCTGGATAGACACTCACTCACACAGAAACACCCTATATGGGGCAATTTGGATAATTCACTTGACCTTAATCCATGTTTTTGGACTGTGGGAAGAAAATGGAGAACCCGGAGGAAACCCACGCGGACACGGTGAGAACATGGAAACTCCACCCAGATTAGGATTCGAACCGGGAATCCCTAGCGCTGAGAGGCGAACGTGCCAACCATTAAGCCACCGTGCCCGCCTGTCCAGCAGCCAGTGTTTCTTCAATAAAAAAAAAATTATCAAACAATGCATGCACAAAATTTAAATTTATTTGGTTATTTTCTATTCTCTGTTAGGATTTACTAACATTCTGTTTCTTTTTTTCTGTTTCTTTTTTCTGTTCTTCATTATATATAATTAGAAGGAAAAAAAAAATATATATATATATATATATATATTTTTTTAGTTAATAATTTGAATTGTGTTTGTTTTTATTTTGTGTTTGTTGTATCGGTTTAGTTACATATACTTTATTAGATTCACCTCCCTGTTTCTACAATCTTGGTCCATTTAAAGAAAATACTTTTTGTTTTTCTTAGATGAATTAACTATAAAATTAAATTAATATGCAACTTTCAACATATAAATTACTACATTTAGTTTTAAATCCTTAGTAAATTCTGTGACAAATCTGCTAATAATAAGTGCTTAGATGTTTTTAAGGAAGTCTATGTGGTGATGTCTGATTCATGTTTTTTTTTTTTTTTTTTTAGAGAAGTATTACTGGTCAGACATGATTTTTTTAAAATCCAAATTTGCCTTTGTTTATCTTTTGTTTATTTCAGCAAAAGCACCATCTGTTAAGTGACAAATGGCATTATTCCAAGACCGAACATTAACAACTAGCGCCATGGAAACATCTAACTTTGCCCATGTCATCTTTCAAAATGTGTGGAAGAGCTATCTCCCTCATGCTGCGCTGGAGTGCCACTATACACTTACACAGTTCATCAAGCCCCATCCAAAAGACTGGGTTGGAATATTCAAGGTAAAACTCTTTAGATTTATTATCTTATTTTGTCTTGAAGCATGTTTAGTAAAGTGAAGAAATTGATTAGTCATTTCCATGGGCCATGGATAATGCAGATATCAGTTATTATTAGACTTCATGTTAACTGAATTAAGTTGAAGACATTAAGCTTAATATATTAAAAGTGGAATAATTCATTATTGAATTCCTTCTTTTTGCAACTTGTAAAAAAGCAAACAGATGTCAGAGATGTTACAAATTTACATTTGATGTTACATTTAATAATTATTTATTAAGGTCTGGTTAAATGTTGTGTGCTAGAAGATGCAACTTTTACAATTTATGTGACTAATAAAATAGGAATCATTGATTTCTAGAGATAAACAATAATTCAACAGGGGTGGTATTGTAGTGTAGTGGTTTGCCCTTTGGCCTCACAGCGAAGATGTGCTATGTTTGATTACTTGTTATGATTAGTCTGATAAACTTCCCATGCCTACAGGCCACACCGATTCCCTCTATCATTCTAATGATATGCTAATTAGGTAAATTAGTAATACTTAATTGTCCAAACCCCTATGACTGTATTGCTTTGTAAACGTTATTGTCAGAAAATAGCCATTTGTGTTGTCGACTTTTTAAACTTATATAGAATTAAACAAACTTAATTGCAGAATATGTGCCCTATACCCAGTATTGGGTACTGGGTTAGACCTAGTGCTGGGTTGGACTTTATTTTGCCTCTAGAATTAGCTTAATTTTTTGTGGTGTTGCTTCAACAAGTTTCTGAAAACATTGCTTGCACATTTTAAGTTTACGTGATAACGTCACACAGAATTGGAAATCGATGTTGCGAACTTCAGATTGAGATCTGGTAACAAAAATTGCCATTGAAGTTAGCATGTTCATAAAACCAGTTTGATATGATGTAAGCTTTTTGACCTCGCACATTCGCCTATTTGAACTTGCCATTAGATTATAGGTGGGCATTGTCAGCAACAGAATGTGGTGTTAAAAGTCAATGCATAATTGGTATTAATTAATTGGTGACACCACCTGTCATCTGACTGAATGTTAAACTGAATTGGCTTACATGACCAACGTCAAAAAACTGTTATCAGTATTTATAACAAACGACATCAACAAGACCAATCATATTGGTCATTTTGAAGTTATGTTTTCAATTCAATTGTAGTGTGTAAGATATTGTTTAAAAACACATTTGTTATCAACTGGTGACTTGCGTCTTATTTCAGTAGGTCACTTATTCAGAATGATGAAACATGGATATCAGATTGCATTTATTTAAATATGAACATATTTTGGGCTGAAAAATATACCATATTTTTAAAACATTTAAAGTGCCTTGCCTCTAACTGAAGCTGGCTGCTCTAAACACACTGAGCTGTGATCTGTAGTGGATTGTCAACTGCAATGTTAAAAAAATATTTACTTTTTCATAAATACTTTCAAATTGCAGTTTTGTGTTTAATTCGTCCAAGATAAAATATATTTTGTGATTATTTGATGTATGCCGGGGTTCTCAACTGGTCTCGGCCCAGTAACATATAGTCCGTAGTCCGGGCGATTCTGCATCGATTTTTAAAAAAATGCGTTTAAGTTTTATTTTTGGAGCCCCCTCCCGACTGTACTGCATATCGCATTACGTATCTGCTCGGCTTTTTTATCCGCTTCTTTTTTTTTTTTAAAGAAAGGCAAGTTTTAAAGATTTGCAAAATATAACTGTGCACTATGACTGTAAACTCTGTATTTTAGTTTCGATTAAAGGCTAATATACTATAGTAAATTTTTTATTAATATATTTAGAATTATTTTTTCATTGATGGATGTTTTTATGTAAGATCCCAGGCAGCTAAGCTAACCTAATACTGCTCATTTTAATTTAGCGCAATCCTATTTTTGTATAAACATGAAATGATGCAAAAAGATTTGATACAGGAAGGAACCGGAAAGTATTGTTTTTAAATAAGTGTTCCATTTGTTTACATTGTTGTTTCATCTTGTCAATCATATAATTTAAACAAAATTTAAAGACCATTTGAACTGAAAAAATTGTTTCTGAATCGAAAATCAATTCTGAATCGATTCATGACCTCAAAAATTGGAATCGAACCGAATCGCCAGACACTGAAATATTCACACCCCTACCAATAATATCAGAAGTCAACGAAGAAGTCAAACGGAGGTTACACTGTTCCACGAATTTTTCACAAGCTGTCCGCGACCTGCCAAGAACGCGTCCGCAATCCAATTTTGGGTCGCGACCCACCACTTGAGAAATGCTGGTGAGTGCATTAGTAAATAAAATGTCAAACTTCAACGATAAAGTGTAAAAAAAATAGATATTCAAATAAATTTTTTTTCTAGGTTTCGGCTTTGGCCGAAAGTTTTCATTTTTCAGTTTTCAATTTTCAGTACGTCAAACTGTACTGGTCCACATTCAGTCAGACTGTGTACAAATGTAACAAATAGGCAACACATCCACTACATCGATGTCATGTATTATGGAAATACGTTGATTTGCATAACTTGCGTCGACACGTCAACAAAATGGTGGTGCCCTACCAAAAAGATGGATTTATCCGAAGTGCAAGTGGCATGCGTGCATCTAAAGTGTAGAAACACTTCACATAAAAACAGAACAGTGTGGTGCTCTTTCAGATTTGCAAAATGAAAATGGCTTTTCACAACAGTACAACTGCTATGCACGAGCGTTTAAAGCAAAAACATGCTCGTGCATAGCAGCTTTGCAAAACAGCAACATAGGGTCGGTTTACTTGTTTTTTTTCATTATCTTAGCATATTATTTTAAAACTTCTAAGACATTTAACATGTTTCCATTATTAGTAGTATATTCTTTGTCATCCTGTGTAGGTACATGTAGCTTTTCTTAATACCGCTCATGTACCATGTTTTCATATTGCATTCAGATCAATTTGAATATTCTCGCTTGTATATTGTCAACAAAAAATCTGTAGTCAACATATATAGTCCATAAAATGTCGAATTTTATTGTCGACAATGTTTGTGACCCAGAGGTGGTAAGTAACGAAGTAAATGTACTTCGCTACATAAAAAAAACTTTCCATTTTTCTCACTACATTTCTAAAATAGGTTGGTTACTTTAATTTCACTACATTTATTTGTAGATCGATTACATTCCTTTATTCCGATTTTGCAGTTAATGAAGTTCAAATCTGAATGCTATTAGATGTTAAACGGGGAAGGCAGGAGGAGGCGGGAGGTGGGATGTGGGGAGCAGAGCAAACTTGTGATTGGATGTGTGGCAGGCAAAGACCAATCATTACTTAACCACGCTTGCTCAACAAACACGTCATGGTGAAGGAGATTGTTTTGTGTGCCAAAGAATATGCGTTTAAGAATTCAAGAATTCGTGAAATGTGAAAAAGCGGAATGAAGTAAGTGAGCAATAATATTTTTCAGGTCTGTTTCATATTTAATACATTTTATTTGGTGCAATACCTTAGCCGGTTTGTGTGTTGTGTTATACTTATGCTTAAATAAAACAGTAGTTCTAAGGTTTAAACTTAACTCTTGTTGAGTCCCAACTTTTACCCTGCTAGTTAGTGTTAAAATATAAGGCCCTTATAGGACACTTTAAATACATTATGCTTTTCGTATTAATTAGCTGACTTTTGCTTTGATTGAATTTTAATGGTGTCCTCTACTATAAAGCATTGTACTGAGAGACTGATGACGCCATGTTTTAACGTAGAATATTGTTAAGTATTAATAATCACTACATTAAAAACCATGTTATTAAACCACTGTTTTGGTTAATTGTTTTGCACATCAGAATATTTAATTGTCTGATAATCACATAATCACATGGTTTTGGGATTCTTAAAAAACAAACAAAAAAAATAATAAAGCAGTTTACTGCATGTTTTCATGTGATAGTGCATGTGCACCTTTGATTTGAACAAAAAGATACCCTGTTAAAAATGTAATTAGCAGTAGTTCAACGTTTTTTTTTTAAATTTATTTATTTTTATTTTATTATTATATTATTATTATTATTATTATTATTATTATTTTACAATATACTAACACTTTTACTTAAGTATGGGACTTTAGTACTTATGACACCTCTGTTGTGGCCTCATGTCATATGTGCCTTAAAGTACAGTCAGCGCAGTTTGTTTTGTTTTACCAAGAACTGACTCATTACCTGGTGATTTAATAATTTGAAGTCAAATGTTTTAGAAAATATTTTTTCTTGCATCCATTGTTTTTGTTAAGACATTTCAGTAATACTAAAAGACTCATTTAAAAAATTTTCCACCATCATTCTATTCTAATGTGCTTTATATTGTACTTAAATCATTGAATCTCTTGTGGCTGAGATTTTGTTTGATAAAGCTATTAATGCGAAAGCATTTTTGTGTTTCACTAGTGCCCTTAAGAGCACTGTGTAAAAGCACAACTTAAAACACATCTATTCCAGAAGCAATTGTTATAAAGGTAGGCTAAATCTAGACTTGAAAGCCAGATTGGGTAATGATCAGGTTGATAATACTACATTAAAGCAGGTTCCTTCTTAACTACTGACTTGTGGTGTTTTCTCACTTTTGAGTCATTTTGGGTTAAAGCATCTGCTAATTGACTAAATGTAAACGTAATTGTCTTTTGTATTTTTGGGGGTTTTATTATACAGATGCATTCAAGGGTAAGCAAGACTTATGAAAGGCATTAAATGATTTAGTTTCGCCATATGTTGTGTGTTTTTTATGCCTGTGATATCAAGAACTGTCTATGTAAGTGTGAGAGAATTACTGTAGCTTGATGGCCGTGGGAGCTTTTAGCTTTGAATAATGGCTTCTGGCAGGGAACACTTAAGTGATTTGGCTTGATCTCTTGGTTGGAGTTTCCCTTAGTCACTGCTGGTTAAAATAGACACACACACACACACACACACATATATATATATATATATATATATATATATATATATATATATATATACACATACACACACACACACACACACACATAATGGTATAGGCCATGTTAAGGCAACTGCTGCTAGAGAGAGGACTGACTTCAAGCTTAATGGTTTCTATAATGGAAAGAAGAATAGTGACTGGCAAGATTCAGTGTCTGGGTTTGGTCTGATGGGGATCAAAGAAGCATTTTAGAGCCTCTTGTGTATGTTTCTCAGTGCTGAGCTGAGTTTGATGAAGCCTTTTAACAACGAGCTGTCAAGAAGGCTTCTGGTTTTTTGCAGCTGTGTTGCGTTGCAGGCAGTGTTCTTCATTAAGAGGCATAGGCTTAACCTCCGGTGAAATCCAGTATAAGAGCCAGCCTTTTAGACTTAAACTAATCGGCTTCAAAGAAAGCTGATGTTGAACTATTTTGATTAATGGAAGAACTTTTATGATCTTTGAAACAGCTTCCTGTACATTTTATAGCGTAGGGCAGTTTGGGATAAAAATGAGAAAAACCGAAATTGGTCTACATTTTTGAAAGTTGTACACCAAAGCTGTGCTATAACCTTGACATGCAGTATTCTATTTTCTCATTGCCCTGTTGTACAGAATCATAATTGTGGTGTTAAGCCTGTTCCCCAGGCTCTTGGCACATGGTACACTGCAGTACCCTAGAGGTTTGTACATTCTTCTCTTCTGTTGCAGACGTCATGAAGCAGAAGCAAACCCTCAGGAGGCAAAGCCTATTGGTTGTAAATCTTTCACATGGCTGTTGCTTTGCTGATAGACATGTAGTTGCCATGCCAAAAGTTATACAGTGGTATTAAGATACCTGATTGATGACACATTGGCCTGGAGCTATGTTGGGTTTTTATGCTGCCAGTTGAATGTTATTGCCACCTGGTGTTCAGGGGAAGAGTTGAAGAGACCTGTGGTAAAATTTGTGCGTTGTCTTGGTTTGTTATTTTACGTTTCTTGTGTAGTTGAAACTTTTATCATGTCACACTTGTTTAAATTCCTGACGGTTTAAGTTTCTGTGGCATTTAAATCATTTATTATCTGATATGTATAAGCCAGAAATTCTTAACCTTAAATTACCTCAGTGGGCCAAAGCTGGTCGCTTGGGCTGAATAAAATGGATTATCAGTTTCACGATCTGTTGAGATAGTTTGAGGTAAAATTTCTGGCTGAACATGTGATCTCACTTACAGATTTCAAATTAGACTGATGCACATTTACATCTGCTGGACTTTAGTAACACATTAACTCTGCAATCAATTGGTAAACAAATATAATGTATATTTGGGTAACTAAGTGTATTTTAACATTGCCATATCTATATGGCAGTCTTTAACCTGAAGTACAGAAATATAATATGATTATACAAGTTTTTTTTTTTTTATATTTTGCATTCTTGTGCATATTTCCTTCCATTGTTAGGATTTATACTTAAATATTGAATGTTTTGGTCTTCATAACTGACATGTGGTTGTCATTTCTTCTTCAAAGACGCCAGGAAGGATATATCCCATGTTGCTGGCTGCATTCTACATTCTTTAGCTACAACTTCTAATGCCAACATTCAAAGTGGTGAATCAGTTAATGCATAGAATTTAAATTATTCTAGTTTATATTAGTCTAGACAGAAGTCTTATTTAGTTCTGTGTTGAGTCATTTCTTGAACAAAAAGAAAGTAATATTTATTTAATAACAGATGCCATTTTTAATATTACAGTTAGGAAGTGCTTGTGTGGGCTGAAACTTTTAATGTCTAAATTAAAAAAAAATTACAAATAAAATGCAAGCTGTTATTCACTGAAACGTACCAAAAACCTGATTTTCAAACTGCATCATGTTTAGACTGTCAAGACTTGTCATCAAAGTGGAGATAAAAACAGTACTCTATAATTATCTTGTCACAATAGGAGCAACCATTGGTGTTGTGCCTTGATAAATGTTCTTCCCACCTCTGCTGAAAGAATAGTTTCTGACGTGACTAGATATGTTGCATGAAGTAACTTTGAGGCAGTTGGTTTCAAACAAATTCCAGATTGTGCTTATTGTATTGGTCTGGGCCAGGTTTTTTTCTTTACATGGGCCTGTACAAGTCGTCACACAGCTTTCAGTTCACACTGACATATATCCAGATGCTGGAGAAAATAGTTTTTATGTGCTTTTTTTAATTTCCAATTTGATTTACTTCTCTATAAGCTTGTTATAATTATATAGTAAATATATATATAAAAATATATAAACATAATACCATTTGTATGCCACCTTTGGCAATTTGGTTAAAAAACCTAATATAACATACTTTGAATGACCCTTATAAAGGCCAGATTTTAACACAAGCTTCTGATTACTAAACCGTGAAATACAAATATTTTTTTTTAAGAATTTTTAATTGTGTTTAAGAATTTTGTATTTGTTTGTATGTGTATGACAAGAATAATGCACATGTCATTACTGCAATGTAATATAGGAACGCAGTGCCCACAGGAGGGTTTTGTATTATTTTAAATGGGTTTGTTTTGTAACCGTGACCTGACTGATGTTTCATATTCAGTTTATTATAGCTCTTCTTATGAAGGATAAATATTGATATTAATGATTGCCACATATAGGGGCTGCACCTAACGTTTAATTTTCTATTGATTAATCTAACAATTCTTTTTTTCGATTAGTTCATTGATCTATAAACTGTTACTCTAATGTGATTGTGTTTGGAATTAAACTACTATCTCCTAAATAATAACAAATAAAACCTTCATCAAACATAAAATCTCAGCCACAAGAGATTCAATACAAGTATAATATAAAGAACATGTGAATGATGATGTAATATTTTAAATTCAGTCTTTTAGTATTACTCAGTTGTCTTATCATAAATACTGGATGTTGAAATTAACATTGTTTTCCCAAATAGTTTACTTTAAATTAATAAATCACGATGTAACAAAACGGTTCTTGGTGAAAAAACCTTGACTGAGTGTACTTTGAGGCACATATTACACAAACATCCTGGACAATAAAATTCGACATTTTATGGACTATATATGTTAACTATATATATATATTTTTTGACTATATACAAGCACGGACATTCAAATTTATCTCAATGCGATATTAAAACATATTGCGGTATAGCAAAGCTACATGTATCTACCCAGGACAATGAAGAAACTGTTAGTAATTAACTACTAACAACAGAAATGTGTTAGAAGTTTAAAAATAATATGCCACGATAAAAAAAAAAAAAAAACAAGTAAACTGACCCTATGTTGCGGTTCTGCAGCCATGTGGATAAAGCTGCTATGCATGTTTGCGCTTTAAATGCTCGTGAATAGCAGTTGTACTGTTATGAAAATCCATCTCTATTTTGCAAATCTGACAGAGCACCACATTGATGTGTTTCTTTGTGAAGTGCTCACACACTTTAGATGCACGCCACTTGCGCTACGTAGAAATCTATCTTTTCTTATCTATCGAAGTATTTTTGTAGTTGTTGCCCCAGCCCTAACCATATAGCGAAGAGACATAACTGATTGAAACCAAGTGTCAACAAAAGCTTTTTTTGTTTGTTTATTTGTTAGTTTGTTTTGTTGAAAAGTTTGTGTGTGTTTTTGCATTTGTGCTGAACATATCTGCTTAGCTGGTTTGGACTCTAGTTGGTTGAGCGTTGTTCCCCCAAATGAGAGGCACACAAGCTTGGTTTTGCCCTCACTCACCTCAAACAGGTCTAATGAGTGAGCATGCAGTAACGACACTGTCTTTAATGGCTTCCTGCTCTTTACAGCTCCTTTTCCTTAGGCTACTAGTCTTGTACAGTTGGGGGGAATACAGCAAAATTAATTGTGGTAAACATTACTGCGAGAGTCGACTTTACATATTATTATTAAACGGTGACACTGCATTTTTGAATTTGTACATGTGCATCAGTCACTATGGAGCTCAGTAATGTAAGGCAGTGAGCTTTTTTTTTTTTTTTTTACTGTGTGGGTGGGTGTGTTTGGAAAAGCAGTCAGCACAACGTGAGCATGATTTTGTTTGACAGCTTTATGGCAGAAGGTTGAACTGATGGATATATTTTCTGTGTGCCCCCTCATCAGTCATCAGTTAACAACACATAAAAATTCATATAATTATGTTTCGGGTTTCCATTTGGAAGTACGTGTAAAATTTTCACCCATTTTCCCTTTCCTGTTAAGGCTGAGTTGTAGCCATTCTCCCTCAACCTAACATATTCAGGAGGGTTCAGCAGGGCCCATCGAACAGCCAGGAATAACCATGTTTCATTCATCTCACTGTAATTCCTAGAGAGTCCATGGCTTCGCTCACATCTTTAAGCATTTCAGGCTTCAGTGCTGAAAAGCTTAACCGTGATGTAAACAAATAGGTCAGGCAGTAGGTAAAATCATGACTGTGTGAACACTGTGTGTAGTGCCTACAAATTAAACCACATGTGTGAGGCAGCCTATATAAACACTTGAGCTCTTTTTATATAAACCAGTTGTAAACTCGTACATAACATTTTGCAATTTACCATGTAAAACCTCATCCACTCTCTGTTGTAGGTTGGCTGGAGCACTGCTCGTGACTATTACACCTTCCTGTGGTCCCCTCTTCCAGAGATGTATACCGAAGGAACTGCAGTGAACAGATCAGTGGTGTTTCAAGGTAGCCTAATATAAGTTTTTAGAAGTCATGTTATTCATAGTTTTGCCTGGGCTAAAAATGGTCAAAGTTGGTCTTGCTTAGTTAAAAAACTAGATACCACAAAATTGCTGTTTAATGTGAACTTTAGGTCAAAATCCCAGTCAGATTTCTCATTGGTAATTGATATTCTGAGCATCTCGACAGGGTGGCACAGTGGTGAAATATTCCTTCTCATAGCAGGAAGGTCCAGATTTTGATTCCCAAAATATACTTTTTTATATATATATAACATAGGGATGAATAGAAAAGTGTCCAACAACATGAAAAGGATTACACATAGACATGGCTGTTTACCCGACCAACTGTAAAGAATCTGCATTTGATACAGTTTTTTTACTGCACACTTTACTGTTCTCTTCTTCCTGTATTAGATACAGGACATTCAGTCAGTGCTGGTCAATGTGCTATTAAGAATTATTATCTGATGCTTACAAAATGGGGAACAAACTGAATTAGTGAATTTCCACGTAAGCCTGGAATATTAAGCATAATTGTAGAAATGACCAAAGTGGCTTGTAAACAGCGCATCGTATGTAATCAGTTAACATGGAAAGAATTCTGTTACAGCATGAATTGAATGGATAGATTGCAGATACAGTCTACTTATACCGGTTCTATAGCTTTAAAGATCATTTTAAAGTTGTTGGACATCTATAATAACATGACATCTGTTCATGGCAAAAAGGTATAATGTATAAAGTGTAATTTGAAGCTAATGTATGCAGTGATTACATTATACAGCTTTTTTGTAATTTAAGCAGCATGGATTATTTTGAATGTATTTTTCATTTCCTTTTTAAAATCTGGAACCAAAGAAATCCCAGCGCTTTCCTTCCAGTGTAATGTATTCATTTTCCTTGTGCATTGTGTATGGCGCTTCCTATTAGCACGTTTAAGTGTTGATGGGCCAGTTTTATTGCAGTGGTGTAGGTCACACGGTGGAATGTTTGTAAATTGTAAGATAAAGGTACAGCAGTATGATTGGGGATGGTTGAAGGATTCAGTAAAACAATTTATGAGGTAGCATATTTTAGTGTGCCTGTGTGAGCTGTAAAACTCAGTGTTAAATTTAGGCTACAAAAGTTCTTATATAATAAATATGTCAGAGTAGTGCTCAATCAAAGCATTTGGAGAAATAGCCTTTTTCACAGTGAGTTTTGTTTTTACAGGTTATTACGTCCCCAATGATGATGGAGAGTTCTATCAGTTCTGTTATGTCACTTATAAAGGAGAAATCCGTGGGGCCAGCACGCCTTTCCAGTTTCGTGCTAACAGCCCTACTGAGGAGGAGCTGCTGACTGTGGAGGACGAGGGTGGATCAGACATCCTGGTTGTTACTACAAAAGCAAGTTATTTAGAGGTGAGCCAGTTGTTACCTATGTACGTCTTAGTGCAGGTAATGGAAAGCAAATCCTCAGTCTGCTTGCAGTCTTATTAGTCCCCTCCGAGAAGATGAACTGCTTTCAATTGATTCTGTAACAAATAACATATGTCAGGACCCCTCTGACTGACTCGTTTCCTGGCTGATTCAATCCCTGCTGTGAGGCTCTAATGAATCATGTGCTACATTTTGCTGTATGTAGTAACGTGTACCTTTTGCCCAATGCTTGTGTTTTTCAGCAAAAGATGGAGGAAGTATGCATGGAAAAGGAGCAGTTGCTAAAAAGCACAGAGCTCTTACAACAGGAAAAAGATGAGCTACAGGAAGAGAGGGCAAGGCTTCAGAAAGCATATGAGGAGGAGCAGGAGAATAATGAACAGCTAAGGAGAGAAGTTCAGGTGAGAGAGCAGAAAGTTTTCTGACTGTCCATGTGTATTAACAAAGTGAACAAGCAACCAGAAATTTTTGCTCTTTTTTTTCTAGACATATCTAGCTAGTACCAAACTTAATCGTTTATTCTATTATCCTTATATATATATATAAAGGATGCGTGGTGTTATTTAGGCCAAAGAGCTGAAAGCTGTTAAGGAATTCCATTTGTACAGTGATAATAACTATATTTATATTACACTTTTTAAAAAATAAAAACATTAGCTTTATGACTTTATTAAACTTCTAAATTTAGGGGGTGGGGTCAGTAAAATGTGTTTGTCATCTCTTGCTTTGTGCTGGTACATCTGGTAGATGCCTGTTTTTGTGTTTATAATCATTTATTCATGGTTATGAAAACGGTACCTGTGTAAACAAATTAGTAAATTTGGCCTGAGTGTGTTCCTGCCTTTTGCCTTCTTAGTGTCGGGATGGGTTCTATCACAGCTCATGACTGTTGGATCAGCATTAGAAAAATTTATGATTAATTGGAGCATAACTAAAATAATAGGTGAACACTTTAAATGTCTATAGGATTCAATTGTGGGCTTTTATTACAGAAATTAGCTTACTCATCTTCATTACCAGCAATAATAGTTTTTATTATTACCTTATGATTGCCTATAAATTAGTTTCATTCTATGAACACTTTGTCTTGTAAGTGGAAAAAATGTAAAACAAGTCATGAATGTCATGTAACCTATTAGTATCATTGCTACTATCTTTGTGTGTCTTGAAGTGTTTTTAGAAGGATGTGTGTAAAATACATAGATGGAAAAATGGGTTAAGATGAGAGCGTGCCTGCCCATTTGAAGCTGTTAATTTTATGACTGCACTTTTATATGTTATTTTATGTGCTGCTAGAATAATTCCCACAAAATATTGCCCATAAAGTCAAAACTGTTTTAGGAGAATTCTGCAAAAATGGTTTTGCGGGAAGGAAGTCTTTCTTTAAGTTTTCAAAATGTTGATGTACTTTATGTAACATAAATTTAACTCCAAGCAGGTGTTTTTAAGTCATGTTTCAAATTTAGGTACAGATCAAAAATATGTGAAAAGTTACAAATCAGACCTGAAAACTTTTAGAAATCCAATAAAGAAACTAAGCTGCACATTTTTGCAAAATTGATTTTAACAGATAACCAAGTGTTAGTGCTTAAGTTTCTAAGTTTCTAAGTTCACTGGATAGGCAAAAGTATGTTACCTGATCACAAAAGCAAGCTGAATTTAAGAACAACATTTTCACTGCTGCCTTTAATATAAAGATGGTTTATGTAGCAGTTGAAGATTTTGGGTTGGGTCTAAGGTTTGTCTACTTGCTGGATCTTTACAGCATACTGGAAGAAATATCAGTAACAATGTATTTGGAGATTTAATTATTGGTATTTTTTAGCTGTGCATCTAAAATTTAATGATACATAATTATATATTTATAAGCATAATAAATGTACTTCTGTATTAGCCAATACTCAAGGTTTTGATATCAGTACTAAAAAAGATAAAGTGGAATTGTACAATGGGCGGCACAGTGGCTTAGTGGTTAGCACGTTTGCCTCTCAGCACTAGGGATTCCTGGTTCGAATCCCCATCTGGGTGGAGTTTCCATGTTCTCCCCGTGTCTGCGTGGGTTTCCTCCGGGTTCTCCTCTCACAGTCCAAAAACATGGATCAAGTCAATTGAGTTCTCCAAATTACCCCATGTATAGAGTGTGTTTGTGTGTGTGTCTGTGTGAGTGAGTGTGTGCCCAGCGAAAGATTGGCGCCCTGTCCTGGGTGTATCTGCTCAGCGCCCAAAATATTTTCCCCCACCGCGACCCTAGTAGAGGATAAAGCGGAAGATAATGGATGGATGGAATTGTACAAGTATTTAATAAAGAATCTCGTGTTTTCTCAGGAACTGCGGTTGTCCTTTCAGAGTCTGCAGGAGGAGCGGGATGAGGTGACGAGCAAGATGAAGGAGAATACAGCTCGGCTGTTGCAGCTGGAAGAAGACCTTATTGGGGTCACTCAGAAAGGATTGCAGAAGGAGACAGAGTTGGACTGGTGAGTGTTTTAGGAAATTTCACTTTATAATATTTTGTGTGTTTGAGATATTGATAGATAAAAAAGGGTTTATCCAGTCAAATTACATTTTTAGAAGTAATATCATGTAACCAGATAATTTTATGTGAACAAACCTTTTTCTAATAGACCAGGTGGCTGCAATATTTGTTAAATTTGAGCTTTCTTCGTGTGATTTTAGCCGCTATGTTTGGTCAAACCAAGTCGGTTTGATTGGATATATTCTGCAGGTTTTTGGGCAAGTTAAAACCACCAATAAAAAAAAAAAGAAATGGCACTAATGAATTAGGTAGACTGCAGGTCTTAGAGCAGTCGAAACATATCAAACTTGTTTAATTCTTTAACCAATATCTGATCATGTAGACTGACTTTGAATAGGTATCAGTAACAGCCAATACATATTAAGCATGGTAAACAGAGATGTTAGAGAGTTGGTAAAATGCAGTGTTTTGAAATCTTAAAGGCTAATTACCATTAATAATGCAGCAGCTACATGTTTGAGACAAAAAGAGTTGCTAATAACTAAGATTAGGGTTGGATTGTAATTCAATGTTGAACAAAGTAAAAAATGATGCCCCATGGTAAAAAAGCCAAAGTTTCTCTTTAATATCTGCTAATATTTTCATAGTGTGTCCAAAAAAGATTACAGAATTATGTTATGCATCAAAGATCAGAAGGTTTTCTGTATGACTAATTTTCTTTTTCAAAGTTTCTTCAAACCCCACCTCTGGAGTTTGTTTGTATGTGAAATTAGAAATTTCTCATAATCAAACAGCTCCTGGCTGTAATTAGACTTTTTTTCTGACCCCCTTACCCAACTTTTTGTCTTTGTTTCCCTACTTGTGCTTCTATTCGACCACATTAATTAACATTCTTACTTTACATGAAATAAGCATAGATGTTAGACCACTTCAATTTCCAATTTATATAAACCTAGGTGTTGCACTACATATTGAAGCTAAGATTTTTCATCTTTTCTTTATTTTTATTTTAAAGCCCTGTCCGGCCTTGTGGAGCCTAAAGACATTTTATTGGACGTCACTTTTTTATTGGCTGTTTTTTCTCGTACTAATTAAGATTTAGCCTTCTGTGCCACACATACCTTCTGTATAACATGATTTGGGCATGACTAGAATTCCCCAAACAACCAGGTATATTTGAAAACAAACTATACATTGAAATATACTTCTTGGTTTTTCAGCATCCCACATCTTCAGTTGTGGAAGATGCACATTTGAACAGAATACTTTATGATCAAGGAATCATATTAAATATTATAAAATACTAAATTAACATAGAAATGAATGTATAAAGATTGTGTATTCATATATATAACTTTCAAGAGTGTGTGTATGTGTATATGTGTATGTATATATATATATATATATATATATATATATATATATATATATATATATATATATATATAAAACTTTTAAGAATTTATATTATTTATATTTACATCTCCCAGGCTTATCTGTGTTGCTGGTATTTGTGAAATGGGGATTGTATATAGTTTCATTACTGTGAGATCTCTCAGCTTAGAACTGTCAGAAGAGAACGTAAAAGTATAAACAGGTCAAGCCCGTTAAATCTTATGTGCTCTGACATAATTTATTGGTGTGTTTTTCTTTATAAGCAAAAACATTAAGTAATTGTTTAAATTGCATTGACTTTATTGCAGATTAAGTACAGATTTGATTTGCACTATGTAGCTTTATAACAAAATAAATGTGTATTCTTTGTCAATGGATACTCTTTTAGTATTAAAGTACTGAAATCATGATCAGAATGTATGACTGGGGTTTGCTTCAGAACATACTCCCTAACATGCACATACCCCAAGACCCTGATTAGGATAAGCAGATCCTGATGTAAGCAAATGTAGTCTTAACTTGGTAAAAATGTGTAATGTAAATATTAAATAGCTGTTATGCAATACAGTCTGTACAGTGTCTGTGGTTGGCAAGTGTAAGCTGTTGATGAAATTTAAATGGTTTTGCCTTCAGTTCATTGCCCAGTTTTGTCTTCTTTTACAACAGCAGGTGAATACAACCATGCTTTTGAAGAACTTGTTGCTTGCTTCAGTGCTGACTGGCATTTATTTTGATTGGTCCTGCAAGTTGTAAGGCTTTCTGTTTTGCAGCTGGTTATAATTACATTATTATTATTATGTTAAAAGTTAAATACTTTAAATAGAATTAGTTTTAGGAAGATTGATGGGAAAATATGGTAACAGCTTTATTTTATATGGATGAGCGATATAGAAACAGCTGTTTTTTATAAGCCATATCCTGCCTTGTGGAGCCTAAAGACATTTTATTGGATGTCACATTTGTATTGTCTGTTTTTTCCTCATACTGATTAAGATTTAGACGCCTGGGCCACATAATACCTGCTGTATAACATGGTTTGCTCATAACTAGAACTGTTTCATCAAACAGCCTTTTTTTTACATGGATGAAGTAATTTATATTTTGTTTTGGCAGCCTGAAAGATCGCTTAAAGAAGCTCACTCTTGAAAAAGAAGCAATGGAGTCACAGCTAAAGAATGAGAAGGATGAAAAGGAGCTCTACAAGGTAACAACTATTTCAATAAGCTTAAATCTTAAACTCTGAAATGTGCCCTCAAACCAATATTTAATGACATACTATTCAACATACTAGTCAATTATTATTTCTAATGACCTTAAAGATAATTAGGTTTGTGCAGCCAGGTGGAGAGGGGGGTGTAACCTGCTGTTACAGACACTTTTCACACAGGAAGCTATCCATGTCTGTCACACTTTTTTTGTTGTGGGCAAAGGAACCAACAGTGACAAGCTACTTTTTCTTCAGGAGCACAGGCTGGCCCACACCTCATTGCTATTGCCTCTGGCAACTTGCTTTAGCCCACTGTGTTCTCATTGCTGGTATAATTAGAGTTAGGCTGCTCATTTCCCAGCAAAGCGGAAATACAGCCCGGTGATAATTGCTTAAGGGTTTGTGTTCAAACGCCATTAAAGCTCACTCTCAGTCATAGTGAGAACTTAGTGGCTCTTATTGAAGTGTGTGCATGTGTGTGTCCGTGTGTGAGACAGATTCACCTGAAGAATCGGGAGCTGGAAAACACCAAGTTAAGTGCAGAATTGCAAATGCTACGATCAGTGGATGTGAATAAAGAGAACACCATAGCTCAGCTGAAGGAGGAGTTAGCCCAAGCCAAAGCTTTTCTGGCAGAGAAAGATAAGCAGCATCGTCAGCTGATAGCCAACAGTTCACCCTCGGTAATTCATTGTATACCTGTTTAAGCCCAAAGCAAATTTTCATGTTGGTCTAGTCCTAATTGTTTTGTTTCTGAAACAAGCCCTTCTAGTTTAGACGACATTTGGAATGTTATTATAAATTTACAGTCAAGTTTTGAAAGTGCGTGTGGGTGCATGCATTGCTCAGGGGGAGAGCAAGGCTCTGCGAGAGCAGCTGAGACAGAAGGAAGAGCAGCTGCAGGCCACACAGCAGCAGGCTGCTATGTTATCTGCAGAACTTCGAGATTCATCTAATGCACGAGATCGCAGCATGGCCGAGCTCTACAGGATCCGGTTGGAGGCTGATTCTCTCAGACAGGGCCAGGCTGAGGCACGGGCAGACTGCAGCCGCTTGGAAAAACAATTAGAGGAGATGAAGGATTCAGCCACACTGGTGGCAGTAAGTCGACATGACTGTTTATGACCTTTGTTATGTAATGTTTTTTTTTTTTTTTTTTTTTTTTTCCCCCCCCCCCCCCCCCCCCCCCCCCCCCCCCCCCCCCCCCCCCCCCCCCCCCCCCCCCCCCCCCCCCCCCCCCCCCCCCCCCCCCCCCCCCCCCCCCCCAAATTACAGAAGCAGTTGGTGAAACTGTCTGAGGCACAAGAGGTAAGAAAACATGTTTGTATTGTGTGATTTAATAACTTGGTCTGCCGTAAAAGATCCACCCAGTACAACCCAAACCAGTTGCACTTGCTCTTTCTATTTTTGAGCTCTTGAAACATTTGTCTATTACACTTGTTTAAAGGTATTCCAGACATACACATACAGATTTGGAACCCTTTACCAAATGACTGAAACATCCAGGGGAAATACTTAAGCCTTATTTTATTTGTTGGGCACCACTTTAATCAGGCATTGGAATTAATTTGAAATTACTATATAAGATGTTGTATGCAATAGACTGGAAAGACAGGACAAACTTACCTTTACATGATTCACGTGCTTCTGAGCACAATCAGAAGACAGCAGTGACATGCACTGTTGATGTCTGATCCATGTGCTCTCCAAATCACAATTAGTTTATTTCAATAACAAAATAAACAATGATAAATTACAGAATACCTTGTAAAACCGAGCTTTTACAAAAGTAAAAACTCTCACACAGCAAATTGAGAGCTATATGTTAGTTGGTGGCTTCTAAAAAAAAAGCACTGTTGGGGCCTTTTTTTGCAAGTGTAAGCTTTATCACTATACCATCAGTATGTATCAGAGATTATTCATATATCTGAAAATGTATTAAAATAGTCCAATAGTTAAGTAAAACTTTACCTGGTTAACACATCGTGTGTTGCCAAGTTGCATATTGACTTTCTAAGATTAAATTTCTGTTTAAATATTGAAGTCTTCATTTTCTTTTTTCAGGTAAAAAGAAGTCCAGGTTCTGAAGGAGCAGATGGTCCCCTGCCTTCTAGTCCAGAGGCATCTGTACCAGGTTAGCAAATGTTTAACATGGTTACACCCACATTAGTACTAATTATATCCACACAGTAATTACTAGTACCAGAACCAGTAACTGTACATTTTAACTAGTGTCTGTGTTGCATATATTTACGTTGTCATTTAGCAGATGCTTTTATCCGAAGCGACCTGCAAATGAGAGAACAACACACGTCAGTAGTTACTAGAAAAACTAGCTACACTGTAGTATAATCAAACCTGATCATACTGATCATGTTGGTGGCTGGCTGCATACATTTTATTCCTTGTATGTTACAGGAAGTCCAAGTTCATCAGACAATGTGCTGGAAGCTATCATTCAGGGCAAACTGAAGGATGTCACTAAAGAGGGAATTGATAAGAGTGATAAATACAGAAAGTGCAAACAACTGTTGTATGTAAGTAACTAGTTTGATCTTTCATAGCAGAATACAGTTGTAGGGTCATTCTAAGTTTTGGCAGCAATTGTGCTCTTTAGGAAGAGAAAGAACGTAACGGCATGCTAATGGACGAGCTGGCCAAACTAGAGCTGAAATGGAAAGAGCAGTTGAAGATCAATGAAAACGTTAAACTGCAGCTGGCTTCAGAGGAGGATCGTTACAAGGTCAGTGTCCTTTTTATATGTGAAAAATGAATCATAAACATGTTCATGAAGTGACTTTAATTTATTTGTTTAGCATTAGTTTTATATTCTTGTTAGTAATTAGTATATTTTTTGTTATGCTGTATCGTGTCAAAACCGAGTTACAGACAAAATTAACTATTAAATTGGTGTGCAAACTGGCAGCACAGCAGGTACCATGGTTATATTACTGCTAAAAGATTCAAGGTTCTGCTTTATTTTATTCAGTTACATATTAAAGTATTTTTAAAAGTGAGGATGAATCAACTCTACAATTCTGGGCTAATGTTGGTGTTTACAATAACAACTTGGGGCCTGTGTTTTATATTTACATTATTTCCTGGTCTATGATAGATAGAATGAAATTTACATTAAGTAATCTTAAGTATTGTACACATCAGAATGGCATGTTATAAAATACGTTAGTTGTAAAGTGACTCTAACACCATTGACTTTCCTATCAAGGTTTTCCACAAGATTTTAGAGAGTGTCAAGTTATACAGAAAAGCATATGTAAAGTCAGACACTGATGTTGGGTATAAAGGCCTTGCTTACAATCTTTGTTCTTGCTTTGGCTCATAGTTTTTCGGTGGGTTAAGACTTGAGCTCTGTGCATTTCAGTGATGTTTTCCACACCATACAGACGCAACGTTGTCTTCAAGGACATTGTTTTGTGTAATGGGAAACAGCCAATGGACCACAAAGGGCATTCCCTAAACTGTTTAAAACATACAATTGTCTAAAATGCATAACTCGGGCCTTCATTTCATACAACTGTTTTAATGTGATTGAATGAACATCCTGAATTCATTTATTTAAATGTGTCTCTGATTTATGATATTATATAGTCTATTAGAACCAGTCCAATCGAGGCTACAGCAACTCATTTTGCATCGTAGTCATCTGTACATGATCAGGTCAAAATGATAAATGCCAGACAACCAGGTTTTGTTACATAAAAAGATGTGTGGTTATTGATTTACTCTGTTTGTGCTGGCTGTCAAAGAATACACCAAGTGCACAAGTATAAGCTAAACCTCACAACAATTCTGATCTGGTCATTATTTATGTCATTTGGACATGAGCAGTCTATGATCACACACCAGTGTGACCCTTTTGATACAAAATGATTTGACTTATCCATGCAGGCAAGTTTTCATTCTCATTGGCAAACAATTCAATGTGGACTAGGATAATAAATGCTGGGGATTTATTTTTCTTTAAGGCATCATAGTTTATCCCATATGCCCAAGCAGAGTAGAATTGGATATTATCCACTCCACACTATATGTGGAAAACAGAAAAATGAGTGCACCATGTAATTTTTTTTGTGTTCTCTTTGTGCATTTTGCTAAAATAATGTTGAATAACTTCAAAATCAAAGCTTTTAAAGCTGTCAAAAGAAAATCTGTTTAGTGTTTACTTTTGTAATAATCCCATCAAATAGCGTGCTGTTTCTTGTACTCATCATCTATGCTGATACACATGGTCATTTCTATTGTGCAGAGCCAAGTCGCAGCCAAGGGCCGAGAACTGAAGGAGCTGAGGGACAACCTTGCCACATTGTCAAAGGAAAAGGAGAAACTTGAAGGGGTGCGAGCCTTCATTTATTCCCATAAGCAGTTCTGTGCCAGTCTAAAAATGCCAGCGCAGTGCATGTTTTTTTTTTTCCAGGATCTGGTTTGGGTTTAACGCATATCTCTAATTGGAGCAGCAGAGCCAGCAAAGCCTCATTTTCCATTCAATTACTCAGGACCACAGAGAGGGATGCACAGCAACCCAAAAGCCTGCAAAAAACAAACTAGAATATGCTATTGAGGGGTAGGGAGAGTGTACTGCCTGACACTTTAGCTAGCAAAATGACCCAATTTGAGGCTAAGGCTGTAAATTAAATTGGCGCCTGCTGAATACTTCATTAAAAGACAGAGCTCTGCTTGTCTTTGAACAGGCAGAGTCGTTTTTAATCAAGGGGATAATTAAACTGTTTTTTAAACTAGCAAGAACGTCCACAGTGCACAAGCAAAAATGCTGTGGCGAATGATGTATTGTCTGGAGCTTAAGATGGAGAAAAACCTGATGGAAATCTGAATGACCATCAATAAATTGTTCTTAGCCTTAGGTTTTCTTTTATTTTCCCTTCTGGATGCCCGGCAATGTTGAGCAACAGTAAAATGTAATATAAATTTCTTTATAAGTCATTTAAACCATGTGTGGTAAAGGGATTGCTCATGGCCTTCCATTTATAGTTGTTCGTTCGCACTCTTTGTAACTTATTTGACTGAATATCACTGTATTTACCTTCAGGAACTACAGAGAAGTGCTAGTCGTGATGAAGAGGACAACAACAGTCTGGATGTGACCCCTCCAGTTTTTCTGCAGTACCCGCTGCCGTATCGGTCAGATGTCCCGTCACCTCTACTGGTGGCCCAGCGGCCTACAGAACTGATGTTTGGAAATCCTTACTCATCTGAAACCAGGGGTCTGTGTTCTCCCAGTATGATCTATTTAGCTGAAATAATATTATCATAACTCCTTGTTACTAAGATCAGTTTAGTAAAATACAGTAAATGTCAGTATGCATTTTATAATGTGCAACATTGTTGGACATTTGTGTTTTGAAAATCTGTCACTAAACATATGTTTAATGTTCTGAAGTTTAAGTAGTAGTTTTTAATATGGGCCATGTATTTTCCAACATCAATTTTTAATGCGCCGAGTAAACACCCATTTCTATAGACATGTTTTAAAATGTAAAGATATTTCATTTGATAGTGTACTGTTTCATTTGCACACATGGCGATCTGTAATTAATGCCCATCTTAGGTACTTTGGTCCTTTGGTGTTCTCATACTGTGACTGTACATTGTATGTTTTCAATTTAGAATATTAGGATAAATAAAGATAATTTTCTTTTAAAAAATTACTCCTGTTGTGATACAGATATTGCAGATGGGGAGTTTTCAGATGATCAGATGCCCAGACTTCCTCCTGTCGGCCCTCCATCCTGGGACAGCAACGTGGTTTGCAGTCAACCCTTACGCAACCTGAGCCGTCCAGACGGCCTGGAAGAGCCAGAGGAACAGCCGAACACGGTAAGCTAATCACTCCTCAACAGATGTACTGTAGATGTAAAGTCTGTGATATGTTGTTGAAATCTGCAGTCATTTTAAGTAAAACCTGTATCAGAGATCCTTTAAAAGAATGGACAGCTTAGAAAATGCAAAGAATGGGGAAAAAAATATTGATTTATTTTGTTATTATTATTATTATTCGATCTAAAGCTTAGTAGGGACTTTATTTGAAGATCATGCACCCTACGGAGTACATTGCATTTACATCGAATTTTAGGTAGCACACATGTAGTGGAGATTGAGCATCAGTACAATATGATACAAAACAAAATATGACAACAATTGTTTTTTTAACTCCAAGTTCATAATGCCAGTTTCAGCAGCCGAGGATTGTGACCAAGGTTCCCACCTCCAGTCACAGTCCGATCCACAATGCACCGAACCCCTATTACTGCCTCACCCATAATGGATGAGTCAATGTGAGGGGGACTTATATAGCTCCTTCGGGCTGGACCGGTCAGGCACCATGGGAACATGCCTGACCACCACACGCTCGCTGATGAACCCTCCCCCGGGCCTGGCACCAGGGTGGGGCCCCGATAACCCAAATCTGTGCAGGGGACACAAATTCCTGATGTTATTGTTCATAGGGGTTATTTTGAACCAATCTTTGTCTGACCCATCACTGATTTGCCTTGGGAGACCATACAAAGGGCTTTTGCCCCAGACAACATAGCTCCTAGGATCATTCAAGCACGCAAACCCCTCCACCACGAGAAGGTGGTGATCCAAGGAGGAGGAGTTGAAAGGAGCCAGTTGAGGTGATTCGGGCATCTGGTATGGAGGCAAGTCCAGCTGGGAGGAGACCCTTGGGAAGGTCTAGGACACGCTGGAGGGATAAGATCTCCCAACTGGTCTGGGAAAACCTCGAGGGTCCCCCAGTTGAGCTGGTATTGGTGGTCTGGGCCTCATTACTTAACCTTTATTTAAAAAAAAAAAAAATAGACTGATTTGTACACTAGACAAAGATAGGAACACTAAAGCATTATACACTTTATAACCTTAACTTATGTGTGTGTGTATATATATATATATATATATATATATATATATATATATATATATATATATATATATATGAAACTGAGGCAAATGACCTGCACAGTCATTAAAAAAAAAAAAATCATTTATTTATTTTTGCCTTCTCTCGTTTGATACCTCAGTGTTTACTTAACTGATTGTCTGATAAATTTCTAACCTCTTCCTGGTTAAAGACATCAACATGTTCCTCATTGCTTAATGATGGACACTGATTTATATCATAAATTTACAGATTTTTGCTTGCCAATAGTCCCGTTCATCATTGCCGTGGGAACCTGAAGTATAGACTCTGGCCAACGCACATATCTGAAAAACCTTTGGCTTGAGAAACCTTAGTGATTTTATAAGACACAAATGGTGCTCACATTGGTTTCATTCTAAATTGGTTTCCTGAAGTACTCCTAAACCCACATATTTATATTTATTACAGCAGCATAACAATTTCTTATGCTATGGTTTCCCACCTTTGTTCAACATGGACTAAGGTTTCTCTGATTCAAAATCTGAAAAAAAAATATGTAGAAAGTTATCAACGCAAGTTTTTTCCAAGCCAAGCAGTTTTCTCGATTACAGCACAATTGATGAGCCATGACCCATTATTATTGCGTACCCAGACATGATAACCTAACCTTTTAACAGTATGTTGAAATGATTTAGAATGGTGCAGCTAGAGTTTGATATTCTTTTACTTCCATTTTGCTCTCTCTAAGCTATGTGTTGTATTAGTTTTAAAGTTTATAATTTACAAAATACAATTTGGTGTGTGAGGGATGGGGGAAATCTGCTCCAAGTACTTGTAAAAAAAAGAAGTAATGAATTGCAAAATCATTTAAAAAAGGTTCTTAAGTTAAACCTTCTATCGCGATTTAAGCATCAGCGGATGAAATGGGTATCAGCATCTTGGTGCTTTAACAATTAAAATCTCTGAATTGATGATTTTTTGCTTCTCTGTACAGCAAACCAGCAATGACGCTGCAGCCAATGAGCAGCCCACCCACTTACTTAATGATGGACAAATGCCCTTCTGCTTTGAATCCAGGTAAAATGTTCACAACAGTCATTTTATCATCCCACACAAAGTGTTGTCATGTGTCATGTTGCGGAGCACGGTGGGGCGCTATTTGTGGCTGAAATTAGCTGCATGGGCCACCCATGCTGCTCAGCTCACAGATGCTGTTTTACTGCCAAACGCTCCAGGAGCTCGGCATCATCAAAACACCGCTTATTATACATGCTTTACCCCTTTCATTCAGTTTTCCTTGCTGGTTATCGTTTCTCATCGGCAACCTTCTTTTATGCTTCTACAGTGAGGAACCGCAGAAGCGCTGTCCGCTGTGCGAGGTCATCTTCCCACCAAATTACGATCAATCAAAGTTCGAGGAACACGTAGAGAGCCACTGGAAGGTGTGCCCCATGTGCAGTGAGCAGTTTCCTCTAGACTGCGATCAGCAGTTGTTTGAAAAACACGTCCTCACTCATTTTGACGGCAGCGTCTTAAACTTTGACTAGCTCCCTTAGTGCAGAGGTAGAACCTTCAGCTTTATTCCTTATTAAATGATGTTTTGTCATCTTTTACAGCTGCATGCTATACAATGAGCACCTGTATTTAACAGTCAATTTATTAGCACTTTACTTTTTGCAAATGACACCATTTATTCTCTGGTTAGCCGGAAGCATCAAGATGGGCAGGTGGCTTTACATTACACATTTTAAAATCAAAATAATGCCATGTTATTATCTTACAAATCCTATTTATTAGCAATAGATTTCTTTATGGAAGGTTGTACATGTATACCGTCACTTTATGACCGTCTTGTAGCTGGTGACGATGAAGCTGAGGAACTTACTCCGCTCTAGACTTCAGGCTTTCTTTTCCATTATGCACCATCAAGGTGAAATGCTAGTTTATACACAGTGACCTTATCTAAAGATAGTCTATTTTAATGAGCTTTAATTAGTGTCATTTAATAGGTTGCATTTTATAAACCATGGCAAACTAGCCATTATTATTTACACGCATGCGTATGTCACTGTGAACTGAAATTCGGACCCTCTACAGTCCATTTTAAACTAAATCCAAGTTCATGTCCAGAAGTGCCTGTGAGCTATGAGACGCGATTATCTTACACTGAAGGACATGCAATAATATTTGATTTATGAAAGCAGTAAACAGCATTGTACTACTGAGTATAACTCAGATTTAATCGGTTTCATTTAACAAAACCATAGTTTGTTTCTGGTTCAAAATAATTGTTTCTGTTCTTCTATACACATTTTCTCTGTCTTTTTGTCTTATGTTATTGACCAATAAAGATTAGTTTGAAATTTTTCTGTTGAATTGACTTGACTTAAATGCAGAATGTATTGGTTCTGATCTAATGTATGCTGATCCTCGCACTTATATAAGCCTCCTACTCCTAACCTATCCCAGTCATGAGTAAAGCATAGACTTGACATGTTTAGTGGACTTGAGGTGAACCACAAAACTTCCTCCACAACAAACTCTTTAAAGTAAATCTTTATAGAACCTGTTCTGTGCACAAAGAAACAACCATGCTGGAGTACAAACAGCTCCTCCCCAGTCTGTTTTTAACTACAAGCACATATGCACTGGAACACCTACTAGAACTTTTATGATGGTTGTTCTTCCACTTTTCATGGAAGTTTTTCCTCTAAGATTTTTAAGTGTCTGGCCAAAAATATTTGCCAATTTATACTGATGTTGGATGAGTGGACCTGACTCCCAATCTACATTCCTGTGCATCCCAAGTGTTTTGGTAAGATGGAGCTCAAGTTCTTCCAAGTTCAGTCAAGTTTTTCCACATTAAACCTTTATGGAACTTTGTGCATTGGAAGGGTCATGCTGGAACAGAATGGCCTTCCCCAAATGTCATACAAAGTTAAAAGCATATTGTCCAATTTTTTAATAAATATATTAAATGTCCCATCGCTTTTTACATTAGCATTAACATTATGGACTAAGAAATTCTAGGCTAATGCCGAAGATAATTTGACTGTCAAAGTGGTGAACAAAAGTGTGCTTTAAAGTTTATTTCCATAAATTTAACTTTTAACACTGCTGTATACTAAGATAACTGGTTTTGGAGAATTGTAATCATTATGTAAATTTAATGTCTAAGGAAGCTCAGTGGTTAGGGTGTTGGGCTATTAATCTGAAGGTGGGGGTTCAAATCCCAGGTCTACTAATGTTACCAGTGTGGGTCCTTGAGCAAGACCCTTAACCCTCATTGATGCAGGGATGTTGTGATTAACCCTGTGCTCGCCTTGTAAGTTGCTTTGGATAAAAGCATCCAATAAATGACCAAATGTAAATGTATGTCAGTGTCATTAAATCTTTAACACCACTGTTGACTTTTTGTCACCACGAAGGGAGAAAATAATCCAGTCGTCTGTGTTCAGCTAATGTTTTTAAATCATAGTTTTTATTAGTGCAAGTCCCACATTATGTCCCCTCACACTTTACCACAGTAAAATTAAGGCTGGGTTTAATGCACAATCCCAGCATCCAGTCTACGACTAACAGACATGACTTTGTTGCGGCAGATGGCAAGACTAATCCTTATTGATATTATTTCAGCTTCTCCCCTAAACATGCAAAACTATTATTTAGATTGTAATCTGTACATCTTAAAACCTAATCATGTAAACTCCATAGCTAAAAAAAGAATTAGTGACAAATGTACCAGAGAGGGCGCCACAGTGGCTTAGTGGTTAGCAGGTTCGCCTCTCAGCGCTAGGGATTCCCGGTTCGAATCCCCATCTGGGTGGAGTTTCCATGTTCTCCCCGTGTCTGCGTGGGTTTCCTCCGGGTTCTCCGGTTTCCTCCCACAGTCCAAAAACATGAAGTCAATTGAATTCTCAAATTGCCCATATAGAGAGTGTCTGTGTGAGTGTGTGCCCAGCGATGGATTGGCGCCCTGTCCTGGGTCTATCTGCCCAGCGCCCGAGACGTTCTCCCCCAGATGGGCATGGGGAACCCCACCGCGACCCTAATAGAGGATGAAGCGGGAGATAATGAATGAATGAATGTACCAGAGAGCTCAACAATGAAGGCTGGGTTTATGCTAATTACCAAATATTTATTGCATAATAATGTCCTTTGCCAGCATATGGAAAAAATGGCCAATACAGATGTTTGGCCAATACATGGGTGCATCTGTAATTTCAAGTCCCTTAAAAAATTATTCTAATTTTCAGCTTTTATTACACACATGAAACACTTAACTGTAATCAAGGGGAAAAAAACACCCATAAGCAGAATTTCTTAAAACACAGAAATGTATTTAAATTCAGGTTTACATTTATGAAGCAGCTTTTTTGTCAGTTTTTATTTATTTATTCCTTCTACTTGCAGAAAGTCATCGGTTTCAAAGTAATGACTGGATTCAACTGAATCACGTTTTGGAACATTGTATTTTCCCCCCTAAAAATGTATGAAAATATAATTTAATGCACTTACACAAACATAATACAGAAACTATACACAACGTGAAATACTTTCCTCCATACTGGCAGTATAATACTGTCAATGTTCATCCAGACAGAACACAGTCCCGTTTCAATGTTAATAATCATGCACGGATGACGTCATGATGGGTTATTGGCAGGGCCTCAATCTGGCTGTACTCTGGTGACTGTCAAACTTGAGCACTGAAAATCCCACAATGATTTACCCAGCTGAAGCTGCTCTTTATATTAGTAGATGAGCATGACTTGTCTCTTTCTATTAAAAAGCCGGATTTTGCAGATTAACGAAAACAACCAGGACTGACCTTTATCATTATCATCTGGCTGCATATGAAATAATCTCAGCATTCTGTATTGGAGTGCTGTGGTCCACCACAATTCAAGGCAAGATGAGAAATAGGATAAACACAATTCACCTTTGCTGTAAAAAATAAGGGTGCAAGTACACAATCCCCAAAGCAGCATGCTCGATGGCAGATTGTATGACAGAGATACAGATGGGTTCTGCAGCCCCTGACATGTTGGCAATGGAATAAATCCTTACTAGGTTGGCATCTAGTTACTACAAAGTGCTTTAGGTCCATCACTGGCTTCAGCCATGGAGTTCCAAAACACTCCAGAGTTTCTGGAACATACCAGCCACAGCTGACCTGGAACCTGTGTAACAGCTGAAGTTAAAAAAAATACCATCAGCTCACATACATGAGCAGGTTGATGGTAATATCGGAAATGCTGGCAATCTGTCACCTGAGATCATTGGTAGATTTTTTCCAAGGATGACATGAAATTGGGTAAGACATTCCCAAATTGAACTCCCAAACTAGATTACTGAATTTGATTTAAAAAAAAGTCAAAATAAGAATATAACTTATTGGTATAATATCCAATTATGTATGTCTTAAAATTTATTTACAGTCTTGCTGAGCACATTGGGTGGTTAAAACACAAAGTGTCAGACTTTAAAATCTCCAAAACAATGTCAGGCCTGGTGAAATTTAAAAGCCTGTTTTTTTTTCTCATTTCTCTACACTGTGTCTGAACATGCACGCATCACACTCCACCTCGGGGGTGACACCAGCTGCTGGGATTTTAACCCAGGGTGATGCCAGCTCCCTTATCCAGGCAGATCATAACGATATTACAATAAGCACCTTACAATAACAGTAATACAAGACATAAAAATAATGATAGTTCAATGTGCAAAAGTACAAAACTGAAACAATACATAATCTTAAAATCAGATGTAAGAGATCCAACAACAAAAAAAAAAGCATGCAATTCAGAGCGTAGTGTAATGGAACTCAGGAGCTGCTCAAATAATACAGGCCTATTAAAGCCTCTTATGAACAGATGGAATTAAAGAGGGATGAAGCAACCTCATAAATGAGGTATGAAATGATGTGGGATTGAGAAGTCATCCTTATGGAAGAGATAAATGAAAAGGTAAAAGAATCCTCGTGATGAGGAGAAATAAAAGAATCAGAAGGTGAAATAAACAGAATCTTCCTTATGTAACGACAGACGGAGGAATCGTTAAATGCACCAGCAGCTTCTGGTAAGTGTAAGATTTGGTTGGCACTTATGCTCGTTCTACTGCTGCATTTTGCGCATGAGGTCTGCAGAGACTGGGGGGTGGAAGTTGATAGTGTGGTGCCGCAGCCCCTGGGAGCTCTTGTAGCTTTTCCCACAGCGGCACTTGAAGGGTTTGCGAACACGGATCTGAGTGCGATGACCGTTCTTAGCATGGTACTTTATTCCATTCACATTCTGTAAAACACACAAAAGACTATTTATGATCTAAATCATCTACGAACAGTTAATATAGTTTCAAATCTTTTTAACATGATCGAATACAACACTAGTTTATTTTACAAGTTCTTAATAGAAAGTAGCTTTAGCAACAGGGTGTGTGGAAAGAGTGATTATTGGTGGGACTTTTTTGTTTAAGCTTAAAATAACAGAATAAATGATACAACTTCTAATAATTTCATTGTAAAAAAATTAAATACAGGGTGGCACGGTGGCATAGTACTTAGCACTGGATTGGCACCCTGTTATGCCCATACCCCCCCCCCCTTGTGACCCTCATGCATGATTAAGCAAATGATAATAAGATTAGATTAAAAATAATATTATAAAATACAAATACTGAACGCAATGACTATTCAATTTATTATTACATTGCCCAATGCTTTTATTTATTTAATTTAAATTTTTGGATACTTGGCTGCATTATGACCCATACATACTAACTGACTTACATACTGCCAGAAATTGAGGTGAGTGCAGGCTACTTTAATTAAGGGAATACTGTAGCGCCTGGGAACTTATCTGGAGTCAAGACCAGGTACAGAGAGAAGCATTCAAGCCCAAATGAATTCCACATCTAAGGTCATGGAAAATGGCATGAAAATGGAAAATATCCTTTGTGCCTGTCACCAGCCACTTCCTGTGCCTGCTAATGAACCTGGTTCTGTAAAGCTGTACATAATTCATCACTGGTGCATGTGGCAGATGCTGGCGGAAAATCCCATTAAAAGTGTACGTCTCACAGAATAGTGGAGAGCAGTCTGAGCAGTTTGTTTTGAGCACTTTATATCAAACCCGAAACTGTGATCAATATGTGCACCCTGGTGCTCACAAGAATATGATTTTTTATTATTGTTTTGTCCGAGCAGCTGCTGACCACAGATGCATTTTTCCACGACATAGGAAACAGTTCCACCTTCTTTCTTTACCTTGTATTTCTTTTTGCAGCCGGGCACAGGGCAGGCAAAAGGTTTTTCATCACCTCCATTCATACAAATAGAGCTGAGGATTGACTCAGAGCTAATGGCACTTTCGGTAGTCCACGACTCATCACTGTCGGACTCCTCGTAGTCTGCTTCCTCCTCATCATATTCACTACCTGCAGGATACACACAATCAAAACTGTAAGATTCCTTCTAAACCTCAGTCCTGCAGCATGAATGATGTTATTAAGCAAGTAGACATGTTTCTGAATTTTTTTTTCTCTAGATTTTTCCATTTTGATTCATTTCAAATTTATTATTCGAATTGTTGACCTGGAAAGTCTGTCCTAGACTAGTTAAGACTTAACAGTATTGGGTTAATATCAGTGTTATCATAACTCTATTTGCCTGCTGCTTCTTGTTAGATTACAGAAACTTACTGTACGTCATTTTGTGTTTTTTTTTTTTATCCTTACATACCTTGGCCCGTAGTGCTAACAATGTTATTGATGGTACAGAAAGTGTAATTAAAAAAGTGATCATATTGCTGATGTCCTTATTCTGGTAAATTCTTAATCCCCACCTTTCATGTTTCTGCCTGACATGACATTTTATTTTGTAACATTAAAATAAAGACAGGGGAACAGATAACTGGTATGACTGCAAGCTAGAAGGACACAAATGTGTGGACAGCAATTCCAATTTTCAAAGCATGAACTAGCTCCAGAAGTCACTTTCTATTTAAGGAGAGATTTTTTTTATAATGCACTGTATAATCAGCACCAACATGCAGCACAGAGCTTTGTATTTAACACATACTAAAAAAACACCCAAACAGTTCTTTGGTCAATGTACTTTGGGTCAGAGAAACATGATTTAACGAATGTCAATATATGCTTTTTAAAATATTTGCAAATGCTATTTGGGCCAATTAGATCAACTTATTACAGTGGAAAAGTAGAAAAATATTCTTCACTACAGATATCGGGCATATCCCCACTGTGTGTTTATAAAAAATTAAAAACAATATATATCAGTGGAGAAATTTTTAGTAAGCCTAATAAGTCAAACAAAAGCATTAATATCATATTGTGAAATATATCATAAACACTATAGGAAAGGAATAAAAGGAATATTTTGACACAGTGTGAGGTATCTAACCGACTCACAAAACTAATAAGACAAAGAGAACGGCAGTATCCCGTACCTGTAGGAGTGCTGCTCCTGAAAGAGGAGGAGGGTGTAATAGGAGGAGTCACTGGTGGAGTGAGGTTTCCACTGGTGTGTCGCGGTGGAGTGGACACACAGTTCCGTGATAAGCTGCCTGCAAGGGAGAGAGACAGCTTTGGCTGGACTTTTTTCTTCAGAGAGTCGTGTTCCCTCCTGGCAGCATCGGTCATAAACCTAGAGGAAATTCCAGTAATGATGAGAATGATCCTAAAAATTTAAGTTTATCAACTAAAGCCATCATTGTAGATTGGTGTTATATAAAGGAAGTTATGTCCATATCCATTTTGATACTCGAGTGCCTTTACAAGCAGCCAGTATTTTATACAACGTGAACATTATACAAAAAGTAATGTGCTTCTTGAAACATGGGGTTGTTTGTTTACATTTTTACAAGTTTTGGAACCAAATGTTACACATTAAAAATCTATTCGGCTTTTGGTATATGAATTATACTCAGTAGACAACTCGTGTGCAAAATACTGTTTAGTGTTTCTCTTATATAAATACCTATGCATGCAGGTGCATTTTAATAAACTAAGACAAAGTAAAATTAAAGAATTCAGGTAGCAAGTAATATTAATGCTACTAGTGCACCAGATGAAGCCTATTTTTACTCTTCTGAGCTCAACATTGCAGAACACAATTAAGATTAACTGACAAGTAAGTCAGTCCTTCTTATACATTAGTTTTTTAGGGTGTCATGCTGAAATATTAAACTAGTAGAAGGATGTCTAGTAGAAGGATGCAAACTTTCTTTAGGTTTTTGGAAATACTTGTTTTTTTTATCCATTAAGTAATACATTTCACTACTGCCTGAGTACAACATTAACATGCTGGATAATACACTCATTTCTAATAATGTAGTAATTAAAGTAACAATACCAATTTACGCTAAAAACATTAACTACATAATTAAAAATTCAACAATTTGAACAGGTTTGTTGTTTGGGATGCAGATGTAACAATAGTTACCAAGCATGTATCGATCAGCCCTAGCATTATTACAGTATATTATATGTTTTTGTTTGACGTAAGACTTAATTTTGTAATGCTGTAGTTTTAAAATGGATCAAATGAAGAGCAGTTCCTAAAAGCTCATTGGTTACTTGAACCAGCCAGCGGAAAAGAACTATAGTTTCCAATATTGAATTACTTACTTTGAGTTTTACACTGTAAAATGCACGTGACAAAAATAAAACATTCACAGGAATGTTGTTAAAGCTGGTTCAGAGTTAACAGACTACAGTTCAAAGCCACATCACGCCGATTCCTCTTTTCTTAAAGAAGCTTTTATAACAGTGAAGCGCATGAGACCGAACACATTCTCTCAGCTTGGAAGATTCATTCAAACATCACGTTACCCAGAACATCAGAACACATGTCTTCATCAGTACAAGGCACATATGGAGTCTGAAGTTGGTTTGAAGTCCCTAATAGAGCCATAAAAGAACGAGCCATTCTCGAGAATCTAAAACACTACCATACACAGCAATAATGTCTAGGATAATTAAGATTAAAGCTAAAAACTAATTAACTAAGTCAAACATAATAATATGAATCAGGAATATTTAAACAGGTTTAAGTATTTGGAGATGATGATGTTATCAAAAATTATTCAGCAGCCAGTTATGTTTCATGCACATTATAAAGTGTATTTTTTTAATAAGAAAGAGCAGGAAAATTGTAATATTCCTAAAATCAAATCTATCAAGGTATAATACAGTAAACCCAATTCCAAAATTCTCAAGCTAAAGCCAGCAGGATCGAATTTACTTTGTAAAATCCAAAGCCTCACATGTAACAGCCAAAACTTCCACAGTTTATGAGACTGGTGTTTATTAACAAGAGGAAAGTACAATACTGTGCAAAAGTTTTAGGCAGGTGTGAAAAAAATGCTGTAAACTATGAATGCTTTCAAAAATATAAATAATAATTGTTTATTTTTACCAATTTACAAAATTCAAAGTGAGCAAAAAAAAAAAGAAAAATTTAAATCAAACCAATATTTGTTGTTACTACCCTTTGCCTTCAAACCAGCATCAATTTTTATTTGAATTATATCTTATTTGAATTATATCTAGGATTATAGGTGTACTGTCAACCAATTATACCAAACCGGTGCTGATGATTATCGATTTCACAAGTAGGTTGAAACAGTCATTAAGTAAAACAGATACTGCTGTGTAGGAGGCTTAAAATTTGGTGAGGAACAGCCAAACTCTGCTACCAGGCTAAGGTTGTAGAAGACAGTTTCATGATACAGGTTATACACCATGGCAAGACTGAGCATTGCAACAAGACACAAGGTAGTTATACTGCATCCCACACAAAGATTTCCAAGCAGACTGGGGTTTCAAGATGTGCTGTTCAAGTTCTTTTGAAGAAGCACAAAGAAATGGGAAACACTGAGGATCGTAGACGCAGTTGTCGGCCAAGAAATCTTAGTGCAGCAGATGAAAGACATATCAAATTTATTTCCCTTCTAAATTGGAGGTTGTCTAACCGTGCCATCACCTCAGAACTGGCAAAAACCAGTGGGAACCTGCTACACCCATCTACTGTCTGGAGAAGTCTGGCCAGAAGTGGTCTTCATGGAAGAGTTGCAGCCAAAAAGCCAATCCTTCTACATGGAAACAAGGCCAAGTGACTAAACTATGCACGAAAACATAGAAACTGGGTTGCAGAAAAATGGCAGCAGGTGCTATGGACTGATGAATCAAAATTTTAAACATTTGGCTGTAGCAGAAGGCAGTTTGTTCATTGAAGGGCTGGAGAGCGGTACAATAATGAGTGTCTACAAGCAACAGTGAAACATGGTGGAGGTTACTAACAAGTCTGGGTTTGCATTTCTGCAAATTGAGTTGGAGATTTGGTCAGGATTAATGGTATCCTCAATGCTGAAAGAATACAGGCAGATTCTTATCCATCATGCAATACCATCAGGAAGACATATGATTGGCCTAAAATTTATTTTGCAGCAGGATGACGACCCCAAGCATACAGCCAATGTCATTAAGAAATATCTTCAGTGTAAAGAAGAAGAAGAATTCCTGGAAGTGATGCTATGGCCCCCACAGAGCCCTGATCTCAACATCATCAAGTCTGTCTGGGATAACATGAAGAGACAGAAGAATTTGAAAAAGCCTACAGGAAAAAGTCTACAGAAAATCTGTGAATCTCAAATATGTTTGGAACAACGTACCAGCCAAGTTCTTTCAAAAACTATGTGCAAGTATACCTAGAAAGCAAAGGGTGGTCACACCAAATATTGATTTGATTTACATTTCTTTTCTGTTCATTCACAGCATTTTGATAATTGATGAAAATAAACTATTAACACTTCCATTTTTGAAAGCATTAATAGTTTACAGCATTTTTTCACACCTGCCTAAAACTTTGGCACAGAACTGTATATCAGTACTGACTGGAAGTCAGCTGCTACAAACTCTTAATAAATCAAGAGCAAAATCTAAAGTATGAAAATGCTTTATTTTAAAACAATCCTTACACATGTGAAAACTTAAAAGACTTAGAATTTATGACTTACAAATTATTTTTACAGTTATTGATCATCACCATGTGGTGATGACTGGACACGAGGACTGGATATCAAGTTTTATAACTGTTTTAAAATATAACAATTCACAAATTTTACAAATAAACAATTTTAACATTTAAAGCAACCTGGTTTAAATAAAATCTTTAGGTTCCTGGCACTGGTTACTGATGGCCGAGTTGTTAGTCCACTTGTCAATGAGCATATTACATTTACATTTAGTCATTTAGCAGAAACTTTTATCCAAAGCGACTTACATACAAGAACTACAAAAGTCAGTAGTTATGAGGAAAACTAGCTACATTGTAGAATTGAGTGTAGCTAAGTGTAGCATGTGAATATATAAGCATGGTGTAATGTCTTGTGATCATTGATCAGTCAGCTTCTGCTGTGGCTGCACATTACTCTTGCTTCAATTAAAAGTCCAAATCGATCTAAAAGCTTATTTTTCATTTATTGTGATTGCCTTCCTCACTTGATTTGCATCTCTCGCAGCTTTACCGTGGTGAGTCCCACCCATTTAAGTCCTGTTCTTTTCATGGATATGCTTTGCATTTGGTTAAAATGCACCTTCACCAACACTGAATAACTTTTTAAAAATTCCTCTCTTTTAATAAAGTATTCTGTTAATTTTACATGAAGATTACCCCCCCATGTCACAAATGAGTTAAATAATCATAATGAAAGTAGAATTAAACAGGTTGGGGAAGACAACAAGACTTATAACTTATAAGGTTTCTCGCCTTTGTTTGACACGAAAATTGTCAAGTCTGAAAAGAATAATATTGTCTATAGGTTAATTATCTTCCGCTTTTATCCTCTATAAGGGTCGCGGGGTGGTTTCCCATGCCCATCCAGGGAGAACGTTTCGGGCGCTGTGCAGATATGCCAGGATAGGGCGCCAATCTATCGCTGGGCACCTACTCACTCACACAGACACATTCTATATGGAGCAATTTGGAGAATTCAACTGACCTTGATCCATGTTTTTTTTTTTTTGGACTTTCGGGGGGAAACCGGAGAACCCGGAGGAAACCCACGCGGACACAGGGAGAACATGGAAACTCAACCAAGATTAGGATTCGAACAGGAATCTTTAGCGCGAAGAGGCGAACAAGCCGCCCTGTCTATAGGTTAAGCATTTACTAATTTGCTTTTGGAATATAGTCATGGTCAAAAATATTTTGACTGACACAAAGTTTGCTTCAGTGTATTTAGGTCATTTTGTCATATGTTTCTACTGACAAACAATTTTAATCGTTTCATGATTTTACAAAAATGAACCACTTTCAGGCAAAGACTCAATATTCAGTGTTAACCCCCCACCCATAAAAAAAAGACTTCTGTGCGCCTTGACATGCAGGATATTAAGCTTCTGGGCCAAGTCTTGACTGATGCCAACCCAGTCTTGCTTCACTACTGCCTGGACTTTATTATAATTCAGTGTTTTTGTTAACTGTGCTTTTTTATTTAACCACCACAGGTTTTCAATGGCATCTGGGGAGTTTCCTGGTCATGGACACGAAATTTCAATTTTTTTTTAAATAAATTTATCAATTCTGCCAATCCTCCTCGACAATTAGGAGAAATTGCTCTTGGAGGATGTTGGATTTGATACCATTCTTTATTTTTGGCAGTGTTTATAGGCAAAACTATGAGTGAGCTCATTCCATTGGATGGAAGCAACCTCACATATGAATGGTTTTGGAATGCTTTATTGCTGGCATAACACAGGACTCAAGGTAGCGCTTACCTTTTCTTTTCCGGCAATCTTTATTCCAGAGGTTCCAAACATTCTGAAGGGGGCTTTATCAGATAGTAACTTTTACTCCACTTCTTTTCCCTTCAATCCCTGTACTTCCTGTTGAATATCACTCTGCCCTTAGTGTTTTTTCTTGGAATCAAGAAAATCAGGCAATTTTTTAAAGGCTATTGCCACACCTTCCGAGCATATTTACTCAAACCTGCCTGTTGCCATTTCTAATCTATATAATTTGGATAACTGTATATGTCCAGTGGTACAGATAAGGAGACTGTTTTTCGTTCCATCGCAACATGTGCCACAGTGCATAAATTTAGGTTCATAAAGGCATAAAAATTTGGTGCAGAAAAACTTTACTAACAAACACAGTGCTTTAATCTTAACCCAAACAAACACCTTCAGGGTTAATTAGCAACAGAAATCCAAATTCAGAAACCCCAAATACATTTTTGACCCCACACAATCTCTTCTAAATGAATAGGGAAATAATTCTCACACACACCTTTACCTTCCAAAATCTTGCAGAAAGCCTTCATTTAATGGGTGGAATTTATTGTAGCTACAAAGAGGGGTAAGAAGTCAAAGCTCCAGTAGGTGTATGTTTGGGTATTTTAACACTCTAACATAGGTTCAGTACCCTTCCGCCTCCAAACCATAATTAGGATAACACTTAGAAAATAAACAGACGACTGCAATGGGCAAATGCACTGATCAAAAGGTTTGTCCCCATGAATTTGTGCACATCATACATCATACTGACATATGCAATTCAGAGTGTTCATTGTTTTTACCTGTTAATATAGCTGAGGGCAACATAAGTTGGCTGTTGTAGTTCCTGTTTCTCGAGCACACGAGGGTCCGTGTCTGAGACGAAACAAAAAAGAGGGGGGAGAGAGAGAGATGTTTTGTTAGAAACTGAAACATTGGTGCTCCCAAACCTCTGTCCTGCTGTGTGTTCTGGAAAACAGCTTCAAACACCTGTCAGAATTTCATTGTTAGCTTACTGGTATTTTGAGTACAAGATCCCAGTTTTGCTTTTTGTCTGATTATCACAGCTATAAATGGGAAGAATAACAGAAAACAGTGCAAACCTTGCGTGAGAGTGTGAGGAGCTAATTATCTGGTAACAACTTTTTCCATGAAGGCACTCATTTTGAGTGTGGACAATCCCCACAGCGTATATAAAGCCAAACTATTACTCATTTCAGTCTCACCCAGTGGTTCTCTAAAACTACAGATTCCTGCCACTCACCAGCCTCCAATCACTCCCAGATGGCAGTTAACTCCATTAATAAACTTTGTCATTAAATGTAAATGAACAGAGGAATTACTCAAAGGTTCTGACTATGAATATGCGGGAACTAGAGTCACATGCATGGTCTTTCCAGGCAATTTGGCTTTTATTTTGACTTGATCACAAAAAGCCAAAAATCACTTACAAAAACAGTTAGTCATTTGGGTGCTAGTTAAACCACATTACTCAAATTCACGTTACTTTATATGAAGGGTGTTTCAGCAATGTGCTTTGTTAAAAGTGTAGAGTAGGTCTTCACAGGCCCACATCAGCATACTGAATTGGTATGAGTAAATGATGGTCAGAATCCCATCCGCAAAGCTTAAACCAAAACCACACAAAGGTAGGACCGGTGTCACTAACAGGAAAGTTTTAGAAACGTGTGGTCTAAGCCATGACATGCTACTGCCCCCTGGTGTGATGGAACACAATTCCTTTAGGGCAGAGAGCTGTTTCTTAAAGTGCTAGAACACACCAGCGTGGACCCTCAGGAGAGCCTCAGCTCTGTGGAATTTGAACACAGTTTGGACAACTGTTTTTGGAAAGTTTTTTATTACACGAGAAATCCACAGGTCCTCAGGCCTTATGTGCACTCTGTGTTTAGCTTTGCCCACAGTCTTACTGCCCTGGCAGGCTAATTGTTTTCAGATGCCCACCTCTAGGGGCATTCTCCAACACCATTAAGACAAAACAAGACTTTATCACATAAGGCTTTGAATAAACCCAGGCACACAAACACCCCACGGTGCCTCTAGATGTCTCTTTACTCTACTGCTAATGTAAACACATTTATTTTTTTCCCTTTACATGGAAACCATAGTTATTTTAGCTCTCCAAAAACCACACCATGCCCCCAATAAGAGAGATGCAAAGCGTCTGAATTTGCACAGCAAATCCAGAGTGCCATCTCAAGCTCCTCAGAAACTCATAATTACGCAGGCATGCAGACAGTACCACCTGGTATTCAACTGCGCCAAAATTTCAAACAGCAAAGAGCTATGTGAACTGAAAACCACAGCATACTTCTACCTACAGGTAGCATTATGTGATGTAAGTCACTGCAACATTGGCCATTTGTCATTTTGCACTCTACTGAAGTGTTTCATTACTTGGAAGCACTGTGTGCGAGATTTGACACTTTCCAGCCACACACACCAAAACATATTAAGATCAGCATTATTCTTCTGCTCTAGAACAGAGGGTGGTATGCACATGCACACTCACCCCTGCTCAACAGCCACACAATTAGCCATGGATCAATCCCCCCACACACTCCGTAAATCACACACTGGCATCCGGGGGCCAATCAGAGGGCTGATGCAGCAGCCTGCCAGAGCCAAGCTAAGGAGAACATTGGATCGGCAGGTGGTCCACGGCGGTGGTCTCCTCTCCTATTTTTTTATCTCTTTGCACAGACATACATACTTTGTTCATTAAGACCAGGGTCGAGACTACGTGGTGTCCTGGTTAAGCAAGATTAAAAATGTTTGATGTTTGGTTTTAATACAATGCTTTGTTTCATTAATTTAGAATGTTGTTATTTGCAAGTTGAATTACTTACAGTCAATTTCTTAAATTTAATAGTTTAATTTAAATTTCTTAATAGGAAGTACTTTATGTTTGAAAAAACTAGACAAACTCTGAGGTCGTCACAGTGTGGCTTCACATATCGTGAAAACGTGGCATACCGCCCATGGAACGAAGAGCGGTGTGAACATGCAAGCAAGCTGAAGCAGCAAGCAAAATGCTTTCATTAGAACATAGCCATAAACGCAGCCATGTTCGCCTCATTGGCTCTTTATGTACCTCATCCTGTTTTCCTCATTCTAACTCTGCCAGCACAAACAATCTCCACTACTCAGACATGACTGCCTCCCAGATCCCTCCCTCCATCTTGCTCAGTGTACGGTGGTATGCCTTTGTGTGGCCCTCGTCATGGTGACACGTTTACGGCAATGACCGACATGTGGGAGTGGGAGTACGTGAACAGTATCACGAACTTGAGGGCTACACGCTTGAAAGCTTTACTTGTGTGGCTAAAGAAGGCATTTCTGCACTGTGTCATTGGGACGCATCAACGTCAAACAAGAAAAGGCTCATCACATCACACCTCTCTGGTGACCTTAATCAGAGACAACCGCCCAACTCAACCAACTAAGGTATTACGAGGCCTTCCTGTCATTAGCTATGCGTAGTGAGATGCAGTGTTGGGCCTGGCTTATTCTCAGACCCCCCACCCCTGATGGAGTGAACTGTGGCAGGAGGAACAATGAAAATGAGCAGGGGGTATGGGGTAAAGCTAATTAGCTTGGCCAGGTGCAGCTATGGGAACACCACTAACTGCTCCTCAAATTTATTATTTCCGTTTAGGGATGCATTCCAGGTGCCCTAATTGAGCCAGAGGGTGAGGCACTCATTGTACCAGAAGACCAAATTGGGACCAGGTAAAGCATCAGCTGTCTCAGTGGCAACCAATGACTAACTGCTTCCTATTAGAGGTATACAGCTTAACTCATAGTAAAATTGTTCCTTCAGCACAGGGACATGTAGTTTTCCCCTTTTATTTATTTTCCCTAAAAATGAGGCAAAAACATATCTAACAAGATTGTGTTTTAAGGCCTTTGTTTAAAGACCAGAAGTTTCCATTTGGTTTTCTGTACTTTTTAAAGTCTCATGTGGCTCCTGAGTGGCTTAAGAGAAAAGCATTTATCTTTTAATTAACATTGGGTTTATGTACCACAAGTGGATGGAAAAAATTTAAAAAGGAAAGAAAAGAAAAAAAGAGGCAGTTGGTGTCGTCTTCTGAGCAAGTGGATCAGTCCAAAGCTGTTACATGACAAGTTTTCCACACACAGTCTGTCAACTTGAGGATCGAAACTTTTATAATACAAGGAATATTTCAAAATACTGACACAAGGCCATCTTGTTGTAAAGAAAAGGAAAAAATAGAAAACAATTGTGATATACATGACTAGCTTTAGCATTAATAAATCAATAATTAATGTTACAGTCAAAAATATTTAATATACTTAATTTAATTCAATGACAGAATGTATATCACGAGGATTTAAAAACATTCATCTCACAAATTCTACATTAGTTTAACAAAAAGTTTAGTTCATTGTTAATATTCAGAGATGTTTAAGAGGGTGAACTGTTAATTATGGTAATTACAGTTTTTACATTTAATTACAAAAGGAAAGTAACTTGACAAAAGCACAAGTCAAACTATTTCAGGAAATATTCAAGATCTATTTGACACAGATCACAAACCATGGAATGGATTCAGGTTACAAACTAATTTGATACGCTACATGGCCAAATGACACACTTTTTAATTAATGAGTTTAACCTAAGCCCCTTTTGTTCCAACAAAGGGACAAAGAGTCCCAAAATTTTAACTCTAATACATTACAACTAAAACGAAAAAGAAGGCCTTTCCTTTTTTCATGAACATGGCCTTGGACACAAAGCAGTGCATGAACACTAGGGTTGGTTATTGTTTAAATCTTTCTCAATATTTATATTATGGTTTTACTTTATTTAAAACAACTAGCTCAAAAGTGTTTTAAAAGGGGTTTATTTTTTATATTTATCGCAAACTGGAAATTGAAATAGAACTATATATAAATAAAAATACATTAAGATATCAGTTTCCATCAAAACCACTAAGAGATCTGAACAATTTTGTAACTTTGTGTGTGTGAGAATCTAAAATAATATTTCAATATATTCATACTTGTAATACAATATCAATAACATGAAGTATCTTCTCCCATTTGGCAGACAAACTGGAAGTGGAGATAAAAAAGTTATAATCATGAGGCATGCTTTCATTACAAAAAAAACAGATCAGTGGATAAGAGTATGTGAGTGGACTCTTGGTGAAGGTATAATTTACAAGTTTCATAGAATCCGACAAGACAATTTCGATATGTATATAATTCCAAAATTAATTTGTTTTAATGTGAATGTATACAAGAGTTACACAAAAATTTCATGGTACCTCTCATACGCTCATGACAAATGATTTAATAGTACTAATAATGTCTCTCTACATCAAACATATATTACAAAAACTTATTTCAACTCCTGTCTGAGAGCTTGGACACAGTCTGAATCTAAGTTTTAATAGCAAAAATCCAGCTGGCTGATAGTAATAAATTTCAAATCAATATTATCACCACAGCCTCTTTACTCAGACAAAGCGGCACAGTTTTTCTGACTCGTCCCACCAGTGATTCCCAGAACTTACATTCAGAAGCTTTCTGATGGTGTGAGTGGGTTCATGTTAGAAAGTACTAGTGTCACATCAAGAGTGAGCTTGTTACAGAGGCCGTCTTAAAAGCATTGGAACAGATGTGAAAAACACATGCATCATTGTTTGTGCAATCACATTGATCCCACCAGATTATTTGCTGTTTTGTTGATTCATTAAAAGAAACCAACATTAGTGCATGTTTAAGCAGCAGCATGGTGAAGCAGTTAGCACATCCTCTTCTCAAAATTAAAGGTCCTAAATTCCAGTCCTGATTATGGTGAACAAAGTTTCTTTCAATATGGACTCTGCATGTCCTCCCCATGCCTGCATGAGTTTACACTGTTTAGGTAAATGAAAAAAAACCTTATTACTGTATTACTAGTAACTGTTGCTGCTGAGAAAAACACTAATGCTGTCCAGACAAACTAAAGAAACAATCCTGAGTCTAATATTATCCCATCAAAAATGCAAATATTTAAGATAAACAGATAAAAATAGAAAAGGAAAAAAGCTACAGATGAATTTTGACTTGATTAAAATTATGAAAAACAAAAAATATAGATAAAGTGTATACAAAAATCAATAAATAATCCAGCACATACAAGTGAGCAAAAGTACACTACTATGAATGAATAAACAGATATTCTCTTTTTCATTGTCCCAAGTATCCAGAAGACAACAATTATATGGTTACACTCACTAGAATGAGTCAGACAATTTAGTTTTTGTCAAAACAAGCTGTTTTTGTCATAAAAAGCCATCTGACAGCTCATCAATCAAATAAGAATTGTCTTGGTGATTTCATATAGTCCTTCTAAATGACATGAATCAGTTTTTGTTTTGTATATCATAAGGATTGTCTATAAACGGACATAGAAATAAAAATAGGTCTTGGAACATGCACTACTCGTGTCATTAATGACATTACTGTTGGTTGTTCATGTGAGCAAAAAACACCTAATCCTATTTGTTCTGGTGGGTTCACTTACTTTAACACATCAGCATTTAAGTGTTGGTCTTCGCTTAACATGACTGGTATTTTCCACACACAAAGAAGTAGGCTTTGGAAAACGGCTTTTAGAGTGGAATAATTTTAACGTATAGGTGTGTGGATAGAAAAACAATCTATCTGGAAATGATAATGACAATCCTTACCTCACACTAAGCTAGTTATGCTTTCAATAGGTGGGAAGCGATTGTCTTTTGCTAGGTTTCCTATATTATTTGGTGTCCACTTTATCCTATCACAGACTTTTGTAAAAGTTGCTTTACCTATTTTGTTTTATTGTGGTGGAGGAAAAAATATGTCTACAAAAAAAACAAACCAAAGTTTGATCAGTCATGACGCAACCTCTGCTACGCTCTTCAATTGTTCATTCAGAGTTAAACTGTATAACTGAATGCACTTTTTTTTCATTTTAAAACGGCTGTTTTGATTAAAACCTACACTTTGCACTACGCTCACATGGTATGAAAGTTGTCTGTATGACAGCATGGTTGCACATACTGCATTTAAAATTCCTCCTTTAGAGCTTTGTTCTTACAATTGCTCATTTCATCCTACAATACAAAGCCCAGTAAATTATACATGTTGAGAAATTTCATAGCCTTGCCAACTTTTGCCATGCTGTGCACTGAAAATTTACTCAGACTGCACCTTATACATTATTTAAAATGCCGACTTGCACAAAAAATTTGGGCTGCAACCAGATTGGATAAAAAAAACAACAACATAATTTACCAATGTTTTTATTTTGCTCTGGAAACAAAAGAAACAGAAGACTTGTTGAATTGGGTTTAAAAAGCAGACTTTGGTTATTAATTATAAACTGGTATGATTCGTAAAGGTGAATACAATACATACTTTAGCAAATATTAAAACCACCTCTCTGTCTACAAATGATAAAACAGGGTGTGTTCTTGGGGGAGATCTGTACCTGTATGCATGAAGCATCTGTTGTTATTTGTAATGGACAAAAATATGAAATAAATCTAAATTACCGTGTATGTCCCAAAAGTAAAAAGTCAAATTACAAATCTCAGTGAGTCTGATGTCATGGGTATAATAATTCAGCACTAATCTGATACCTTACAATCACTCCTACATGACAGTGTTTTAAATAGGTAACATCACTAACATTAAAAACATGCTTTGGTTTTAATAATAAGAGGGGTTTCCATACATCTTTGAACTCTATAATATGGTACTCTTACTGCACATGTACAGGAAGAAATGGACAGCACCACCTACAGCCCAGGAATCACCACAGTACCTTTAGTGGAATGTGGGCCTCGTCTAGCCTGGTACTAATTAAAGACGGGAATGTGTTGAGCAGCAGGTCCCCAGATGAGGAGGAAGAGAGGCCAGAATCTGCCAGCGCTCCCTGTAATTAGGCTGCATTGCTTTGGAGAGCGTGCCAGAATTCGCACTTCGCTGCAAGGAAGGCAGGAGGGAGTGGTTTCAGGGATCCAGGGATTTTTGTCTACTCCAGGGCCCACTAATTACCTCATTACTGACCAATAAGGTCGATCACACGTTTAACTCACACCTTACATGCCAAACTGACTAATAAGGAACTGAACCCTCCGATATAACGAAGCAAGGCCAATGCAGATTCTATCGCCTCAAACGGCTAAGTCAAGTAACATGAAGTCTGTTACTATGGTGACGGGGTCTGGAATGTCACCCATTTCTTTTAACAAACAAGGATAGACACTTTGTAAGCATAATAAATACAGATCACTCAAATCAATCTGTACTGCTAATGAAGCACAGTGAGTCAGTGAAAAACAACATTAATAACACCAGTTTGAAGCAGTGTAGGTCTCAGTGAACAAGACAAGCCTTGCTCTGGTGTACATCATAAAGCGGCTCCTTTAACAATGAACAGTGTGTGGCAGCTCTCCAGAACGCAACAGTAATTCTGCTCTGGGAGCGGTAATCAGCCAAGTCACTTCATTTTCACAATAGACACAATGTGCAATTATGCAGATGGATTGGGATTTGCATAAGGGCAATTTCTGAATTAGTGAGCTGTCTCAATTGTTTTTTAATCAGCCATTATAAATTTAAACTGAATAACAAGACATTGAATTATTTAACATCTCCAATTTAAACAAAAACATAGACTGCCTATTCATTTATTGGTCTATAAGAACAAAAAGAATTCCAAACAAATATAATACATAATGATCACACTACTAAAAAATAATGAGCAGTATTCCACTCATTTCTAATGTTCAATGTCTAAAGTTATTAAACTTTAAAAAAATGATCCACCCTCAATGTTTATACCTATAATCCAATTACCTATGTCAACTAAGCCTTTTTATACTATTCTGTGATTAAAGTCAGCAGGGCAGAATAATAACAAGTCCAGAAATCTCACTTAACATAAAGTACAGTCAAAAGTGTGTATATTAGATGATAAAATCTCACTATGAGAGATTGTATGTTGTTTCCTACATTTGACAGTGCAACCACATGAACATAAGGTTATCAAGTTGTTTAATAGGTAATCCTTTCAGTGTGTAGTTTTGTAATGTGCCATTATATTTACATTATTTAGCTATATTAATCATTCCAAAAATGTCTGGTTGAATGGGAATGGCAGTGAAACGTAATAATTGTTAGTCAATAAAACATATATATAAATATATATTTTAACATTATATAAATTCTTATGTCTATAATACAGTCTGCATCTCACACTTTTAAAGATGCTTGACTCAAAGACGTCTATATGGGCGTGAACATGAAGTGTGGCTTTACATTTGAGCGCACACTTCCCTCTGCTGGTCAAACAAAAAAGAACAGAAGAATGAAAGAACATTCAAATAATGTTTTGTCTGCACGTGTTAAAATTGTACATATTAGTTAATAAAATTCAATAATTAACCACAGTTGTTAAAGAAGTAATGATACAGAGCAAGGTCTTTCAATTAAACGATATCAGCCCACGACAATTCTGACAGACATCACACATGCCTTGTAGAATATGCCACAATATTTTAAATGTACTGTATCTTTAAATACTATATTCTTATAATTATCATGGTCTACAATCTTTAAAAACTCTTACTACACTTTTAAAGTCAATCCATGTAACAGAGCCCATGAGCTTCAGAATCAGGGAAAAAACAAAATGTGGCTAAAATAATAACACATTATATTATATTTCGTTTAGTTTTTGTCACTCATACATTTTAAATGACCTATTCTTTAAAATTAGAATACCAATAAACGATGTTATTTTTTTAAATATAATTGATAATTGCAAGTTTATCAGAATGTTCTGTGCATTACCTTTGTAGTGTTTATTCTTGACACCATTTATTATCAAACATCTATCATCTGATGATCCAGAACACGTGTAAATGCCCAGTAATGCTTAGTAATCTGTCCAGATAAATATTATCGAATGCTTTCTTTCACTTGGCAAGGTCTGCCATCATGAATAAATGTAATTTAACAATAAAGAAATTAACGTTTTTTCCCCACATTTAGTTATGTAAGCAACTAGTAAGTCCCAGTTCCACCAAATACTGCACTTACTGGCCACTTTATTTCTTATCTACTTGTTTTTGCATTCATCATCCATTTTATTATTTGCAGTTAAAATATAGATAAAATGTAAGGTTCTGCAATTATCAAACATATTTGGAATTATTTTGAATGCTGAAAGATTCTTAGCAATGTAGTGACAATGTGGTAGTGGTGGTGTATGTTGCTAAAATCCTTAGTGTCACTGCTGTACTGAAAATTATTTACCAACTAAAACGTCCAGCCACCAGCATCTTGTAGTTAGAATAATAAAATATCTGTGATAAAGAATTACAAAATTATTAACACAAACTGCACAGCGACAGATGAGCCACTGACTCAGGATTTACATCTACAAGGTAAAGCAATAAGGTAAATGTGTAATAGTGTAAATAGTAAGTAGTCTCCAGCAGTATTGTCATCCACTAATACCAACACAACAAACACTTATCAATGTCAGTATCACTGAAGTGATTATAATCATCCACTAACCAAATAGCAACTGTTGTGCTCCTATTTATTTTTATATAAATATTCGTTACAAGGTCTGCAGGTTCTTATTAATTAATTCAATAATTGAAAATCTGTTTTCAGACATGAATAAGGTAGTACTAACACAAATTCACCTTCACAGTACTATTACTTCATGTTTGCATTTAGACCAAACAGTTTGAGGACTTTTGTTTTCAAAAAATATTTCTTTATGCTAAAAACAAGTTAGAATTATTTAAAAACTATATATTACAGGAGACGTAGGTTTGGGTCCGATTTAACCAGACATTACACAATTAAAATAAAAGACAACGTGCCTTAGTTTAATGCATTAAATAAACATTAGATCTTAATTATGCCTTTTAATTAATAGTTTTATTAAACTAATTTGGTCATTACCCCCTATTCAGTAGTAAATGTACACTCAATAGTGTTTTTATAAAAAATAAATTAGAAATAAGAAAATGTGATACTTTAATTCTCATAAAACATTGTTTAATTAAGAAAAATCTAAATGTTTTTACAGACCAACTGCACAGAATTTCATAAATTAATAACATCAGCACTTTTAACCTTCAAACATCTTTGTCATTGTGTAACACCAACTTTACTTTGAATTACATTTACTTTTGGAACAGCGGGTACTACTATCCAAATTGAATTTTTGCCTGGTTTTGTCTAATACAAGACTGCAGATTCTTATTATTTGGATACATTTTCAGATTGTCCTCTTCATGACTCAAAAGGCAAAAGGAGACAGGACAGTCAAGCGCACTCATTCTGTGTCTATGAAGCATGCTGTTACAGCAGAATGAGGTCAGGAATTATATTATATGCTGATATAATTATGGACTCCCTGGTAAGACATCATATTGACAGCATAGTTCAATCTGAATTCCATCAATAAACACTTTCTATATTTATGGTTTTGCAGCTTTTGCTAATAACAGCCTGGATGATTCCATTCCTTTTGGGCATGGATAAATTCTGTTTTTCCTGAAAACAAGCTGAATCGTGACTCAATTGACCACATCACACAGTTTCGAGGGCTATCAAACCATCTGAAATGAGTTGAGGACATATTTGAAAACTCACAGGTGTTCTAGTGTTGAATTAATGTATGGCTTTTATGTTTGTATAATTAGTAGGCACAAATGCATTTATTTAAAAATGCATGTGGTTATGTTTTACAACAGCAGACAGGACTACTTACTAAAAAAAGAGCAGAATCAACAGTTTTAGACCCATTACTCAACAGAAATAATTTAAATCAATTAATCTTCCATCCTACACACCTTTCAAACATTACAGTTTAGATTATCTTATGGCCAAGGGTCTAAAGCATGTATATTAAATAAAATATATTTTTTTCATTGGTAGTAGACTGAAAGTATAAGATATCTTCAATTTACATTTTAATAAAAAACAAAACTCCAATCTGGAACATTTACTAATCATCCACCACCCAAAATAATGCTTTTTCGATTTTTGTCACCTTGGGTGATGCTGAAAATTAGAGGACAGAAACAATTATTTCAGTAACATAGCAGTATAAGTAGAAGAAATTAAAGCATTTCAGTATTATGTGTTCAGGTCAATTGCTGCCATGAACTGACATGGATCCCTGTACAGAGTAAAGCAAAAGTTTCAAGATTGTTCTTAAACAGTAAACAGGAGTATTTATATTATTTTGTCAGAATCAAATATATTCCATTTTAGAAAATAAAATGTGAAATTAGCTGATCGTGATATTTTTAATTGTAGCACAAAAATGTTTCTAAATACTTTAAATACACAAAACAGATTCAAAATAACTTAAAAAGTATGTATAGAAACAAATAGACTGAAGTTTGAAATTTTAGAATTATAATATACTGTCTGGCCAAAGAAAAAAAAAAAAAAAAAAAGTCACGCAATGTACTAAACTTTGATGTATTTGCTGTGGCATTGTTTTCAACATGCGGCACGGTAACTTAGTGGTTAGCACATTCGCCTCTCAGCACTAGGGATTCCCGGGTGGAGTTTCCATGTTCTCCCCGTGTCTGCGTGGGTTTACTCCGAGTTCTCCGCTTTCCTCCCATAGTCCAAAAACATGGATCAAGTCAAAGGAGTTCTCCAAAATTGCCCCATATAGAGTGTGTATGCGTGCGTGTCTGTGTGAGTAAGTGTGTGCCCAGCGATAGATTGGCGCCCTGTCCTGTGTGTATCTGCCCAGCGCCCGAAACTTTCTCCCCTGGATGGGCATGGGGAACCCCACCGTGACCCTAATATAGGATGAACCGGAAGATAATAAATAAATAAATTGTTTTCAACATTTATTTTTGTTCAGCAATTTTTGTTGCTTTTATTTTTTCCAAGACCTTGTATTGATGATGGGAGATTTGGAACACAAGTCTTCTCCAGCACATCCCATAGATTCTCAATGGTTTTCAGGTCCGGACTCTGTGGTGGCCAATCAATGTGTGAAATTGATGTCTAATGCTCCCTGAACCACTCTAAAATAAAACAATTGATGGAATAACCTTATTGTTCAGTATATTCAGGTAGTCAGCTGACATCATCTTTGGGTACATAATTTTTTTTTTTTTTTTCAGTTCACTTTACTTTATTGTCAATGGCTAGAATACCCAGAGGACCATCACAAAGCAGCTATTAATTTAAAAATAATCCAAAAACCAAACATGTCAACAAACAAACCAGCCACGAGAATCCTGTAGGCATCATCCTGTGAGGACTGATAAACGATCAGAGGATGATCAACACAAAAAAGAAATAAACTACTGAGAAAACACTTTAAATAAATGTGGAGCAATAATAAAATCTAATGGACTGCAAAAGAAAAAGACAGTGATGGCTCCAGTGACATTATTGTGTCTGATGTCTTCAATGCAACAAACATTTAATCTTTCTAAAAATGTCTACAAAATAAACAGGCAACTTAGTAGATAGCAACTAATCGATTAATAAGTCATGAACTACATTATATTGACACCTCATATGTAAAAAATGTAATAATTGTTTTATATTATCAAATCAAAGTCTTATTAAGTTGATATTCTTTATTTAAGTATATAAGGATTGGAGCAAAATGAATCCTTTGGTAAATATTGCATGATAATTTAAGAGCAATCAAGTCTTATTTCATTTAAAAACGTCAATTTAATTATAACATTATTACCTTGTAGTTAATACTTTGTAGATGTGACAGAATTTATAATGAGGTACACTACTTTGTAAACATGACATCAACATCAGGGAATGCAGTAACTATTCAAGTTACAGCTGGACCTATTTCACAGTGTCTTAGCAGGATGATGACTACAGCATGTGTTAGAGCAGTGTATCCAGCTCTGGCAAACAACGACTAAAGCTGCAAAGTAGTAAAATTTTACAGTATCAATGTCATTCATTTTGTAATGGATAGAACAGACTAAGTCAACCAATCTCTAAATATAATGTCATAATACTGAGCCATTTCCTCTAAACTAAACTGTAAACCACAGACTAGGTCAACATTACAGTAAAACTGCCGTTTTATACAGAGCATGAAAGCTGTAAACCAGACTCCTTGTATTTTCCTTTTACAAATAACCAAACCAAAACAACATGAAGCTGTGACTTAGTATAGCATTTTGGCATTACAAAATTGAATGACATAAAACACAACTGTTTTTGACTTTTTCTGATAGGTTAGTCTGTCGGCTTTCCTATTTACACAGACATAAAATCATCTCCTGGGACTTTCATCACTGCTGGTTTATAGGTAAAACAACAATGACCATTTATTCTTTGAATGCCACAGTATGGCAATAAGAAATTAAGGTGGAATACAAGGCAAGCACCAGTTAAAGTATAAAACTGCATGTTAAAATATGTAGACGTAGTCCTTTGATCTTTGGCCACTGAAGCAAGTAGATATAGAAATATATCCATCCATCCATCATCTTTTACTTTGTTCTATAGTTCAATAGTAGGTGTCGTACTCACGGGGGTTGAGTGTACAGGACAGGGTGCCAATCCATTGCTGAGCATTCATTCATTCATTCATTATCTCCCGCTTTATCCTCTATTAGGGTCGCGGTGGGGTTCCCCATGCCCATCCAGGGGAGAACGTCTCGGGCGCTGGGCAGATAGACCCAGGACAGGGCGCCAATCCATCGCTGGGCACACACTCACTCACACAGACACACTCTATAGGGGGCAATTTTTGAGAATTCAATTAACTTGATCCATGTTTTTGGACTGTGGGAGGAAACCCATGCAGATTAATTTTAAATAAATAATTAAAAAAAAAAGTAATTTCTGGTCATTTGAATGCATTGTGATGCAAACCACTGACTTCGTAAAGATTACAGTGAAATAAAATACTCTTTTATTACCAGTAATACAGGCAAGTAAAACTTGCATTATGTGTAACAAAATAGCAACGCTCAAAAAGTAAGCTCTGTTTACTAAAGTAAAGCCTTTACATATCACAGCAGTAAGTTTTGGAAAGGGATAGGACTAATTAACTAGAATGTGTCTCTTGGGTTTAATATGAGGCCATGATACAGAAGCATGTGTAATATTTAAACTGCGCCAGGATACATATTGATAAATACCACAAACTATATAAACAAAACCACCAGAATAACCTCTTTAACTCCACTTAAGAGATATTCAGGAGTGTTTTTGTAACACACTACATTAGAATTAGAATTAACTATGTGCACAGCAGGAACCCTCACTACAGATGTAATACGTTTTAAAAAAACAACAAAAAAAACACGCTGACTAGGATACTTATGTATTAGGCAAAAATACAAAATATAATGTTATTGTATATTGTATGCTTTGTATGTTAATTGCTGCTTTAATACCACAGCTCGGTGTCTACATTCCACAGGCTACAGAATGATGTCAACTGCCAACTACGAAAACATTACGACAGAGGAATCTGTTAACTACTTCAGATGAAGAATCTGTAAAACTTTTACTGGCCTTTTGGATTTGTTGTAATGATGTCTTTGCTTATCTCATGAATTATATTCTATACATATGGCACACCTTATGTGTAAACAAATGGAATAAGAGTTTTACATTATTAAATCAAATTCTGTTTGCTTCTAGCTGACGAAACAAAAGAACAGAAATATACAAAATATAATGTTATTGTATATTGTATGCTTCGTATGTTAATTGCTGCTTTAATACCACAGCTTGGTGTCTACATTCCACAGGCTACAGAATGATGTCAACTGCCAACTATGAAAACATTACGACAGAGAAATCTGTTAATTATTTTAGAATCTGTAAAACTTTTACTGGCCTTTTGGATTTGTTGTAATGATGTCTGTGTTGATCTGTTTAAAAATGTCTACAAAATATAAACAGTCAACTTAATAGATAGCAACTAATGGATTAATAGTTGCATCTCATGAATTACATTATATACATGTGGCACACCTTATGTGTAAACAAATGAAGTAAGTGTTTGACATTATCAATTCAAATTCTGTTTGGTTCTAGCTGACGAAACCAAAGAAGAACCCTAGAAAACTTTGTATATCAGTAGAGCTGTTATTTTACGTTGTAGCTTTTAATCTCAGAAGAGGGAGGTCAGAATGCAGAGCCAAAGCACAACTCGGTTTTAACAGCAGCGCTCTCGATTTCCGACTGCTGCAGGATGCGGACTGATGTGAACCAGTGTAAACAAAACTGACGCGGAAGAAGCGACCGAACTACAGCTGGGACTGAACTAAATCCCGTTTCTAAAAAGCCATTAGTTTCAGTTATTATAACGGTACATCAGAAACACAATCAACCCCGGTTACTGCAGCGCTGTGAGAGCAGGCCTGGTACAGCAAAGCCAAATCACATTAACAGCTTCGTCTAGCTTCCAGTTGACTTAAGACGTCGTTATTCAGACCTAAAGGTATTGCTATTCAGGATCGCAAGTTTATAAATAATGGCAGCGAGGCGCTTGTCATCGCTACCACACCTAGCAACAGCAGCACAGCGACGCAGGAAGTAACCTCGGTTCCCCGCGTCCGGCCATTGCTGTAATCGCGGCCTCTCTCTTTCTCTCTCTCGATCCTCTCCCGCACTCACCTATGTGATTGTCCTCGATGTGCACGATCAGTTCCGCCAGCGAGTCAAAATGCAGGCCGCAACCTCCGAAGCGACATGTGTTGGAAAAGAAGGAGGCAGCGGCGATGCCTGTCATGGTGGCTGCAACATCGAGCATCGAGCGCGAGCGGAAAGGAGGCGGCACGTAGGCGCACACACCGGCAGGCGCGCGCGCGCGCACGCACACACACACACACACACACACACACACACAGCTGGCGCAGCTGCACGATCACTATGGGGAGGGACTTGCAACAAATCCATATGACTGCTCTGTCACTCTCTCTTGTAGCACTCCTGTAGCACTTATCTGCCTCTGGTAGCAACATTTTGTGGGTGTGGTAGCTCAGTGGTTAGGGTGTTAGGCTAAAGGTTGGGGGTTCAAATCCCAGCTTCACTGACGTTACCAATGTGGGTCCTTGAGCAAGACCCTTTTTGCTCCAGGGATGCTGTGGTCCACCCTGTGCTCGCTTTGTAAGACGCTTTAGATAAAAACGTCTGCTAAATGACCAAATGTCATTTTGATGGATGTAAAATCCAGGTACGCCTCTATACAATACGGACACACATATTGGGGCACCCATACATTACAGTTACAGGAACTTTTATGATATACACACATATACACACACTGGTGAAGTCAGCGCATGTGTCCCAGATCGGTGGGCAGCCCTGTATACAGTGTCCTCGAAGCATTTGCATTTGGTCATTTAGCAGACGCTTTTATCCAAAGCGACATACAAGGTGAACACAGGGTTAATCACAATATCCCAGCAGTGAGGGCCTTGCTCAAGGACCCACAATAGTAACTTCAGTGGACCTGGGATTTGAACCGCCAAACTTCAGATTGATAGCTCTAACCATTGAGCTACCACGCCCACATAAGCAACTGGGGTTAGGTGTCTTGCTCAAGGGCACTTCAGCCATTATACTTGGTGGGACCAGGTGGACCTTCAAGTCCAAAGGCTGGTTCCTTAACCACACGCCTGCCCCAATTTCGTCTACAGGAATCTCATCCAACAATGCATTTGTGAACATTGCATTGTGCACTGGGGCACAGTCATGCTGGATTGGAAAAGGACCTTCCCCAAACTCTTAAAGTTTGAGGTGTAAAATTGTATGTGAAGCATGGCTAAATGCTTGGGACCTGAACATATGAATACAGAGATTAAAATGTGAGTCGCAAAACTTTTCTCCATACTGTAAAGGGGTGTCTAGAGTGGATAGTGAATGCACAAGGTAATGAGGGTAAATGAAGAAATGATAAGGTTAAGTAGTTTGCGGGGAATGAAATTCGTCCGACAAGACCATGGTGCAGCAAGTTGCAGCAAAGCAATCAGCATGACTGCACCATTTCATCATTGTTTTGTGTAACATGAGCCTAATAAACTGCAGGTGTATGACTCTGAAACAAATGCAAAGCATTTCCTAATATCTATACAATCTATACACAGAGCAGTAAATATACAAAACACTTTTCATTACATTCCTGTTTACTGTCAAAAAGTTGTACTGAGCATTTAAGAGTTAACTAAAATGTTTGTGATAAAAAAAAACATATGTAGTTCAGAAAAACATGTGTATACCATTGAATAGAAATTGGTTGTGCTGCAAAAAAAGATACACATATAAATATATCTAAATTTATGCAAAGTGATACTATGTAAGCATGTCTATCTGATACCTAAATGGTCATTCATTCAGTATATAAAAACAAAATTAAAATTCACATTACTGTGTAATTATAGACCGATATCCGTTCATATTTAATACTTTGAAAACCAGTTCTCTTTCAGTGTGGCTTAGTGGTTAGCACATACACCTCTTAGCGCCGGGGATCCACATTCAAATCAAGTCTCCGGTTTCCTTCCACAGTCAAAAAACATGGATTAAGGACAATTTAAGTGCTCTAAATTGGATTTAAACATTTGGATCAAGGCATACATTTGAAACTAAATGGTTAGCCTTTCAGCTCTAGGGATCTAGGTTTAAATTCTGATCTGGGTCTTTACATTTATCCTTTCATTCATTATCTTCCGCTTTGTCCTATATTGTGGGGGGGGGGGTCTTAATATTTAACGTCTTAATATTTTTCTGTGCAAAAAAATAAATAAATAAATAAAAATTAAGATGAATTAGCAGGACAAAGCATAGTATGCGTATTATTGCAATAATGGCAATATTTTTTTCAAATTCCAACGATGAAAGCAATTCCACCTTATAGCCACTCAGGGGCAGTATGGGACACAAAACCGAATGTGATTTTTGGCACATTAATAGTATAGCCATTTTAGTCAATATAAAAAATATTTTTTAACAATAGTTTATGTTTAAAATAATTTTTTAACTAATTAAGACTAACTAAGTGCCGCATTATTCTGGGCATACGTGCAATCTACAAATAATCTACGTAATCAACTTTATTGAACTTCTTATTTCGTTATAACATCTATAGAAATAACAATTAAAGACTGAAAGATAATATTAAAGACCTTATAAATAATAACGTATATATCGATGGACCACATATGTCGGTGTCAGGAAACACACAGGGGGCACTGCAGGGCAGATGATGATATGAAGGTTGGCCTTTGATAATTGCTGCAGTGCACAAAGCAGAATTATGCCCAAAGTAATAGGCTACGTTGCCATTATCTCTGTGGCTGGACTTAAACCGTTAACCATGAATCCCATTAATAAGTTTATCTTTACATTGATTAAATGAAATTACATTTAACTGAAATTTTGGACACTTTTTCCAACTGTCTCAGACTTAAAGGGTTATTTTCACAGGTGTTCTATATGAATTAGATCAGGAACTGTCAAATGTTTTTTACTTCACTCATCTGTCGGTGCTTTTTCGAGCTTGATTTGGGTCAATTTCAATTCCCATGGTCAATGATGAAGACCCAGCTGTTCAACATTCTTCTTCTAATTTCTATCTTCTGTTCATGTCTAGGCGGTAAGCTACAGTGTCATAGAATGTATATGTTTTTAAGACTGTGTATGCAGTATGTGCACAAACACAGGGTCTTTGGAGCATGACTTATAGCCTGAGATTTTTCATACCATTCCGCAATTTTGGTTCCTACGACTTTGAACAACTCAACTTTCTTCATGCTCAGTGTGGTACACAGGCACAGATTTTACTTTTCTCTATTTAAACTGGTTGAAAGTATTATTTCTTTAATGCACTTTAATGTTACTGTCACAAAAACAAATTAAATAGCAGCACATGACTAAAATTTAATTATTTCTTGCAGGTGCCAATAATTATATTTAGTCTTTTTAAGGTTCTGTTGAGTTTTGCTTTTGTGCATTGCTGCAATGCAAAAATAAGTAATAAACATGTGAATACCAAAGACATCGTAGCTGTAATATTACAACTTTATTTTATAAAAGAAGTGCAGATAGACCAAAGTCTTTAGTCAGAACTCTTTTTCATGTCTTTGAACATTTTTTTACAATAAAAAAATAATTAAAGAAATGTAAAGTTAATGAAAATTGTACAATTGTTAGCTTCTTACACAGTTGGCATACCATTATTTTACAAGTCCTTTTTAAAAATATTCAGAATCTTCATATGCTTAGTAAATACAATAGCAACAGTGAGCAAGTCAAGAACTGTTAGATTAGATTTAGATGATTACCGTTCACAAAAAATAAAACTTGATCTAAAAGAGCTTTCATAGTGTTAGGTGACTCGAACATGTGGCTCTCCGTAACGAGCTTAATCCCAAGAAACCTCATTTTCATATTCATCCACTCTACCACATCTGTCCCCCCAGCCCCCACTGCACATACACACACACACATACACACTGCTCTGTTTTTCCATGATTTCCTCTTCACGTTTGTTGGCAGAGGTTGTCAGTACTGGTCTTGTTCCTAAGTAGTGTGTAATAGGGACCTTGCCGGGTTGGGCCTCATTCACCCTCGGCTCAGTGCAAAGCAGCGTGGACCAGCCTTTCCCCAAGCGACTCTCTTTTTCCAGCAAAGCCGGAGCATGCTGAGGGACATGCCTAAGAAAGCATTACCTCATTCGCTCACTCGCGGCTTTGAGAAGCTCCAGAACTGTGTGGCAGCCTTCTTCAGTGCAGCTGATCACCTTCAGCTCCAACCACTTCAGCCACACTGACCTGGCTAATATCACTAAAGTTCTCCTTCAGTTCACTTATGATGAAGTCATAGACCATGAAAAGCTCTTTACAGTGTAGGCTTCTCACACCCAAGCAGTGTCTTAAGCATTCACTCATAACATGGAAGGCTTATATAGGAATATAGAGGGATCTGAAGAAACAAAGCCAATTTTTAAAAATGAACCTTTAACAGTCTCTTTAGCAGTCACAGTAAACATGGAGCAATTGTATGTCACTTATAAGTAAACCTCTTCTCTTTGTCTTGTTTGACCTTTTAAAATGTAAAGTAAACAAAAATAAAACATTTTCCCACCCAAACTTTCGTATTTAAAGCAAAATTGTCTGACCCGAGATATTGTTGCATAAAAATGTAATGAGAAATTGCACTGTATGTGTAAAGATCACTGGAGTGCTGTAAAGCTGCTTTGAGACAATGCTCTATTGTAAAATGTGCCAGGGCCTATATAAATAAATATGAGCTGAATTGCAGTATTGCTTTACTTTTTTAAACAACACTCCTTTTTTAAACACAGTCTTGACCCTCTAAACACTTAATATACCTAATATGACATCTCTAATGTACACTCGGGGCAGCACGGTGGCTTACTGGTTAGCACGTTCGCCTCTCAGCGCTAGGGATTCCCGGTTCAGGTGGAGTTTTCATGTTCTCCCTGTGTCCGCGTGGGTTTCCCCCGGGTTCTCCGGTTTCCTCCCACAGTTCAAAAACATGGATCAAGTCAATTGAGTACTCCAAATTGCCCTATATAGAGTGTGTCTGTGTGTATGAGTGTGTGCCCAGCGATAGATTGGAGCTCTGTCCGGGATGCATCTGGGAAACCACCATCGCGACCCTAATGGAGGATAAAGCGGAAGATAATGAATGAATGAATGAATAATGTACACTCTGTGAAGAAAAGTATTGGTTCCCCCACATATTACACTTATAGGAGCTTTCAAGACAAACCATACTATGCTAGTCTGTGTATTACAGCTTCCACTTCTGTGGGAAATATTTCTGCAAGATTTTGAAGTGTCAATAATCATGCTTCTTCTTTTGACTTGTTCCTGTCACATCGAGGATGATATCATATTTGTTACAGATGTATACTTTACCCTAACACAACCCTCCTATTAACCTGGACTTAAGGTCTGCAGTACATGTGCAGTGATTATATATATATATATATATATATATATATATATATATATATATATATATATATATATATCCCCCCCCCCCCCCCCCCCCCCCCCCCCCCCCCCCCCCCCCCCCCCCCCCCCCCCCCCCCCCCCCCCCCCCCCCCCCCCCCCCCCCCCCCCCCCCCCCCCCATTATCTCTTTACCTCACTGTAAACAAACTTGGGGCTTTCTTGGTGTGAGGTGGATGTGTTCACAGCAGTACCCATACCGGAACTCAATTAAACATCATTAGTGGTTAGGCCAATGGTACATTAAATAGTGTAGGGTCCATTAAATGGGTCCTATTGATTCATTTGTTATTTTGTTATTTACTATTAAAAACAAACATATTTTATGATATCACTACAGAGAATCTTCAAAAGGTTTTTTAACATTATTACTAAATAATAATTGACTACAATTAGTATTAATAAAACAAGTAAAATGAATATGTATGTTTTCATATGTATAAGAATAGGAATAAATCCTATCCTAATGATTTTTAGATAGAGTTTTAAAATATACACTATTTGTGATATTTATAATCATGCCTAAGTAAAATGCTACATGACTTTATATTATTGAAGCTTGAATGATAGTCATGTAAAATCAAATGGTGTATGTTTTTTAAATTTTTTTTTGTTTGTTTGTTTTTTTTGTATTTATTTATTTTCACAAATGTTGCTAAGTGTAAGTCAAAAAAAGCACCATGGATAGGTCATCAATTGACCACAAACACACACACACACACACACACACACACACACACACACACACACACACACACTGGTATTTCATCTCTTGTTCATGTGGCGCACATGTTTTTGTTTTGTAATTAAACAAAGTGTTCCGGGCTACTTGGATTTTCATTTAATCCGTTTATGCTTCTGTTCATACTGTGAATACTACTCTAAAGTGTCAGTTTTAGTATTCTAATAAAACCTATGAGTAATATCGATTGTCATTATCTATGGATTTTCTTTAACATAGCTGTCACAGGAGCTGTGTTGAGTGATAGCAGATAGGGCTTATATCCTAGACATATTAAAAGCCTCCACAAGAGCAACCTAATCTCGCAGCTCAGCCAAATGAGAAGTCTCAGATCCCATTAAGACCTTAAACACATTATAATATATCAGCACACAAGCAGTACATGCACTTGCAGTTCATCTCTGGTAGCATGGAGTAATTTCATGACCTCATAATGTTAAACCTACTCTTTTTGTCATTGTTTTTTCTGTTACTCCAAGTCGAAAGTGTTACAGCTGTTTTCCTGGGTAACAACTTGCTACTGGCAGTTTAGGGGAGATTGAGGTCTTTTAACAAGTGTAGCCATCTATTTCAAGATTGTTTTTACTTTGGAAAAACTCAGACCCTGTATTTTTGTTTTAGCTAACCTGTGTTTACCTATGAAATTTGAGGCCAATTTGGAATTGGAGCTTGTTTAAATGTAGTAGGTGGCTACCCAAAATGAACACACATGACAGAGGGTGAATAGTACACATGTTTCATAAGAAAAGACTGGCATTTGATTTTCGTTTAAATCAGGATTACAAGTTTTTCAAATTGTATAACATAATTAAAATATTGGTGTTGGACATGCGGCTAATTAATTATTAAAGACATATTATAAACAGGACTTGGAATATGGCAGGCAATGTTACATTAAGCTGTCAACATTTCCATTCCTGCAGGCATTTCAAGACACTGATAAAATAAGTTGACCGAGTATGAGTGGAACATTCCGTTAACAAGATCAAACATGGTCTATCATTGGCTCTATCCAACTTTACTCTCTGCTCAAACATTTAATACCAGCAGTTTGTGCTTACTGCAGATATGTTAATGTTTTAAGCCAATACATACAGTATTTCTGTAACTAATCTTGGCACTGTTTTGCAGCATATCTTTTAACGTTGTGAGGATTTAAGGGACGCTATTTTTAACCTACACTGCATTTTTTCAAATTGTTTCTAAATTTACATTATTTAGTCCAAATTTAGGTATAAAATTATCAAGTGATCAATGAATTTCAAGTTAGAAAACAAAATCCAGCTTTATTTTTTAGCCTCAAGGATAATGGGAGCAAGGCACCTTAAGGATCATGGTGCAGGTGCGGCAGCGCCTGGTGCCAATTATGTTCCCAGTGTTGAGTGTGTTTAAACTCACTGCGCCATTTAGTGCTGGAACATTGTCAGATGTAGGCAGTTGGCTATGATGCCACATCACACGGAAGGCATGTCCACAATCATGCGTGTTATGCACCCCACTGAGAGCAGTGCATGACCCTGATTTTTAGTCTTGAAAAGTTTGGTTTTGTTTTGTTTGGTTTTGGTGCTATGCTTTATCCCTCCATGCTGGTCGCTGATACAGGGAATGGATAGCGCACACTATTATTCACTACACTGTTGTTCTGCTGCATTACGGCAAATTGCTGTTAGTTCACTTCTCTGTTGGTCACTGAGCATGTTCCTCCATAGGCAGCGGCTCAATGATTGGGTCAATAGGTGATGGTAGAATGTGCATGTGAAATAAGGTACTTTGGTGTTCCTTTAATTGTGTTAATTATGTTTAATAGTAGTGCTTTCATTCATTTTAAAACTTTTAAATATTTTATTATTTCGTAAAGTATTTTTTGTTACCTGTGTTTTTTTATTCTATTGCCTCCGCTTTGTATCAGGCCTAACAACACGTCTTGATAATGATAATGCATTCTCAATAATGCATTCTCTCTCGTGCCTTTGTTAAGAAAAAACACATGAGGAAAAAGAGGAGCTTAGGACAAGCAACACCTCACAAAGACAAAAATCAAGCATATTAATAAACCAATAAGGCACTAGAGGGCATTCATTATTTTGCCTTATTTCTTTCTTATAAAACCGGCCTGGACGGCACGGTGGCTTGGTGGTTAACACGTTCGCCTCTCAGCGCTAGTGATTCCTGGTTCGAATCTGAATCTGTGTCCACGTGGGTTTTCTCCGGTTTCCTCCCACAGTCCAAAAACATGGATCAAGGTCAAATGAATTCTCCAAATTGCCCTATATAGAGTGTGTTTGTCTGTGTGAGTGAGTGTGTACCCAGCAATAGATTGGCGCCCTGTCTTGGGTGTATCTGCCCAGCGCCACATAAGTTCTCCTCTGGAAGGGCATGGGGAACCCCCCTCGACACTAGTAGTGGATAAAGTGGAAGATAATGGATGAATGGATAGATAAAATGCCCTTAAATCAAGTTTAATCGATCAATGTTCACTTTAAAAAAAAGGACTAGATTACATTGCAGAAGACCAGTTTATTAATGATTTTGCTTTCAATTAATTTATTCATGAATTTTAACATTTGCTGACCCTCTCATGTCTTATTGCTTTATTAATTAATTAACAGCAAAAGGCAGGACCAGAACGCAGACATAAAATAAATATATCTGATAAGAAGAGTGTTCCCAGTGCTCCTAACATTAAGAATAACCACTGGAATTAGTATGCTAAAAAATATTTTAAATCTTCTTTATTTTGTTGGTCAGTTATTAAAATGGTGTAGGGGACTTCACATGTTCATGAAATAACATGTTCTTGTTTCTATTACATTTTACAAAATATCCAATAATAAAAGAAAAACATTTAAAGCCACATTTACAGTCATAATTAATTGTTTGTGAGACAATAAGATTTTTTATGGTCTGTTTAATTGTAATAAGAACACATTTAAGAAAATTATATGCTTCTAATGGCGGCACAGTGGCTTAGTGGTTAGCATGTTCGCCTCTCAGCACTGGGGATTCCCGGTTCGAATCCCCATCTGGGTGCAGTTTCCATGTTCTCCCCGTGACCGCGTGGGTTTCCTCCGGGTTCTCCGGTTTCCTCCTACAGTCTAAAAACATGGATCAAGTCAATTGAGTTCTCCAAATTGCCCCATATAGAGTGTGTATGGGTGCGTGTCTGTGTGAGTGAGTGTGTGTCTAGCGATAGATTGGCGCCCTGTCCTGGGTGTATCTGCCCAGCGCCCGAAACGTTCTCCCCTGGATGGGCATGGGGAACCCCACCGCGACCCTAATATAGGATAAAGCGGAAGATAATGAATGAATGAATGAATGAATATATGCTTCTAACTTTGTGATTATCTGGTTATAGTGGTATCAGTTTGATGAAGGCCTTTACTGTAGCTGCATAATTGCACCCTTGTGTTTTGAACTAAACACCTTAGGAAAGAATTGGAACACTGAATGTGAGGCATTCAAAGCTTACAAATCTGCCATTGATTGAAAGTCTATAAAGGCTACAAGCATTCTACTCTGATCCATTATGTACAATTATTCTCTCCCTGAATCCGCCCTGAAAAGCTTCATAAACAACCTACGCTTCCCAATTTGTAATGTATAAACACTGTAATGGAAGAGTTTTAGTTTGTTTTGAAAAAGTAAACTTAGTTTTAGTAACATTATTTTTATGGTATTCGGCACATTTTAAATAAAATCTTAGCTCTTAACCATGATTACGGAGATACGCTAACGTTTAATGTGCATTAGAGGTAAAATTTTCCAAATTGTGAGGTCAGAGACCCACCCCTGGCTGTGCACTTATGCCACTTACTGTGCATCTTTCCCAAGGGATGATTTTTGGATTGGTTGGAGAAATATATAGGCAATAAAGGTACAAAAGTCTGTCATAAAGATTTGATTAAGCTCCGGGTTAAAAGACAGAAGCAGAGGGAGAGGCTGAGTTATAGCAGAGGATGGGGCCAGCGTTATTGTTCCCGTGATGAGGCTCTTAGCACAGACAGGCTCAATGTAAACAGCCCCCTCTCCATGGTGCAGACAGTCATTAATTGCTGCAGCCATCCCTGACTCCTTTAACAAGCCTCCAGCCTCAGAAATCACTGCGCTGCCACCTGCAGAGCCACTAAAGTGCTTAGGGCCATGACTCTGTCTGATGTTTCTTAGGTGGGCCTCTTTTTCATGTTCACACATACATGTTTGATATATCTATTTAATAGTTAGGATGACCTATATCACCAGTGTATTTGCCTTAGCATGAGTCGGTTAGTTTGTAGTTAAGTAAAGTTGTAGTACAGAAGATAAGTGTTTTTTTGTGGTCCAATTATTTAAGTGTTAGGATGATCAATGGTCAATGAAGTTTGTAGCTTATTACTCAGCCCCTTCTAATAGTTACCTTTACTCTTTAACCTAATGCAATCCATGGATTCTTGTGACAGTGAAACGTGCTACAGACTGTTTTTAAGCTTATCAGGTTACAAGGGTATCACTATTTCCATGACCTTTAAGATCTATATCAAAACCAGACCTGATATTATCTTACTTCAATCAAGTTTTAAATATGTTCTAATTATTAATGGTGACTGACAAGATACATAAACGTATGAAAGATAAACATTACAGTTTACTTAAATAAGCATTTCACTAAGATACCACAGACAAATTAGAACTGTTTTAATGATTTAATTATTTTATAGTTGTTCAGTTAAAATTGCACATTACTATTTGCAATTATATAATTAATTGTAAGAATGAAATAAGTTGTCACAAAGATATTATTTGTTCTTTTTATAATTATACAAATATTTTAAACAGATTTTACAAAATAAGAAAATCATTTTTTTAATATATAAAACTACATTACATTTTGATTGGTATGCAGTTATCTAAGGACAAGAAGTCAGAGCTTTCAATCTGTAACACCATCTTCTAAATACAATACTTTAGACAGACATAATCCTGGAAATAATTTATTTACCCTGGTACTTTCATTATTAAGTATGCACTGAGACGCTGGTGAGCCTGACACAATTAGTCCTAATGGCTAACTTAAGGATAAAAACGAGTGTAACTGGGTGTAAGTCTATGTAAATAAATATACATAGAGACATCTTTGACAAAAAATGTCTAAACGGGTCATTATCTCAATGTCACTGAGACTTTAAAATAATATTTAGCTTTGATGAGTATTTTTTTTAAAAAATAGTGGGTTTCAAATTTAGGCACCAAGGGTTAAGGTTAAGATCTGATAGAGGATTAATTATATAGCCTAGTAAACCTCAAGAATTTTAACAGGAAATTGTGTGTGCGTCTGTGCGTCTGCTTGATATCACATGTTTATTAATAACATAATGTACATATTGTTGACTAAAAATCATAGACTTATTTTGTGCACATTCATTCATTCATTCATTCATTCATTCATTCATTCATTCATTCATTCATTATCTTCCGCTTTATCCTATCTTAGGGTTCCCCATGCCCATCCAGGGGGAGAACATTTCGGGCGGTGGGCAGATACACCCAGGACAGCCAATCTATCGCTGGGCACACACTCACTCACACAGACACGCACACATACACACTCTATATGGGGCGATTTTGGAGAACTCAATTGACTTGATCCATGTTTTTGGACTGTGGGAGGAAACCGGAGAACCCAGAGTAAACCCACGCAGACACGGTGAGAACATGGAAACTCCACCCAGATGAGGATTCGAACCGGGAATCCCTAGTGCTGAGAGGCGAACGTGCTAACCACTAAGCCACAGTGCTGCCCTCTTCGTGTACATTATTTGGTGAAATCTATTTAAACACATTTCCTAATATTTGTGTTTGAGGTCCGATTAATTCCATTAAACATTTCTAATATCAATGTAAAGGCCCAAATTGACAAAGTTTAAAGATTCAGAACCAGAATCAGAATACTTTAATAAACCCCACGGAAAATGGCAGTTGTCACAAATGCTCCATTTATAGTATTATAACATCCAAAAAATAAAGAATATAGAATAAAGGATAAAATACTACTAATAGTAATTAAAAACAGAAAAAAAGCAGATGAAAAAGATGCAATATAAAAAAATAATTTTAAGTATTATTAGTAATAAGATTAAAGTACAAAATACAAATATAATATAATATAAAATAATAAGTAAAGTAGCAGTGGCAAGTTATTTATATTAAAATATATTGCACTTGTGGGCTATGTAAAGTTATGAGAATTGGACCTAATAAAATATTGCACATATGAATCAGAATTATGATGTTGCACTTATAAGTTGTATTAATAAACATTGAGAGAGGAGTTATACAGTTTGATAGAAATGATTTCAAATGGCTGCTTCGTGGTGTATTTTGGAGGAATATGTCTTAAGCTGAATTTGCTCCTGTGTCTTACCAGTGTGTGATAGAGTGGGTGGGGGACATTCTCCATAATGGCCTTATACAGCATTTTGGACAGCATCTTCCTCTCTGACACTGCCATCAGAAAATGTAGCACCACACCCACATTACCGGCCTTACGGATCAGTTTTTTCAGTCTGATGGCATCTGCCACTGTCAGCCTGTTGCCCCAGCAAAAAGGATAGCACTCGACAACACAGACTTGTAGAAGATCCTGAGCAAATTTCAACAAATGTTAAAGGACATCAGGTGCCTCGTAAAGATGACTTCGGCCCTTTCTGTAGAGGATCTCTGTGTTTTTACCCCAGTCTAGTTTATTGTCTATTTACACGCCCATATATTTGTAATCCTCCAAGGTGTCCACACTGACACAAGTGATGGACAAAGGGGTCCCCAGTGCCTTGTTCCATCTCAGGTCCACCATTAGCTCTTTGGTCTTTGTCACGTTGAGCTGCAGATGGTTAAATTGAAGGCAAAATCCCTGCTAATTTGAAAACACTCATTTTCAAGATAAGTTTATGAGTGAATCAAGTCTTTCACAATCTAACAAATTACACGCTATTGAACAGGATGTCCAACAAAACTATATACACTAAATGGCCACTTTATTAAAGAAGCACATCTAATATCATACTGGTCAATACATCATGGAATAGTTTTTAAATACATAATACATTTTAAATAAGTGTTTAATCTTGTTTTCAAGAATACTGGCTCATGAAGGCAGAATAGCTTATTACAGTTGCAACAAATTAAATGCAGACAGAGATGGGCTCTGTGCTGTCATGTTGCATCTATCCAGAGAGAATCTCTGGTACATGCATTTGTCACATCTAGGCTTGACTACTGTAACTCCATCCTAATTGGGCTTTTTCCCAGTAGCCTTAAGAAGTTACAGTATGTACAGAACTCGGCAGCTAGAGTTCTTACACCCACCAGGGCATGGGATCACATCACCCCAATATTAAAAGAGTTGCATTGGCTTCCGGTTCATTACCATATACAGTTTAAAATAGTGCTGCTGGTTTTTAAATGCCTGCATGACCTGGCCCCCTCCGTATCTGTCTGACTTGCTGTCTCCATACTGCCCACCACGTTTGCTCCGCTCTGCTGATTCCCACTTACTGTCTGATTGTTCTGCAAAGCTTTGCTCACATGGTGAAAGAGCATTAAGTGTTGTTGGTCCAAAGCTGTGGAACTCCATCCCACTGTACTTCCGTGCATCCATGTCTCTTCCTTCTTTTAAGAAGCTTTTAAAAACATATCTTTTTAGGTCTGCTTTTTCAAATTATTTTATTTATTTATTTATTTTTTGTTCTATGAGATGTTGTTCCTGTAGTCCTGTTTTTAATTTTTATTACTATTTTTTTTTCTTCTTTTATTTTATGTGCCTTGTGTTTCATGAAAGGCGCGCATAAATAAAAGTCTATTATTATTAATCTACAAGATTCATATCTGAGAACTGTGAAGCCAGAGAAGTAAGCAAACTTGACGTAATGTTCCTTGAACCACTCTGTGACTATATGACTTTTGTGACATGATGTATTGTGCTACCAAATGTGTTCTTATAGTTATTCGCTGCAATGAAGGATGAACCTGGGCCACAATATTTAGGTAAACCCTACTGTCCAAATGTACATTCACTGGTATTACAAACTACAGTGTGTCAAAAGTTGCTTCTGCATTTTGCTGGATACTTTTTTCTTAATTACGCTGTATACACTAAATATACTCATAATACCTTTGGACATCAAATCATTACAAGGCTGCCAGTTTATTACTAGCCTCAGTGACAATGCAATAACCATAGCCTCAATCTGAAATCACTCCGATTGCTTGATTGTTCTATTCTAATGTGGATTCACAATAAATTCATGGTAAACTCACTTTATGCAAATATAGCTATTCATCTCCAAAATTGCCCCATATAGAGTGTGTGTGTGAGTGTGTGCCCAGTGATGGATTGGCGCCCTGTCCTGGGTCTATCTGCCCAGCGCCCGAGACGTTCTCTCCAGGATGGGCATGGGGAACCCCACCGCGACCCTACTAGAGGATAAAGCGGAAGATGGATGAATGAAAATATAGCTATTCAGATCGGTTTTTAAAGGACGGCACTCAGCTGTCCTCCATAAAACACTTAGACATTTCCACCAGCTATGTGCAGTGTTTATTTTATGTATGTGTTGTAAATATGCAAAATAAACGACACTTAACATATTGGAGCTGAATTGCTAATCACGCGCGCACACCACGCCGACAGAGGTGGGCTCGCGGGTTCGGCTCTAGCCTGGTGGAGACCACGCCCCCCGAGCCGCGTCGCCCCGCCTCTGAACGGGCCGCAGTGATTTAGAAGTTCAGGAATCCCACGTGACGTCACCGCAGGGTGACGTAATGCTACTCTAAATAGATCGTATTGTAATCTTTGCTCAGTCCAACGTGGTTCCTTCAGAAAGGACGCTGCGTGTGCTCCACATCTCTGCGGTAAGTTGTTTCGCGCGCTCCTGTTCGGATAGGAAAACTTCGAGTGCTTTTCTGAGGGCTGTGTGCGTGCGTGCGTGCGTGCGGGATGAACCGAGGCGCTGTTGCAAAGGCGCGCGTGCACGCCGCACGTCAACTTCGCTCGATTTGTTTGAAGCAGTGAGCGTGCACAGAGAAACGGCGCGGTGGAAGTTTGTGTGCGTTACGGGATGCGTGCGCTCGCCTCCGGGCCGCTGTAACAGGTCTCGGCTGGTCAGATGCGGGTCAGATGCACTCCCTCCGCGCGCACGCGCATCCATCCACTCGCTCCCCCCGCTGAGCGTCCCGTATCACGGGCAGGAAAGTTCGTCTCCCGGTCCGGTCCGGTTCTGTTGCGGACTGGACCTGCTCTGCTGACAGGTTCGTGGAGCTTAACAGGGGTACTGCCGCGTAACCGAGATCAGCCACCGCCACAGCACCCGAGAGTGACGCTTTATCTGCCTCTATTACCCCGCTATGCAAACGAAACTCCGCTATATAACCGTTTTCGAATTTCTGTCTATCCATTAAAAGTGGTGAGCAGAGGGGGATTACGTCATTCTGCAGGCCACTTAGAGTATTTGATTAAGACGCGAGATGGAGAAGTATTCAGAAAGCTTGTGCTGAGCAAGCACTAAAACGTGCAGGCAAGAGCCACACTCTAATCCACACGCACCTCGCTGAAGAGCGACCGTCAATTTCATCAATTTATTAATCCACTCATTAATCCACGTGCTGTTATCACACACTGCTTTATATAATACTGCTACTATTACTAATAATGACAACAACAATAATAATACAATACACATAGTACTATAATTAGTATATGTTCAACACAGGAATATTATTTATTAAATGGAGCAATGGGTTTCTTTAAAAGCTGCGTTTTCGCAGTAAATAAATAATATAATACATTTTTAGTCAAGGCATATTTTGAGAGATAGCTCAACAACAACATCAACAACATCAATAATACTAGCAAAAATAGCAATAATAATAACAACAACAATACTAACAATAATATATATTAATATGAATAGTAACAATAACAATAATTACATTAATAGTTATATTAATAATAATAACATTAATAGTAATATCAATGATGATAAAAACAGGTGTTTTTGGCATGGTCTTAACCTAATTTAAAAATCATATTTTTATAGACGTATTATTATTTGGAATCTAAAACATTGAGCAAGATAAAACTTGGGATATTTGACTGTTTTCATGCTCTGGATTAAGCTCTTTGGAATGAATTTTAAGATCTTATTTATTACTGCAGAAAGTTCTGATGTGCGCATATTTAAATTTTAGTACAAAAAGCTAAAATAAGTACTCAGTTTGCTTGATTTTGTCTAAATTTGTTGGGCTTAATACTTCCCATAGGTAATTAAATGCACAAAACTAGTTATACGTATTTGCTAAAAATAAACATTAACAAAGTTGTTACAATTTATGTAATTAATATATCTAAAGGAAAGCAACTGTGTCTGTTCTTTCGATGATGCAGTGTGCCTTACAGTTACAGGAATAAATTTTGCTGTGATGTTCAACTAGGCTACATTTTGTTAATTTTTACTCTTAAGCTCGATCGTTGTGGCAGCATATTTTTTATTGATCTTTGAAAAATGATTTCGGCATACTTTTTAGTGTTGGGCATAAACCATTTTAGGTCTCATATTTTAAAAGGCAATTATAATGATCAAAGAAATGATTACAAGTAGGTCTACCTACATTGTTTTAAGGTTAATAGTGTTAATTGGGTGTAAGATTGTGTTTCTCAGAGTTTATATGTCAGTAATGCATGAATTTTGCCATTGTGAGGCCAATTCATTGCTTTTTTTTAAAAGTGCTAAAATACACTAAGTGTGAATGTGTGTTATCCCTAATCATAGGTGTTGAACTAAACCAATTTTGAAACTCTGTGTGTGTGTGTGTGTGTGTGTGTGTGTGCCCCTGAGTATGTGTTTGTGATTGTGTGTTTCCCATAGAGGAAATAACATGCTATCTTAACTAGTTAGAAGTTTTAAGAAGTATACTGTACTTGTTTTTTGTTCTTTTAAAAGTGCAGTATAGCCTGAACACTTGTAGTTACACACATACGTTTTAAATTAATTTAAAATGAAATATGTTTTAATGTCACAGAACCTGTGTGTGTGCTGGGGGGGGGGGGGTGAATTGCAGTGCAAGTTTGTGCTTGTCACAACCTTCACTCACCTCCTCCCATGTCATACTGTTTAAATTCTCTCTTATGAAACTCTATTCTGCTCTGCTAACCCTCCTGTGCTCCCACATCAGGGCTCACTTACTGAAAAATATAACCAAATTTCCTCTGCTACAAAAATCTTATCAGCTAAAGCAAAGACAAGTGACCCCTCTGCTTAAAGTATGCAGATGTGACACCAGCAACTGCATGGTACACATTGATGCATATATTATGATTTGTAGCATTTAAAAACAAGCTCTTTGTAATGTCTCATACACACTTTCCAGGCATACTTCAACACTAGATTTTCAGATGTACACATAGTGGTGGTGGAAATGGTATTTCTTTATGTATGTATGTTAATAATGGACTTAATACGGATTTGCTCAGTTTGGTCAGAGTTTGACCATAAAGCTGTTCTCTGGATCACATGCATAAAGTCCAGTGATTCTTTCTGTATGTAAATGAAATTTGAACATATTACAGTGGGTCATACATATTTATAAATCTTATTATGTCATTTAATTAGACAAATAGAGAAATTATGAAGCTATAATTGAATATATGACACTTTAGTCATGAGGTAAAAGAGACAGCAACTTGAATCAGAGACAGATGAGATGTTCCTGAGAGAAAATGACTAGGAACGCATGTTGTTAGCAGTTACCATGCTGGCTTTGTCACAAAGATGTAAGACCTAAAGTTTGTGTATGTGTCTTACCTGGCTTGAGGAGTGTGACCTGTAAGCCCTTTAGTAAGGAAAATCTGCTCTGTCTAACATGAAGCCAAATTTGAATGTTTTGACTGCTTGAGAGGAAACAGTTGGCGAAACCCATGAGGAAAAAATCAAATGCAAATTGTGTATGAAAGCGTCTATGCAGTAGAAGTTGTGTGTCCCCAGAGAGACCTCATCTGAAGAAAGGCCTGTGTGGCTCCTTTTTCATGTACTAAAGACTTTAGCGTGTTTATTTTCCATGTATTTGGAAAGCGAATGTCTATGCTGCATGTCAATACATATTCTAGCCTGCCACTATTAGTCCGACCTCGCTGGTTTATACAGAGGACTCAACAAAGTTGCCATGTACTATTAAGACCACAACTTAATAGTTGTTGTAAACTATAGCATGGTTTGCCTGATTAAAAAAAACTATAATGAAGGGGATTTATGTAAACATTGCTGTTTGACATCAAACAATGATATGATTTAAATTTATGTAAACATTAACTGACATCTTGGTAAGCTGGATTTCTTCAAACTACCCCATCTAAACCATATCCTCGGGGTGAAGGTGAATGCTATAACAAAAAAAAAGAGCAAACATTAAGAAAAAAAGGTTAGGATGATTTGATTTATAAACACATAATAATCAAGGATTTAAAATGTTTTTAATGAATACCTCTAAATGAAGTTAGTACATATTACTATTTAACATATATGAATAGGTTGATTGCTTGTCAAAAAAAGTGAATTTTTGTTATTTAGTTTATATCAAGTAACCATTATCAAGTTAAATTATTTAAATAAATACACATTTGCATGCACTGAATTACTGCTATGAAAAACAAGAAGTGAAAAACTTTATTATAATGCCAAACAGTGGATTTTTAGTAAAATAGCAGTGCTTTTGATCTTTCAGCATTCTCAGAGCTAATTACAGACATGAGCTGTATTGTGTAAGATAGCTGATGTGCTGGAATTGTCAGGCACTAGCAGTTACACCTTAAACTTCTCTCAGTTATCATTGAAATATCATAGAAACAATTCATTGCACACTTGGCAGTTATCACACAAGTTTCTGATAAAATTCAGGACAGTACTAAATGATTATTGCATGCTACAAGCTTTGTGCTTCTGCCAATGTTATGGTCAGTGCTACCGAAAATGTCCACAGACACATACGTACATGTGTAAGAGCAGTACTATCATATAACTACTGCACCAACACCATTTAAAAATAATATTTAGCAGTTTAACAATTTAATATTATATTTACATTAAGATATTTAAGTAGGCTTGTCTATTCTTATTTGTTTTGTACTGGTGTTGTTACAGGGTTGAAAGCTAATGAGGCAGCAGCTTGCTGATTTTTATTGTATGAAGAATAAGACTAACAACAGATCTGTTAGATTAAACCATGATTAAACCATGTTATAAAACAGTAAATAAAATGAGAAATAAATTTAATAAAAACTAAATTGTACATTGATTGCATTGCTAAATGAGATTTACACTGGCGATTGTGTGACAGACTATGGGGACAGCGGCTCAACACTGTCAGCTGGCTGCTGCCCAGATGCCCAGCATCATGTAAGGAGTATTGTATATCGCATTGACGTTCAAAGAAAAGAAAATAAAAATTTCTAAAATATGGTTTTTGCTAAATGTACATAAAGCCTATATAGTCATATAATAAACTAATCCAGCATATTTTTGCCACAAATCACATTGCTTTAGTTCATTAAAATGAATCATATTGCCATGTATTTTGGATCACTGTATAATTTTCAAACTGTGTACAGTTTAAGGAAGACATTTTTTTCCAGTGTAATTTTTGTTCACATGGCACAAAGCTAGGTACATAAAAACATGCCTTGGTAAGTTTGGTATAAAATGACTACATGACCTATAAAGAGCCATGTTTTCAATACCATCAACAATTTTGGGAACATTTAAAATGAAGAGTAAATCATATCCTCTCATCAAGCCTCAGTGTTGTCATATATGTATTATATATTTGTATTTACATTAAAAGCACAGTGGTGGACTGAGTGTTTTTTCATCATACATTACAGTATATACTATTAAGTTTTTTTTCTTTTGACCCAAATTTCTCTTTGAATTTCTGATGAAAAACATTAATTTGAGTATTAAAGTTATGAATCCATAGAAACAAAAACATTAGTCCCATACAGTTCTTGCTACAAAAATTGAGGCCAACTTTAAGTACTTTGTATTATCTAATTTTGTTGATAAAACAACAGAAGAGCACTTTTTTTTTACACAGTTCACATTTATCTTTTTTAACATCTTTTTAGATATTTCAGGATCCTAAGTTTATGCGTGTGCTCAATTAGTGAGTTGCACTAGACATGTGATTGTTGTCCTGATGGAAGATATAAATATAAACCATTTTTAGGTTCTTGTAAGAAGCTTAGTAGGATTATTAATCTTTGTTTATGGCTCATAATTGAACATACTAAGATGCAATTTTTTTGTGCACAATTTTGCTGGCGGTTTTACAAAAGAAATCACATAGTCCTGATAAAAAGCTGTTTTCCAGCAGAAATAATGAATTTAATTCAAGAATGATTTGTTATCATTTATTAAGTCTGTGTTGAGTGTTTTGTTACATACACTATAAGGGCAAAAGTATTGGGATACATCTCTAAATTCAGGTTTTACTCAATTTCCTTATCATAGGTATATAAAATCTTGCAAATGCCTTGTATTTTAAACTAATGTATGCTGTGTGATAACAGTTTGAGAAAGGCCTGTTTCATTTCCTGCATGACTTTACCCCAGTGCACAAACGAGTTCTATAAATGCATGGTTGTGTTACTTTGGTGTGGATGAAATTGACTACTCTGCACAGATCCCTAATTTTACCTCAATTAACACCTTATAATGGAGACTGTGAGTCAGGTCTTCTTATCCAATATTAGATTTTTACAAAGATTCTCCAAAGTCTGTTTTTTAAATCCTTTTTCGAACATTAAAAGCTATTAAAACTGCAAAATTGGGACCAACCTAATATTTGATGTCATAAAATATTTAGTAGGTGTAATTTGTACAGTTTCCAAATCTTTTATCCATGTAATGTATCCACATAGACTACAAATGCATTATTACCAATTAAAGTAAAGAATTATGATTATACTACTGAAACAGACATCTAGAAGTAATCACTGCCAAACAATTTTCCTTACTGATCCTAAAGACATATACTTAAGCACAGCAGTGTGGAGATGTCAGCACAGTAGCGATGATTTTTTTCAAGCCTTTGCTGCTCTTGGTATCTGGGTACCAGGTTGCGTTCTGTGTAGCTGGTGTATAATTTACACACTTGCGCTGTGGTCAGTGACAACACCATGGCGACACATGGGCAGGGTAACATCTTGGGTATAAGTAAACTGTTTTACATAGGTTTCCTCCTTCTTGCTGCATTACCTTAACATCAATAACTAGCAGACAGGAACAGAACAGCCACTGAATACTCACTGATACAATGCAGCGGCATAAAACATGTGCAGGGACTAGTGGCATCTTGGTGATAAGTTTTCTCTCTTTGTGTCCAGGTTTATGAGGAGCTCATGAGAGAGATGAACTCAGAGCAGGAAAGGCCGTTTGTGTGCAGTGCTCCGGGCTGCTCTCAGGTGAGTCTGACTAGACAATGGAAGAAATGAATGCATGTGTAATCTGATAGCACAGCTTTTACAAAGAGAAACACTGCATTGTAAAACGTGATATCCTAATAACTCATATATGTAGACCATTAGGGGAAACATCTCTTAAACACTTATTTGTTCTGTTACTTATTAAACTTCTTAGTGATACCCACAGTGAATTCAAATTTTAAACAAAAGGAAATAGTATTTTTACCAATCAGTTATTATAAAACCAGTTAGGAAAAAAGCAAGGATTACAGTTAGACAATTATTCCACGCTCCCCACACAAAAGAAGATGCAGGTCTATAATTGAACTTTTATAAAATAAAAAAAAAACAGTTATTAATAAAACATTTTTCTTCAAAATGTTTGTTTATAAAATAAATTAATATAATGTAATATAATATAATTTATAATATATATATATATATATATATATACATACAGTATTAATTGTATATATTGCATATATTCATTCATTCATTATCTTCCGCTTATCCTCTATTAGGGTTGCGGTGGGGTTCCCCATGCCCATCCAGGGGAGAACGTCTCGGGCGCTGGGCAGATAGACCCAGGACAGGGCGCCAATCCATCGCTGGGCACACACTCACTCACACAGACACACTCTAAATTGGGCAATTTTGAGAATTCAATTAACTTGATCCATGTTTTTGGACTGTGGGAGGAAACCGGAGAACCCGGAGGCCCCCCCCCCCCCCCCCCCCCCCCCCCCCCCCCCCCCCCCCCCCCCCCCCCCCCCCCCCCCCCCCCCCCCCCCCCCCCCCCCCCCCCCCCCCCCCCCCCCTACATCATGGTTGCATAAAAAAGCTCTTTTACTTAAGCATGTTTTTGACTATAATACTACTATGGTTTTATATATATATCAAAAGTGATCAAAAAGTGATTCAGTTATATTCTACCTTTAAGTCCAAAAACATCTGTTTACTTTAATGTATAACCGTAATGTATAAAGCAATTGGTTTCCAAGATTTTTTCAAGTAAAGTAAGCTCATTAAAAACTACAGAGGACCAAAATGCTTGCCAGCAAAATATGTTCTATGTGACCTGCAAAACTACTGAATGTCTGTAGATATCTGAATCATTCGTTTTTTTAATAAATCAATCAATTTTGTGAAGCATATTATAATGAATATGGGAGCCACATTTAGCTTGTGTTGTGTAATATAAAATTACACTGTTTAACATTTCAGATGTTGTCCTAAGATGACTGTCTTGGATTGGATTGAAAGATTTCCAGAATATATTGCTGAAGTTTTTTTCATTCATTCATTCATTCATTCATTATCTTCCGCTTTATCCTTTATTAGGGTCGCGGTGGGGTTCCCCACGCCCATCCAGGGGAGAACGTTTCCTGTGATGGGCAGATACTCCCAGGACAGGGCACCAACCTATCGCTGGGCACACACTCACTCACACACACACACACTCTACATGGGGCAATTTGGGGAACCCAATTGACTTTATCCATGTTTTTGGACCGTGGGAGGAAACCAGAGAACCCGGAGGAAACCCACACGGACACGAGGAGAACATGGAAACTTCACCCAGATGGGGATTCGAACCGGGAATCCCTAGTGCTGAGAGGCGAACGTGCTAACCATTAAGCCACCATGCCGCCAAGTTTTTTTCTTGTTTTGCAAAATAATCATTTATAGGTCCTTACACATAATCATATGCACTCAAAGCTCACATGAATAAAGACCATTGTTCAAGTTAACAATCAACCCAGCATTTGCCGAAGCAAAACCAAAAACAGAAACAATTGTTTTTATGCATGATTTAAACCCCCATAACTGATTTTGAATTTACTTTTTCTGTGTCAAGCAGCGCTTTCCTACAGAGGACCATCTAATGATACACCGCCACAAGCATGAGATGACCCTCAAATTTTCCTCCATCAAAAGTGACAACATGTTATCAGGTAAAAGGAGACGTCAGTGTTTACAAATTTTACCATTTATGTTCTAAATTAATTCTGTTTTATTGCAACAAAATGTTTAGTGTAAAACATCCAGCAAATAATTTGTCCCAGTTTCAAAATGACCATGTTATTCTTTTACATGGAGCATTTTTTCATTTATACAAAAATAATACACCACTGCACATGCATACTCATACACAAAACCCGCCTGGGCCATGTGAGACTTGATGTCTGTCTTTGATTAGGGAGCATTAGGCTGGCCATTATATGCAGGCAGTGTGTCGATGAAGCTTAAAACACAGAGCTGTGTGGTTAAAATAATATTTGCATTGCCCTCTGCCTCACTCCACTAATCCCTCCTATCACTCCTACGCTCTTAGCCCCATATCAATTAAAGGGCTGGTCGTTTCAGGACGAAACCAAACAAACCACGAAACCACAATTGCTTGTGATGAAAATGGGGGAGAAATCCAGAGTGCAAATTTAGACCCAAATTCCACATCTGACTCCAACCATGCACACATAAAGGTGTTTTAGCAAAAGGGGAACAGCTTTGAAGGGTATGATTTCCACTGGTTACCATTGATAAACATTAGACTGTTTGCTTTGCAACCATGAATAATGCATTTGTTGATGTTCTAGTTTTAGGCTGCAATTAAAGTACATACAGTATTGGAAACATTTTTGTTTAATGTTATTCCAAATAATCATAGTGCCAGAAGTATGTGGACACCCGACCATCATAATTATTTAAGCTTCTTACCCTATTCCATAATTCCATTTCTTTCACATGATACTTGTCAAACTCATCTTGATGAACCTAAAAGAGTGTGTATGGTATAATCATGTTACAATGAGACAAGATTTTTTACTCTGTTTATACAAAATCTGAGATCATTATATTATGTATGCTTAGCCCTCATTAGATACAAGGAAGAAAATGTTTAAAATGTAATAAAGAATAGCTGTCAACATATAACAAATTGAGCCCAAATAATCTTATTTTCACTACCATGTTTTCCAAACAGTAGAAGGTTCAAGTGCTGTAATGTAAGTTTCTGCACTAGACCACTCCTGGGAAATGTAACAGTGGTCCTAAATTTTCTCCATTTATATACAGTCTGTCAACTGTGGATTTATGAAGTAATATGTAAGTAAATATATAAGTTTAGAGTTCCTCAGAAATCTTTTTTCTTTCAACAGATCTTTATAAATCACCTGACTTTAATTTAATGGAACAAAGTGACCACTCATAACGTTTGATAATATCTAATTCTATTCACTTTTAAATAAAGTATTCAGTTAATCATTTTGGTTTACATGCCTTTATATGCACATTTTTGTCAATTTGTTTTAGGTCAGATGTCTGTCGCAATGTAACAAAAACTAAATACCCTAATGTTAAAAAAAATTACCAGGCTTTAAACAATATGTATAATTAATACTTTAGAGGTTTTCTGTTGAACTTTTTTGCTTTTTTACATTAAATCACTGAAAGCTTTACATTGAGTAGTAGTTGGAAGAAAATTATTATTAGTGTTACTTTAAAGCTGAGGGAGTAAGGGAAAACAAATAAATGTTAACAACCTGTGTGGAAATAGATGTGGTGGTGGGCTGTTGAGTGCTACAGGAGTCTGTAGTCTGCGTGTCTCTCCTGCAGTGTTACGAATCTCTCCTCTTCATTACTTACCTACGAATGTCAGGGTGGCAGATCAGGTTTCTGCATTAAGCAGCCTTGAAGCTTTAGGTTTCTTGCTAGACGCGCATTCTTTTACAGTCAGTCCACCATGTAATTTCTTCACTACCTTTGTCTGTCATTCAAACAGTTTTTTTACACCCAAAGTTGTTCAATAATCTTCAAATTATCTTCATCTTATCTTGATTATTCAACTTTTAAATATTCTTATATGAGACTTTCCCCACATTTTCAGACAGAGAAATACTGATAAATGAAATACCACCATGCTATGCAAATAGTTCTTAAAGTAATTGCAATTACTTTAAGAACTATTTGCATAGCACTGTGGTATTTCATTCATTGAACAGTGTGTATAAATTGATACATACTTTTAAAGACTCCTGTAGCACTTAACAGCCCACTATGACATCTATTTCCACACAGGTTGTCAACATTTATTTGTTTTTTTCTTACGCCCTCAGCTTTAAAGTAGCACAAAAGTATCAACTATACATATGGTTTAAATCCTGGTCATCTATTTACAGTAGGGTATTTAGCTTTTTATTACATTTCTACAAATATCTGAACTAAAACAAATTGACAAAAATTAATATAAAGGGATGTAAATCCATATGGTTAACTATATACTGAATTTAAAGGTGAATAGAATCAGATATTTTGAAATGTTGTGGTCACATTGTTTTATTCACTTCAGAAACCTTTTTGTTTAAACCACCTTTAAACAATACAATTTGTTATACTTCATGTACCCACAATGGAAATAACAGTCTAGAATTAAATCAAGTTATATGCCTAGGGTTTAATAATAAATAACCTTTGATTCTGTAAGCCTTAATATCCACTTCACTGTTTAAAATAATTGTACATGTGGACATTTAAGTTTCAAAAATAAATTTGAGGATTTTGAACAAATATTTGCCTGACCAAAAGCAAAAAATGTAAAGCCTGCTTTTTGTTTGCTTGCAGATCAAACGCCAACCCCTACACGATTTCTAAAGAACTGTGAGGAAGTGGGATTGTTCAGTGAGCTGGATTGCTCCATTGAGCAGGAGTTCTGTAAAGCCCAGGGGGAGGAAGATAGCAAACAGGTAATATGGTGTAGAGTGTTTTGCAGCAGCACTTCAACCTCAGATTTTTAATGTGGCAGGCCACCAAGGGCTTTCAAGGCCTTCTCTGTACCCCTAAAAATATCTGAATCACAGACTGATGTTAATTATATTTTGTCCATGAATAATCAGTATTTTCAGTAAGTTTTATTAAATAATATTGCAATTTTATGAGGTTATTGTTATTTTATGAGGTTATTGTGCCACCCGCATTCCTGCTGCTCGTGGTCGATTGCTGCAGCTTATAAAGGGCGCAAACATTCATGAGGTGGAGCTGAGTCAGGTGCATTAATTATTATTAATCAAAGTCTATTGCCGATGGCTTCACTTTATACCTCAGCGCCGCTGCATCCTTGCATCAAAAGTGTACAATATTTCAAATTGTGTTTTTAACCAAAATAAAGAGCCAAATTCAAAAGATAATAAAATTAATAATTCAATATAATGATTAATCATTTATAGTCCAGGTAATAAATAAATACAAACAATTATTATTAAATAAAAGCTATTATATATAAAAAAAAAGAAAAATATGCTTATCGTTATTCTAAATGTATAAACATCAGTAAGAAATATAGTTTCTAATTTTATTTTTGCTAATTTTATTTTATTTTTAACAAACACTGAGCAAACCTTTCCAGTGTAACACATAATATTGTTCCGTAATGCAGCTACAAGATAGCTGATTAAAGCAGAGTATGTAAGTGGTACATCTTGGGAATGCTGTAAAGACAGAAGGTTTTTGAGAGTTAAGCAAGCAGTGTTTTGGGGAGGAAAATAATAAAAACATATTAAGCAAGAAACTGCTCCAATTCACTTACATGCTCTGAACACTGCCAGGTATTCATTGAGACAGAAAAATAAGAAGTGTTACTGGTACTTTAGACTACTGCACGATACTTTTTTCCTGATGTGTGCCTAAATTATGTTAACAATTCCTCTTAAGAAGACCATAAATAAATACAATGTATGTACAGTAAGTCCACTGATGTTCCTTATTAAATGTTCTTGGTAAATAAATGTATTAGGCACAAAATTTGAAATCTTCACATGCAGTGATTTTTTTTATATATTAGATTTTATTTTAACTCCAATTTTTGGTTTAAGATTTTCATGATCCATGGTCTTCTTATACTTTTTAAGTAAATAACAGAACACCTTATCTTTTGCATAGTTATAGTTTCTTCATTTATTAACTGCAACTATTATACTTGGAGTTCTGAAAGTCACCCCAATTTTGCCAGCCAAGTAAGGCCAGCCAGATTACAAAAAAGGATCGATACCGTCACCTGTGTCCTGTGAGGACAAAGTGTTTTTTCTCACTAAATTAGATTTGTTTGACATTTAAAACACTATGTGTAGCCCTCAAAGTCAGCCACATGCCTTTGCTGTCCATGTGTCACCCAAAATGAAGTAATTATTGTGACATTTGTAGAATACTGTACAGTTATATTTTATTTACATGTTTATATTTTGCTTTAATTTAAATATCTCTAACAAGTATTTAGAAAGTCATTTGTTGACTTGTTGTAGGTTAGCGGATTACTAGGGAATGTTAGGGGTGTACTTTTATTACTAATATACATTGTCAGCATTTAGCAGGTTGTAGCAGAATTCTGGTGATTTCAGCAGTTGAACTGTAGAATAAGAGCTAATGGGTTAGACAAAACCCAGAGATTGTTATAACTGAAAAGAGGATCCCTGTTTTTCCTGAAACCTCAGAAGTGTGGGCCGTGTGCTTATCTGGAAACCTTTACCCTGAAATAGCAGGAAGAAGCTTTTCTGAGACATCTGGGAAGTGAACTTCCTGAAATCTGAAAAAAAAACAAGCCAAAGGTTGATTGTTTTGAATCAGCACTTACCTATTGCTAAATTAGTTTGTTAATTTTTTATTTTCAAAACTGTGCATGTGGAGAATCTGCTTTAAAGTAAAATGGCTGGAGCCTAGAATTTTTAATTGCTGGAGCCCATCAAAGCTTTTAGCTGTAAAACTAAGAGGAAAATATTTATTTAGTTCTTTTTCACACCAATGGACCGCAGCTCTACTTACTTCTTTATCATATTTACTACATATTTACTAAATACAATTTTAAGTTCACATGTATTTATTTATGTAACACTTTTTATAAGAAGCTTTTACAGTGTTTTAAACCTGAACCCCCAAAAAGTAAGCTAAATTTACAGTGGCAAGGAAAAACTCCATATGGTCGTTTGTTTTTAAACATTGTGAGGAGTTATCCCCTTCAAGCAGTCATGCAGCATTAGCAGTGCAGGCCATCAATGTACAGATTGTGTAATTACTTTAGTCAATCACTGTATGGTGAGTATTGTTTTACATTTAGCAAAACATGTTGCTTTATCAATTATCTGATGTATTGTTAAAGCTTATAATTTGTTTTTGTAGTAATATCATTATCCCAAAGCTCTTTGCATTGTAGCTATTCATCATCTGTGATTTCATGTACTAGTGATATTAAATTCTTGGCTAAAGGTTTAAAACCACTTCAAAAGATGTAAGGGGGATTTTATACGCAATTCATGTCTTTGTAGTTTTGCAAATGATGGTTTTAATGAGATGTGTATTATTTCACTGTTAGAATGCGGCTGAGAAAACATCGTTATTGTACATTGATATACATCATATTTACAAAAGTGTTAAGACTCATAATCATTGCATTCTGTTTTAAGATGGCCCTCTTTTGTAGCCTTAACAGCTTCCACTCTTCTGGAGTAATATAAAGTGTTTCTGTGGAATTTATCCCTATTCACCCAGAATAGCATTTATGAAGTCCGACACTAAGGGCCCAGATTAAAGTTTTAGTTCACCGTTTTGATAGGGTTGAGGTCAGGGCTTAGTGCAGGCCAGACAAATTCTTTCACACCAAACTCACCCAATCATTACTTTATAGATCTTACTTTAAGCACAAGCCATGCTAGCACAAAAAAAGCCTCCCCAAAACTGCAAAATTAGGGTACAGGGTACGGTATAGGGCAATTATCTCTAGACACTGGACTTTAATTTAATTTTAAACAGATGCAAAACCCTTAATAGATGTGTCGAAAATGCTAGCTAACATTGTCTAGCTCTTGACTGTTAAAAATTTCCCCTTTTCAGTTATTTTTACATACAAGTAAAAATAAAGTACAAGTTAGAGTAAAAACTAAATTCCTTCTATGGACTATAAATGGATATATAACCTGTTCATATGAAGTCCTTTTTTAAAGAGAAAGAAACTAAGAATACAGTTATTCACAAAGACACTGTAATAATTTCACATTTAAAATACCACAGAAAAGGAAAGATTCTAATGATGTCATTTCTTCACCACAATACAAGAAATCCAAAAGCTTAGGGAATAAATAAATATCTACCTAAACGTTTATTGTTAGAAATGGAATTATAATTTAGCTAAAAAAAAAAAAAAAACACGGATCTCTTGTGTGCTTTCTTCTTAGAATATTGCTCTTCATGGACCTAACCAACATTCGCAGGCTCACAGCAGAATGACAAGTCATGAGGGCAGTATAGTGATTCAGCAGGCCTTGCCATCACCACAGTCCAGCTCTGTTATCACACAGGCCCCTTCCACCAACAGACAAATTGGGTGAGTAATACATGGACTCATTTTTATGTAATAAATCAATGGCTGGGTATGCTGAACTAAATACTATGTTTGAACTAAGTTTGAGCAGTGAAGCATTTGATGGCACTGTTGTTTCATCGCAAGAAGTTCCTGGGTTTGATTCCCATGCGAGTCTTTTTGTTGTATGTTCGCTGCTTTTTTTGTTTGTTTTCTCTCACAATTCAAAGTCTAAATATATGTATATAAGATAAACAATATATACCATTACACCTAAATATATTGTGAAATGTGTTATACTCCAGCTTTTTAATGGACTGGTAACCTGGGCAAGGCTTTTTCCCATTGTTTTGCTGAATATACACTTGGGTAGGCTGCAGCATCACTTTAAAATGAATAAATTCATTCTTTCTTATTCATGTTCTTGTTTGTTTCATTTTAATTTGTCTACATTTGCTTCTTCCTCTTCTTTTCCTCTTTTTACCTTATCCTTTTTTTTCTTTTTCTTTTTTTGGTAAAAAAATTTAATTACATAAAAGTCTTCTTCTATAGACACATTTGCTAGGTTATTAATGAAATTCCTTAATTTTACACATACAAACATGTGAATTAGGCTCTGAAATTTGTGTGTGTGTGTGTGTGTGTGTGTGTGTGTGTGTGTGTGTGTGTGTGTGTGTGTGTGTGTGTGTGTGTGTGTTGGTATATATGCGTTTGTTATGTATCAATGTGGTTTAATGCCAGTGTAATTTAAAAGCCAATGTTCGTCTAATGTGTAGAATTTATTTTACATATTAAAATAACCCATTTATGAAATAATATATTAAACAATATGTAACTGAATGTACAGGTTGTTTTGAAGTAATAAAATATTAGTCTAATAACTTGTGAGACTTCTAATCTTGAGTATATTTTTGACAAATTGTTTCTTCTGTAATAATTAGGCCTTTTTAAATTTATTAATTGATACTTTTGGCAGATACAAGACTCTGTAGTCATAATGAAGTTTTTTTTCCACTAGTCAGTTTGTGTCTCCAGTTGCTTTTTTCTTCACTCAACACTTTTTGCTAATTACTTTTTAAGTGTTTTGGCTGCTTAATCCAATTTTGAAGTCTTTGGACTTATTTACAAAGCACCTATTCTTTGTAGAGTGTTAGTTGTCGCTGTGACTGGATCATTGACATTAAACAGAAACTTCGAAAATAATCTGCATTTTATCCTGGGTCTCTAGCAGTTTGTGTGTGTGACTGTGTGTTTGTGTGTGTGTGTGTGTGTGTGTGTATGTATGCACTTGTGTGCATGTGGCTCTTCTCAGTTGTCCTGGCTCTTGGAGAGCCTGTGTGGTTTGGCCAGCACGGGTGTGTCCCGCACTTATGACATCAATCGTGCTACTCTGATGGGGACTATTTGGGGATGACGCCCTTCTTGCACAAGCACTTTTCTTAGCTGATCCGTTTCTCGTGCTCTTCCCCTCTATTTTTTGTGTCAGAATATACCCTGTCTGCTACATAATCATCACCTGAGTGTTCACACACGCACAGACATTTACAGCAGGAAAAGTACAGGGTCATTTCCAGCTCAGTGTACTTGGTTTAGGATTTTTGAGTGGGAATATAGAGGGAAAAACAAATTCACCAAAGGTGAGCAATCTTTGTCTTTCGAAGGTGACTTATCACAGACTTGAATGACCACATGGTATTTTTGTTGGTGACAGTTTTTACATAGGAACATAGATTTGTTTGGATTTACCTTTCACATTCATGTTCATTTGTTTATATAGCACAGCACTTAGCTTAGTATGTAAATAGTCATAGATTAATTTCATTTCATACAGAAATGGCCAAGTGTATTTTATCATTATATTTAAAACCTGTTTTTAACTAAAGAAAATACTAGAATAAAGTTAATTTCATAAATTATAAATGCAGAAATTATGTGTAATTAAATCTAAAGTGGGCGGCACGGTGGCTTAGTGGTTAGCACATTCGCCTCTCAGCGCTAGGGATTCCCGGTTCGAATCCCAATCTGGGTGGAGTTTCCATGTTCTCCCCGTGTCCACGTGGGTTTACTCCGGGTTCTCCGGTTTCCTCCCACAGTCCAAAAACATGGATCAAGTCAATTGAATTCTCCAAATTGCCCCATATAGATTGTGTGAGTGAGTGTGTGCCCAGCGATGGATTGGCGCCCTGTCCTGGGTCCATCTGCCCAGCGCCCGAGACGTTCTCCCCTGGATGGGCATGGGGAACCCCACCGCGACCCTACTAGAGGATAAAGCGGGAGATAATGAATGAATGAATGAATAAATCTAAAGTCAATCAAACTAAATTCTTACACAGAATGTTCTAGTTTTACTTAAAAATGATGATACCAATCGGCCAAATAATTACAATTAATTACCATTTCAGGTAAATACATGTAGATATGTACAGAAATAACAGAAATGCATTTCTTGTATTACAATTCAGTGCTAGGTAGACTGTGCCTTAATGTATTGAAAGTATATAATACACACATCACTAAAAACTGTCATTCAATGGATATAATTTAATTAAATATAATGCATGTTGATATACAGAACTTACTGTGCATTGCGTTTGAGGTTAAAGAGGGCTCAATGTCTTCTCTATATCAGTGGCGAGACAGTGTGAGGGCCTGAATGGAACAGCTTGTAAATATTGGATGGGAAGACCGTCAGTCAGATTGACTGACAGGTCAACAGTGGCTTTTGTTCAAAGGCAAAGATGGAATTTCACCCACAGACAGGCGAAGAGAACAAGTGAGATATCAACAATAACAAACATTCATTCATTCATTATCTCCCGCTTATCCTCTATTAGGGTCGCGGTGGGGTTCCCCATGCCCATCCAGGGGAGAACGTCTCGGGCGCTGGGCAGATAGACCCAGGACAGGGCGCCAATCCATCGCTGGGCACACACTCACTCACACAGACACACTCTAAACGGGGCAATTTTTGAGAATTCAATTAACTTGATCCATGTTTTTGGACTGTGGGAGGAAACCGGAGAACCCGGAGCCCCCCCCCCCCCCCCCCCCCCCCCCCCCCCCCCCCCCCCCCCCCCCCCCCCCCCCCCCCCCCCCCCCCCCCCCCCCCCCCCCCCCCCCCCCCCCCCCCCTGCACTTAAGTTTTTGTTTTAATTTAAAACCTTTAAATTATATTATATACTTGTTTCATATCCTCATTAGCAGTTATAATTACACACCAAACCAATTTAGAAAATTCTAAATATTATGCTATAGTTCCATATCCCCTTTTAGTGGTCTAAAAAATCCCAAAAATATTTCTAGAAGGAATTTTATAAAAGTAGAAATAGGTTTTAGTGTTTTATTCCCCTTTCAGTTGTCTTGTTTGGCAGACTGTGACTTTTATACAACATAAAAAACAACATACAGACATTTTTAAATATTATCTACTTGAAGAAGTTGTTTTAAAAAAGTTTCACTTGTGTGAGGTAATGCTGTTTTTTATTCTGCAACATTTAAATATCTTCTCATTGTTGTTGAGACTATAAATCAAACATGGTTGTCATAAAATACAGTGCTCTTAAAGGTGTGACACTTTATATGCAGTATGTTACCTTTAGTACGATGCACACATTTGTTAATACTCCTACAAGCTGGCATGTGGAAAATGAAAGATTATGGAGGTTAGATAATGACAGACTTACTGTTATAAGAACATAATTCCTTTTGTATTGATTTGGTTGCTTTGAGAAACAGCAGTTTTTTCTTCCCAAGTCATAGTTGTAGATTCTAGCTCCTTTGTGGCAGTGTTTATTTAATTTCACAGATATTTTAATGGATTTAAATCAGATATAATCAAATATAGGACCATTCATAAGCATTCATCTTTAATATAATTCATACAATTAAGTTTGGATTATGGAATATTTGCTTGCTATAGTTTTTAATTAATTAATTATCTTTTTTTTTTAGATATAACTTTCAGATTTTGATGCAAAAATGTCAATATTGGTCTTATCTGACCATACAGCTTTTAGCCATTTAATTCCAGAATGTGTTTTGTGTTTTTTTAAAGTTCAAATAAAACATTTTTAAAGCTTCCTTCTGACACGTTGCCATACAGTCAAGCTTTGTATAAAATTTTCACATGCACAGACTTGCCAGTTTAAAACATAACTTGTAGGCTCATAAAGTTGTTTTAGGCACTTTGCAAGCATTCTGAATTAAAAATCTTTGTTCGGGAGGTGCTTGTGGTGTTGTAGATCTAGGTTTAGGCATAGGGAATTCTTTACATTTTCATGTATTGTTCAAAAAATCATTCTCAAAGACCAACAATTCAATAGTAATTACTGAAATAGCTGCACAGTTAATTAAGTCAAAAGTCAAAAACAAATGAAACAACAGATATTAGACATTATTTTTGATGAACACGAATCAACATTAGATATCTGTGGGTGTGAAATGTCTATAAATATTTAACAAATGTTAACAAATAAGGGTGGCACGGTGGCTTAGTGGTTGGCACGTTCGCCTCTCAGCACTAGGGATTCCCGGTTCGAATCCCCATCTGGGTGGAGTTTCCCTGTTCTTCCCGTGTCCGTGTGTGTTTCCTCCCACAGTTCAAAAACATGGATCAAGTCAAATAAGTTCTCCAAATTGCCCCATGTAGAGTGTGTTTGTGTGCGTGTCTGTGTGTCTGTGAGTGAGTGTGTGCCCAGCGATGGATTGGCGCCTTATCCTGGGTGTATCTGCCCAGCGCCCGAAACGTTCTCCCCTGGATGGGCATGGGGAACCCCCCCGCGACGCTAATACAGGATAAAGCGGAAGATAATGAATGAATTAATTAATGAGTTTACAAATAAATTTGTGGTGAAATTAGAGTCAGGTATTTTTATTCAATGGTTTATTTAAAGAACAGTCTGATATACATATCACATTTGTGGAAGTGTATTATTGTTGATTCTCTTCAGGCTGAACAATGTTACAAAACCATTGTAAAGAATTTGGGCTCTACTATTCAGTGTCAAACAGATTGTGTCTAAATATTTCTTTGTTTATTGATTAATGGCACACTATCCTGTCCCAGATGCAATAAAATATGCAACAACCATGATATGCATACTATCACCACTATGTCTGGATTGCAGGATTTTTATTTCTCCAATAATTCTCCATTTTTTTATTTAAATCAAAAAAAAAATAATAATAAAAAATTGAAAGCTTTCAATGTCTGTTTTAGTTATTGTTACCTGGTTAATTTCTTTATATGAATGGCAATAAGATTTATGCTTTCCTGTAATTAAATGAGCTTCAAGCTTACTTTATATAATGTGAATTGGATAATGTATTTAATGGCAGTGACCATAAACGTTCACTTGAATTGCCTTCCTTATTTTTGCTGTGTTCCATTGCTAAGTATTATTAAGCAATACAATTCCCAGGCATATAAGCCCTGTTCACTACAGCGCTTGTGTAGGTCAGTGGTTATCCCGAGTATATAGACAGTGATGAGTGTGGAAATGTCCATCTCAGCGGGACAAGCCTAGCAAGGAAACCCCTTGTCACATGCAGGAAATAGCAGGTCAGTAAGTGCTCCTGTTCACAACCAGTTGCTTTTGGCTTTCTTGCTTATCTGCATGGTGACTCAGATCTTCCGTCACAGACTCCCTGTGAACTACTGGCACCACTTCACTCACAACGATGCAGCTCTGCACTGTTCTGCTATGGAAAGTACCTATAATTCATATCACGATTTCCCTTCCAAACTGTTTGAAAACATTTGCCTGGACAGAAGGTGGACAGTGTGGCTGCAACATTTAGCAATGTTGCCCTGTTATACTCATGAAAGTAGTGTGGCTGCAGGTCCCATGTTGCAGTTTGGTTAGCAATAGGAATTCAGCATTTTTTTTAGCCACCAAATCACATTGACAGTAAATAAAAAGAATTGACAGTGGATAAACCCAAACTTGTCAGCATGTAAAATAAAATATTACTATTAGTCTTGCCAATAGCACTTTTTAAAAAACCGGGTTAACCCACAGCATGGTTAAACAGTAATGGCACCATTGCTGCACACTGTAGTTTTAGATGTAACCATAGTAATTAAAAAAGATTGAGGTCTGTTTCATTCAATGTGCCAGTTTACTATGGATTAACACTGTTTAAAAGATGTTTTTTCAAAATGGTACTGGAAATTTTGCAATACATAAAAAAACGATTAGCTGTAGGTTTCTCCGCCAATACAACTTGGAATGCCAGTTCTCCAGTTACATTCCTTTACCGATACATCAACTATAGCAAAAATCGATTCATCTCTCTTAAAAAGATGTTTCTGGAATTGAACATTTGTTCTATCAAATATTTCATGGTATACAGAGATTCAGCTGACTGGGCAACAGGATTCATTAAAAGAGCAAATGTTAGAATTTAAACACACACACACTTTCATCAGGGAAAATATTTATTAAACACATCAATTCATACAAATATTAATATAATAATACAAAGAAATATAAAATAATAATCAATAATATGATCTGTAATATCAAAATAAAAATAAAATAATACATTATGTGTAACGAAGTAAAACGACATGTGGGAAAATGATCAAAAACAGTTACTGAAATACATCTACTACAAAAAAGCTTTTTCCTAGTAACAGCTAGTGACCTAGTGGCAGCTTTAAAATTCCTTCTGTATGATATTGGCCAATTCTTCAACACAAATTGTATTCAGATCTTGGAGTTTATGGGGTTCCATTAAATAATCTTTTATTTATTCTTTTACATCCTGGTAGATGTCATTTAATTTTTTACATCCTTGTAGATTTTTAGTTCTGCCAGTTCCATATGTTTAAAAACAGAAAATCCACACCACGATGTTCTCACCTTCAACTGTTTAAGGGTGATGCGCGGTGACATTTCTTTCTCAAAACATGGTGTGTGTTATGACATTTTAAGAGTTCAATTTTGGTCTCATTTGACCAGACTATATTCTACCATTATATAAAGGCTTGGCTCTTGAACTCTTCTGATTATTCTTCTGACTCCTCTGTCTTGTGAGGATCTTGTGAGGAGCACCTTGTCGTGGCCAGTTTATCATGAAATGTTCTTTCCAATTTCAGATAATGGCCTTAACGGTGCTCAATGAAACCTTTATAATGTCAATGATTTGGATAATGATTAGAAAATTACAAAGTAAATTAAAATAAAAAGTATGTAGAGAAACAGATAAACTACAGCTTGTTGTTCTGGAATTACAAAGTGCATCTTTATAATAAGTGGACCTAAACAAAAAGTGAAAAAACAACATTTTATTGTAAATTGGCTAGAAAGTAAAGTTATTGTACTTACATTTAAATATTTAACAAAATAAATAAATAAATATTTACTTTTGTTCAAAGTACAAAAAGCACATTCAGGAAGACTGAAAATAAATTTACCATAGGTGATTTGGTGTCATGGTGTGTATCACTATAAAGCTAAGGGGAGAGTTGTCTTCCTGGACGTGGCTGCAAGAGGAAAACTTATAGAGGCAGAAAATATGAATGGCAAAAAGCCCAGAATAACTTCCAAAGAGAATGAAGGTGAACTCCAAGGTCATGGTAAATCAGTGTCAAATCACACCATCCACCGCTGTTTAAGACAAAGTGGGCTTAATGGAACACAATCATCATAAAAAAGTGAGAATGGAATTTTCCAAAATGCATATTGACAAGCCACAAAGCTTCTGGGAGTATGTCCTTTGGACATAATAGAACCTTTTAGCAGGTTACATCAGTTCTTCGTCCACAGATGCAAAAAAGAAGCATACAAAGAAAAGAAAATTGTACCTACTGTGAAACATGGAGGGGGCATAATCCTGTTTTGGGGCTGCCTTATTTTGTTTGGCTCATGTATCTGTGCAGGCTACAACGAAACCTCAAGACTAGAAAGTATTCACCATCAGAAGGCTTGGTCTCAGGCACAGGTCATGTGTCCTACAACAGGATAATGACTTAAAACACCCAAGAACAACTAAGAGCAAAACATTGGACTAATCTATGAGCCCTTCTCTAAGTTTTATTGAACATCTGTGGAAGGAGCTGAAACATGCTGTCAGGCGAAGACATCCTTCAAACCAGAGACAGCTGGAGCAATTTGCTCATGAGGAGTGGGCCAAAATACCTGTTAATTAATGCAGAAGTTTGATCAAGATTCTTTAGAAATTATTTGCCTCACAGTGAGAAAGTTCCATGTTGATGCCCATTGAGGTGCTTTCTATATGAGTATTATCCAGGTACATCAGTTTCCCTTCACATTCCATACACATGCCGTTAGGTAAACTGGAGATACATTTATATTTGTGTTCGTGTGTGTGCTTTAAAAGATATAGGCAAAAATGTTAATGCATGGATAAATGTAAATATAGCCAGGAGGTAATTTTAGGTTAAAAATTCCCCTCACTGCTGTTTTGTTGCTTTTTTATTTTTCATTTATTGCCGCTTTAACATATATGTCTTTGATTATAAAATATTTTTAAAAATTGGCTTTTAAATTGACAGCTAAATTTAATGTCCTTGATGTATTTACAATCTGTAGTTCATGGAAAAGTATTTGTGTTAAAGATTACTAATAACTGTGTTTGTAATGACCATTACATTTCCTCTGTATTGTTATTACATTAAATCAGTGATTTTACATTTAGGTTTAAACTCTTAATCTTACTCTAGTGCTGCAGTTACTGGATAGTGGTGTGTTAGTTTGTGTAACCTGGTATGATGTGCTTGAAATTCAGGTCTTTAATGTATTTGATTTTTCTATTCTTTAGGACACTGGCAAAGCTAAGAGTTAAATTACAAAAGTGCTTTACAAAATCTCATTGCTGCACCATATCTAGTAAAGAGCTTTTGAGGTTTGGAATCAATTAAGCTTGGCTTAAACCAGCCTTCTAAAGCAGGAGACCCACAGCTGCAAACCCAAGGACCCCATCCCCCTTGCATTCCCCCCAATCATTTCGCCTACACCTCCCTGATGTGTGTTGTCCATGAACTTCAGAGCCCTTGTATACCTTTGTAGACACTAACCATCAGGAGAATTAAAAAAAACTATTTAAAAATAACATAAAGGTTCTGAACAGCATGGCTACCATCATAATCATACACTGCAGGGACAGTGGAAATGCTCCAGTAATAGACTTAGCTTTTTAAATTGCTAACATCTGTTCCTGAATTGTGTCAGTGCTAAGCATATTAGACATTCATCAGCCATTCAAGTGAGTGAGATAAAACACTGAAAGAATACTTTAGTATTTCCTGGTTGCTGCAGTATGGGGGTAAAATGAACTACAGACACATTTGTTTTTATGTGGGGGGGTGATGTTTTGCTGATTTATAGAAGCTTTTTTTTAACATTTATTATATGAACATCAGTGATAGTCACGGAGTTAACAGGATGGCTACTTCAAAATATTGTTGTCTTGTCATTGCTTTGCTGATACTGACATTACAGTATAAAATTAATTGTTAGCCAGATCAGTTTATTAGTGTGATGTCTGTGGTGATTCAGTCACAATGTTAGAAACAAAATAGACACTGTAAGTATTTAAACAGTGAATACTGCAAAATCAAAAGGTCAGGAGTCAGGGAGTCTGATTAAAGATGAGGTGGAATCAGGGTCAAGTTTAGGTTTAGAATTACAGTTAAAGTTGGGATAAAAGGTGGGGTTGGGTTCAGTATTAGATTAAAAGGTGGAGTTAGGTTGAAAATTTAGATGAAATGTTATTTGAGTGTGTTAAGAATTAGAAGTGAATGTACATTGGGAGTAGGTCACGGGGACTGGATTAGGTTTGGAATTGACTCCATCCTCAGCTATTCAGGGCAAAAATGTTCATGTCAAGTCTTTGAAATTTTGGCTTTGTAATAAGGACGTTTTCTAAAAAAAATAATCAAAGCACATGAGTAAAAGGAAAAGCAAGAGCAAAAGGGAGATCACAATCAAGAGCAATGAGGATTAATATGGAATTTCTTTGTACAAACTTTACCACAAAACATGTGAAAGATCCTATTTTTCTGTTGAATTTCCTATCTAAGCCAAGTTCAAGCCATGAAATACAGCTCCACCAAACCTTATTATTACTCCCCCAAACCATACAGCTGGTACTAGACATTCATGCATACTTCCAAAGTATGCTGCCAAAATGGCCTAGAAGAATGTCACAATTTATGTGCTATTGCATGTTATTGAGTGTGGAGGGTTGTTGCTTTGTGACTAAGCTGTTGCTGGTCTAAGGCATATTTAATTGGCAATAAAAGCATCTGATAATAACAGTAGACCCATGCAACTTAAAATATGTTTTTGGATGTAAAATTTATGCACCTGTTAGCAATAGAAGTGTGAAAATTGATGAACCTATTTATTAGAAAGAGTGTCGACATAAATTTGGCCATGTAATTTAAACCTTTTATGGTTCTGAAACTTTACCGGCTGTGAGCTGAGCTAATATTTATCACACATCTCCAAAAGGCCAAAACTTTCTCCAGGTTTGCATTTTATTGTTGATTTTGCAAAACATAACGCTAAATTTTTTGGCTCAGTTTTTCGCTACATATTTCAGTTTCCATTTTATCATCCAACAATATAGATGTGTATGTATACCTGTATATGTAGCCGGAAGCCCCTTTGTAACAGTTTATTCATCCTGTCAATACTGTGCCACATAAATGAAACATCAGCCATGTGACATACATTTTGGAGGATTTTAAAACTAAATATTAACAGTGCTTAAGAAGTAACTGCAGCAACCTGGGGCTAAAATGGTGATTTATAAAGGCATAGAAATGATTTGACAAATAGGATGTACATGTATACAACCATACTGATTTGAAACTTGTTTAATTAAGTTGCATGTATACTTTCCATATAACATATTATGCTGGGATGATCCACCACCCAAATATCTCTAAAGAAGTAGAAAAGTAATACATAAAAACCATATTGCATTTATTGTCAGAAGGGTTCACTTGTTATCATTACCATACATAGCTCAGAACTGAATTAGTATCTTCGTATTTACATGATGATTATAATAGCTGGTGTTTAAGAATGTATTCCAGTGATGTTGCATTAGGTATAAGCATCATTCTATGCATGGGAGAAAAAGTAAAACCCTGTTGAACCTTCAATGTTCAGATCCTTATGCAAACTATGCATAAGAGAGACAAGAGAGAACGAGAGATTGCAGACAGGCAGGATGTACATCTGAGCTGAATTAGAGTGAGCTCATTGTGTACAGCACAAGCTTTAATAGAGCATTTGGAAAGGAACGCCCAGGCCCTGTTCCTCTCATTCCTACATCGCTGTGTCATCCATAGCCCTGGGGCTGTCCATGCGCCTCAAATGAGTTAGCGGGTGAAAGAAGGAAAGAGGTGAGGAAGAGTGGGATCAACAGCAGATTGAAGTCAGCATTAGCCCTCGGGTTAGGGAAGAGAGGGTAAAGGTGAAGATGAAGTTCCAGATTAAGAAATGATAGAAGGAATTAAAAAGGGAGAGGGTTAGAAGAGTGTTAAAGGTCTGATGAGATGCTTTTAAAAATAGATAAATAATAATCATATTCAAATATGCGATAGCTCAAATTATGATCGGAATCACTACACATTCTAATTGAAATCAATGAGTTCACTACAGTTTCAAATCAAGACCATAAATATATTTATTTCAAACTGAAGAAGAAAAGAAACTGTCTTGTAAAAATAATTATATCTTTTGAATGTGAGCACGGAATATTTGAAAAAAATATTTTAGGTACCATTTATTCATTGTCTTCCACTTAATCTTATATTACGCTCCCCCATGCCCAGCAAGGGGAGAACATTTCGAGCACTAGCCAGATACTACCCAGGACATTACACCGGAATATATATGCATTCACACAGATACACACACACACACACACACACACACACAAGCGGCATTTTAGAGTATCCAATCCATGTTTTTGGAGTGTGGGAGAAAACTGGAGAAGTCAGAGAAAACCCATGCAGACAGGGGGAGAACATGGAAACTCCAAACAGATTCAAACCTGAATCCCCAGCACTGAGAGGCGATCATTATTTTTATGATTTGGGAATTAATAATTGAAAGTTAAGGGGCAGGAAGTGAGTGGCTAGGGCCAATCAAAATGTAGTAAGTTAAAAACTGCACCCATGGCAAAATCTCTCTCACTACTGTCCATAATAACAAGAAATACAAACAACAAAATACTTATGTTAAGTGTTTACGTATTTTAATTGATTTGCTAGCAAAGCCGCTAGCAAGCCACCACTTTTAAGCACACAGTCAAACATATGTGAGGAATGCAAAGCGAAATTAGAGTGTGAACTACTGTAACAGAAATGTCATCAACAATGTGTCAGTTGTGTGTAAGAATTAAGCCAGGATGTTGAGTGACACTTTAGGGTGATCAGGGTGACATAGAGCAGCAGGTTGAATTGACAGCTCTCAGCTAGGCTCAAGTGCCAGTTTCAGTCACATGACCAGTACAAAACTGGCTCTGTGCCATTTTACTGTTTTACTATGTTCCTGTCAGACAGCTGTGCTAAAGGAAATATTGGCATATAATTATGGGTTTTTTTATTTGCAGGAATTGTGGGATGCTATGATGCCCCAAGGAAGTCATAGAATTAGTCCTTGTATGTCTTTACAACATGTAGCTACATTAAATGTGAAACACTGTTTGTCATTGCTATTAAATAACATCAACAAGCCTCCAATACTGCAAATTTAAGTTTTTCACCCATTTATCTAAATGGGTGAAACAGTGTTAGTGCTTCCATAAACCACTGCTTTAGGTCCCCAGCAGGATCACAAACACAGTAAACAAGCATTTTTATTATGCATTTGCGAAACAAGAATGATCAACTTTTACATTGCAATATTTAAAACAATAGAACGAATTGAAATTCATAAATATATTGTACAATATAAAAAGCAGCAGGTTTAGAAAGACAACAGTTCTTGGGTATAGTACGTAAGTTTTAGGCCCCAAAACTTTACAAATCGGGGCATGATGATGATGACAGAGTATTAATTCAGCAGTGTCACTCAGATGCTAACACCAGCAGCACTGCTGATGTCTGATCCACTCAAAATAAGCACAATGCACACTAACACACTATGCACACTAACACACTAACACCACTTAAACAGCACCTGCTCTGTGGTTCTTTGGGGCCCTGGGCATTGAAGAACAGAAAGGGTTATTAAAGTATATAATCAGTTTTATTTTTTTACACATTTATATTGTAAGAAGAACTGATTAAATGATGAGTTTAAAATCAGGGAAATGTGCCACACCCATAATTCAATTTATTTGTAAATAATGTATTTTTTCCTACATACAACATTTTAAATATGCTAAGTTGTTTTTTTAGGCCTTGTTTTGTTTTATTTTGTCTTACCACCAAAATATATATATTTAAAAATCTGTAAAAATCTAAATTACTGTACACAATTGCCAGATAAGTTTTTTGATAATCTCCATTAGTATATATTTTTAATAAAATAAAATAATTTAAATGTAATTATTTGAAAAGCTTGCACTTCCATGTGTCTCAAGCTGCATCCTATCCCGTTGGGGCAAGATGGTAATTGTTAGCCTTTTTAATAAGGCTCACAAGCCATTAGGACTTGATTTATTTGATACAGATTTTTATGACCACCCACACCATTCCCAAGAACCATGAAGCTCTTTTTACCCTTGCACCCTTTTGTATCTCAGTTTCTTTATCTTGCTCTCTCCCTCTCTCTCTCTCTCTCTTTTTCTCTCTCTCTCTCTCTCTCACACACACACACACACACACACACACAAACACACATTCTCTCCCTCTCTCTCTCACTTACTCTCTCTCACTCACTTGCTCTTTCTCGTTGTCTTTCTGTGATTAAAGTGGTAAATCAGGAGCAGGTCCTGTGCTGTATTTACTCAAAACGCCAGGCAGCTGCAAGCTGTTTGGCCTCTCTCTGTTTCTCGCACTGTTTAGGCCTGTTGTCGTAGAGACCGCACCACCGTCTCTCAGCGGTTGGAAGTGAGCCTGGGGCTGTTTTGGTTACATTCTCTCAAAATTAAAGTTTTTTTTGCCATATTTTTTTAGTATAATGCTTTGTGAGCTAGAGTTCCAATCGACCTCACCAAAATGGCGTGGAGAAATTGCGGGAGAAGGGGAGAAAGAGAAAAACAAAAATACAGATACCTAAGAAACACTGGAATGAGCTGGACTGGAGAGGGACTAAGTAACAGAGCAAAAGGGGGAAAGCAAGTGAAAGAGGTAGGCAGGGGGTGGGAGAAGGGCAAAAAGCCAGGAGCATTACATCATTGTTGGAAGGAGAGAAGAAGGAAAGGATATGAGTCAGTGGGCTGAGCGTTTCTCTCTCTCTCTCTCTCTCTCTCTCTCTTTCACTCACTCTCTTAATATGGCTTGTAGCCAAGCCGCTAGTGTTGAAGTCACTGAGTTTATGCCTTAGGCCTGTTGCATGTATGCTGTGTAATGATGTAAATATGCTCACATACCTTTGCTGAGCCCTGCACACTAACTCCAATTTTTAGGGACCACTACTGGACCGTTATTGGTTTAATATTTCTGGCAAGATTTTATGCAAAAAAACCCTACATGATAGTGACTTGAAGTATGAGTATAAGCACATTACTATAGTATTTTAGATATTTTGTGACCATATTCCATGCAAGTTGTTATAGTGAAATCCAGCCATAGTAGGTTACTCTAGTGAATAATGTACCTTAAAGGACCAAAATGGACCTTTTTTTTGGCAGATCGAAAAGTATTTTTTGTTACAGAGTGCAGACTCACTGGCCATTTAATCTTCAATAATTCTGATTACAACCTCATTTTTGTTGGGGATTTAACTTAAATGCAATGTGCTTTATAAGGTAAATTATGAGTGTGTTGGTTATGGCACAAATGTTATAATTAGTTCACATAGTATTTCAAAGGCTTAAAGGTGTTCTATGCAAAATATTTTTAACCTATATTTCTGTATTTCAAACATCTCATCTCATTATCTTCCCCTTAATCCTTTACTGTGGTTTCAGGCTCCAGGCCCATCCAGAATGTTTTGGGTGCAAAAATTTCTTTGTTGCTGCTATAAATATGCATTGCATTCATTTAAGTTAGGTCGGCCCTTGGATAGAAAATGGTAATTATCAGTTTTGGAGATTAAAAAAATAATATTTCCTATGCAGTATACTGTACCCACCCTGCACATGTGCATGCACATATGTACATACATACATAATTAATTGTTTCTGTTTTTAAACCATTCCTTTTGTTTCCAACTTAAGTAAGTAAGTGAGACTGACAGTGGCAAATCTGGTTGCATTCTCTTAAACTATGTTTAGCTGTAATTAAAAGAACTTTTTGCTGAAAGCAACATTATACCCATGTAGATAGGACCACAGAGTGCTGTGTCTATACAGTTTTTGCTTTTCTTCAAATATTTTTTGCCCTTTTGTGTACACTGCATACTTACTTTTAATTTTGTTTTTAACATTCTCTAATTTGTAAGGCTTCGGATATATTACCATACATATATACATTACCATAGCTGCACTGAACAAAGAATGTGTGTGCATACTAGAGAGTGAGATGTAGGGCTTGTTTTAGTCATGTACTTAGCATGTCCCACAGGTTTGTGAAAGGGGCCTTAGCATGAGTCGTGATGGATTGGAGTATTGGACTAAAATGACAATATGTCAGAATCTTAATGATGGTGCTCGCATGTGTATGCGAGTGTCAGCAGTGCAATTGCTGTCATTTAGCCTGTATAAATACCCATATTTGTTCAGGTGAGGAATGTTTTCCCCCATCCTAAAACTACCCCAGCTGTCAGTCATCTGGGCTATAATGGTACCCAGTACAGACAGACATTGATTATTTAGGATTGTTGAGCATCTTTATGACACTTGCTAAAATACTCAAAGGGAAGCTTTTCCACAGCCTGCTGTAAAACATAATTGTGATGCCTGTAGCAGGGCAGCTGCAAAGCTTTGGTCTTACTAGCTAAATAATTGATGACAGTTGCTTAAATGAGATCATTTAAATGCCTGTTCCATGTAGTGAACTTTAAATGGGGCAACGCATGCTTTAGGAATCAATGTGATGTCTAAGCACAAACTCTGCCCTCTGGGACAATGCTTGATCAACTTTTGAGATAGACAATTGTACCACAACTGGTACACAATAAAAGTTAGCGATTGTAGCGTTTTTGGGTAAATCAGCCTTTTTCAGTTATTCATTGTTGTTTTAGCTCATTTGGGTATGCTATGTTTGTATTTATGTTACATTTTCTAAATGTTCCCTGTTCACTTCTCAATAGTTTTTTTTTTCATTTTATCACAGGCTTAATCAATATTAAAAAAAAGGGGCCTGGAAGTCACAAAACTTTCTTGTACACACAATGCACCCAAGACACACAATCTACTTCAATGCAGTAGAACAAAAGTATCATAAATATCATATCCTTTTTAACACTTTAGCCACATGCTAACCCGACCACTGACACTTACTGTGCTAAAGATAAAACCCTGAGTTACAAACAAACACTTAACCACAGGAGCACAGGAAAAGCATAGTTGAAATTTGGAACATTTGCACCAAAAATGCATTACAAATCTTTATGTAAAATAACCCAATTGTAAATTTAGTAACAAATTAAAACAAGCACATTCAATCAAATTAAAAACGCATTTGTGTCAGACACTAATGTTGGATGTGAAGAGGTCTTACACTTTGTAAGCATTGTAATTCATCCCAAGTTTTATTAGATAGCTTAGAAGTTGAAGCTCATCACAAACAATCATTAAATATATCAATCCATGTATTCTTACATTTGGGCATATGTATAGGCATGCTGTAAATGGCCAGTAACCTTTCAATGTAGCTTTTTGAAGCATATAGATATTTTAATTCATTTTGTATGTTTGATTATCAAGATAAGATATGTGGATTGTCACAGGATTTCAAAGCTTGTGGTTTTGTGAGGTCAGACAACTGAAATAAGTGAGCACTGTTAGTTTAAATAAAATAAAGTAGTAAAAAATATAATTTATTGATATAACATAATAATGTCTTCAAGGTAGGTAAGACCGCTTTTTATGTTGTACTAATTATGTTGTATTAAAACCTATTCAAAACTATAATATAAATACTGGACATGACAGTGCATGGAAAACCTGATGAACACAGTAATAAATATAGTAACTTATTGTGGTAGTGGAGATGTTGCCATTACAGTCTTAAGAAGTCTGTTAAAAAGAGAACTTGTGGATAGTAGTTGCAGTGAGATAAATACATTACAGGAAGTGTGTGTTATTAATATCTACTGAAAATGACACATATATCTTTGGAAGAATTCTTAGACATTTGTTCTTTTGCTTGTGTTTCTTTTTAGACCAGTCCCTGGCTCTCTGTCATCATTGCTGCACTTAAGGAACGGACAGCGACAGCCTCTGCCAGCCTCCATGCCTGGCACTTTGCCCGATCCCACCATGCAGGGATCCTCTGCTGTGCTGATGCCTGTTAGTACAGACTATTGTTTACTTACAGTTCATGAATCCTTTTACATTTAATCACTGCCTCGTATATTAGCAATTGAACACAAGAGGGTGTTATGCTATGACACACAATCTTCAGTGTTATATTGATGTTATATAAATGTTTAACAATATATATTTGGTAAAAAAATAGTGAACCATTATAGATTGAGATTTACTAGTTTTGCCAGCTAAGTTGCATAGGAACACATGTACTACTGTACTACAGCACAGTTTGTGGTGAAGTATTACAAAGTTCTGTGTTCTGACCAGACTAGACAATGCATCATCGTGCTGATGTTATGATCTGAGATAGGTAATGGTCACCAAAAAATCTTATTCTCTTTAGTCATATAAGGGACTAGTATTCATTGTGAATTATAAAGGACAGTGGCATAACATAGCAAATAGTCAACACCTGCATTACAATATGTTTAATGTTTTTGTAAAAAAAACAACTGTTATATATATAATATATGTAAAATCATCACAGTGACAACACTTCTTAACCTTATTTAGGGAGCCTAAATAATTTATTTATGATGCAGTGTACTGTATGTATAACCAGTGATATTCGTGTTAAACATCAGCACCTAACAAAAAAAAATTGTTACACTGTTAACCGACTGTTAACCCAGTCGATCTGTAATTTACAACTACCAAAGTGCACATTTCCATCCAGAATTCAAAACTGCTACTGCACTGTTTTTTAAATAGCATATTATTCTTTTCAAATAATATTTATGGACTGATAACAACATGCCTACCTTTTATGCTGTATTAACCATATATTAGGTAGATAAGTCATAAAATACAAGTAAAAATGTGCCTTCGTGGCATTTTGTGGTTAATATAAACTATTTACTAATGACCTAAAACAGATCTCAAAACTATGGGGCAATTACAAGAATATTAAGGAAGTATTACTGTTTTGGACTTTGAGGATAGTTAAGTGACATCACAATATACATTTTAAAATTTTGTGGATTAATATCCTTATGGGCGGCACGGTGGCTTAGCGTTTAGCACGTTCGCCTCTCAGCGCTAGGGATTCCCGGTTCGAATCCCCATCTGGGTGGAGTTTCCATGTTCTCCCCGTGTCTGCGTGGGTTTCCTCCGGGTTCTCCGGTTTCCTCCCACAGTCCAAAAACATGGATCAAGTTAATTGAATTCTCAAAATTGCCCCATTTAGAGTGTGTCTGTGTGAGTGAGTGTGTGCCCAGCGATGGATTGGCGCCCTGTCCTGGGTCTATCTGCCCCCCCCCCCCCCCCCCCCCCCCCCCCCCCCCCCCCCCCCCCCCCCCCCCCCCCCCCCCCCCCCCCCCCCCCCCCCCCCCCCCCCCCCCCCCCCCCCCCCCCGGACGTTCTCCCCTGGATGGGCATGGGGAACCCCACCGCAACCCTAATAGAGGATAAGCGGGAGATAATGAATGAATGAATGAATATCCTTATGTCAAAAAAAATATGTGGCGCCCAAATGAACTGAGGAGCACACTGTAACTGAAGTTAAACAAAATAGTCAGTTCACAAAAACCTTATTGGTAATGTTGTTCTAACGTCAGTCAAATATTGATGCTGTATGGAGAGCACTAAAACTACACAGTGTAAGCGTATTGTGGTTCTAATGAGAGAACAAATGTTCTCACTGTAATTGAAGCCAGTCCATATTGATGGTGGGGGAAGAGATGGTTGGTGGTGATTCAAGTAAAGCAGGACAGTTTTCTGGCCCAAAGCTGACATCCTTAGAAAGAGATGTAATTCGGGGAGATATTATAATAAATATTTCTCTAGTAATTTCTGCAGACCACTCTACCACCACCTGGCTGAGCTTATTGGAAACAAGCTGAATGGATAAAAAGACAAAGCTTTATGATTTAGGAGCAAAGCTTAGTATCACCCCAAACCCTATAAATACACACTCATACAAATATTCTTAGCAAAACCACTACTGCAGTTCACACTAGGAGTCGCTCACACAGGAGTCCAGAACTTATTTTAAGACTTGCAACACAGAAGCATTACATTTCCTGTGTCAGTTTCAATTCTCTGCTCACACAAATTCTAATGAACATAGTCCTTTGACACCTGTAAACTTAGCTGGAGTACCTCATCGTGTAGGGTTTTTAACTAGTAAAAAACATTTCAGTCTCAGATAAACCAAAGTGCTAATGATTTTATTTATTTATTTATTTTTTGTTGCTTCACCTATTTCTTATACCTGCACCTATGTATATTTATGTTGTGAATCTCATTATTTCTCATTATTTCCATTTTCTATTTTATTGTGTTGTTATTTGATATCGATATTGATATATTTGATATTACTCTGACTATGTAATAGGTGTACACAGAAAATAAATTAAAGTCATGTTTTTTGTTGGTTGTTCATTGTATTGTTGTTTTATTAACAGATGGAGAGACAAATGTCCATGGGATCAAACATAATGGGCATGCAAGGCCCCACCCACAACAGCTCCTGCTCCTCCCCTCATGTCCCATCCATGCATTCAGAAGCAAAGCTGGTTAGTCACTTGAAACACCAGTGCTCACAATTACATGTATCACTTGCACAGCATGTTCATCTTTTGAGTCTATTAGAAAAATCTGAATTTGAGCTAATCCAGTTGAGACGTTTGTTGTTAGGCCATACATATTAAATTGATGATTTAGTGTCAGATGCATATAATCAATGAGCAATTTGTTGTTACATTTTTTCAAATGTAATAAAAAATAGTGCTATAAATTGTAAACAACATTTACATATGTGAGTGCCTGACATATACCTTATAATGTTTATGCACATCTATAGATTTGTTATTACATGCTATTATCAGTTAAATGTACTTTTTAGAGATGTACTATTACAACCAAAAAGTTAAAAGTACTTCATCAAGTTGCTTTAAAATTTAGTTTGTTTTGGGGTGTTGTGTTTGGGTGCTAAGACATCCATCATTCTGTTTACTTTGAAGCTATAAAAAATACTGTGGTGACTAGTTTGAAAATTGGATCACATTTCTAGGTCACTGAATCCTGCATTACCATAACAGAACATAACCATAACTGTGCCAACAGGGATAAAAAAATGCATTATAGGGATAACCTGCTCGTTCAGTACATGCAGATAACTAATAAACATCAGTTAATTGCCACATAACATCACTGACCTTTCTAACCAAGGCACTCAACAAAATGCCACTCTCAACCAGCGATTTATTCATTTAATTATTTATTATTATTATTATTATTATTATTATTATTATTATTATTATTATTATTATTATTTTTTTTTTTTTGGTGGGGGGCAGGAAGTGTAAAATAACCCAGTAATTATTATTAATGGTAGGGGGTGCATGATCTTTCAGCAATTATACTGTTAGAACTGCACAATTCCTCAAAGCTGGGTTTGATTATCAGTTCTGGTTACTGTCTGAAGTTGGCAAGTTCCAGTTTTTGTCGGAATTGCTTCTGTATTTTCTCCCACCATCTTAATACATTCTTAAGAAGAAATTTACTAAGCATAAACAACTGAGTAAGCGTGTGCTGCTCAGAGAAGGACTGGACTATTCTTGGTCCCAGAGTGAATAATAGTTTTTACCTATAAACACATAGGGGAAACGAGGACATGATGACACAATGCCATATTGAGCATTTCCACTAGGAACATTTTGGGTCCTTTCTGTGTGGAGTTTGTATGTTCTTCCAGTGCCTGCATGGTTTTTATTTAAAGCTCTGGTTTACTTTTAAGCCAGGTGGTTTTATGATAATAAATTGTCTCTAGGTGTAAATGAGTGGATGAATGTGTTTATGTATAATGTTATATACCCTATCCAGGGTTTTCGCACATTTTAAATGCGCTGAAACAGTTTTCAGCACCCCTGTCATTTTAATTGCAATTAAAAATTAAAGCATATGGATATTAAATCTAGTAATGAAAGAACTAGAAGAAAATTAAGAAGGAATCTAAGAGAGAAAACAAAAACGTGGATGAAAAAGCAAGTTGGTGAGACCAGTCAGTGCGCCACAACCTGAGTGATTATTGGTGGATATAAGAGATATGAGGAAGAGGGAATTTTTGTCTCTTTCATGCACAAAATTGATTGTACAGGGTATTTCTTAACCCCCAGCTGTCCCCATGGAAACAGGCTGGGGAACATAATATTAGTGTAATGTGCTATCTTATCAGAGTTCTGGCTTTGCTCCAAGAATATCCTCTGAGCGCTTTCTGATTGCAGTTCAATTAGAAAGGAACAGCACTTTATCTGCCACACATAGCCCCCTTCTTCCTCCAATTTGAATCCAATATCTTTTTTTCTGGGAAAAAACAACAAAGTTTTCTGAGAAACCTAAAGTCTATTAGAATTTGTCTGTGCTTTTCTTGGCCTTATACTTGTTAGCAGAAGATTCCCCATGGGCAGCTATGCTTATTACATGAGTAATTCACTAATGGTAAATTAGCTGTGAATCACGAGTGCAATATGTATTGTGTATAGTCAGTTGTCCATATGGAGATTGACAGTGTAATGTTGTCATAGACTAGTCATAATCTGTATCTCCAAACCTGATGGTCTCTAAGTCCCTACTATATGTGCAGCCAAATTAAGTCAGTGTAGTCAGATTGGCTTTGTTTGAATTTTAGTACTTTTTTCTTTAACAGTGAGTTTGTGGGACTTGATAATTGAAAGAATTCAGACAGGCATTTCCAACAATGTTACAGAAATTTTTTTTAATGTATTTGTGCTATTGGTATATTTTTGACCTATACTTTTGTCCCCTTTTTTCTAATGAGTATAATTTCCGTTGTGATCAAGTTGGGACATTGGTGTTGGGGTACTATCAAATATCCCTCATGCTGATCAGAGCCATGTGTCCCCCACACAGCCCGGTCCTGCCTCCAGAGCCCAGTACACAGATTCTGCCTTAATCTCATTATACATAGATGTTGACTTACTCTAAATGGGAAATATCGCCCCACCACTGTAACACTATACCCTGCTCTTGGCCACAGGAGGCTAAAAAAATGAGAGACAGAGAAAAGGAGATTGGAAAAGAGAATCAGAGAGAAAAAAAAAACAAAAAGCAAAGGGAAGAAATTAAACATTCTTGAAAGAGTAGACTAAGAATTTGGGGTAAACTGAAAATGAAACCCAAGGCAAAGTAAGAAGGTACATAATGTGGAGAGTTTGTTTGAGCTGCCTGTAAGACTGAACAATGAGCCCCGCATTGATGAGACTAAATTGATTTTTGTGGTGGGTAGAGGGTCTTAAGCCTAAATACTGCATGAGCTTTTGCCATTCCCACAAGTTTACCATATGAGCTTCTCACTTGAGCACACAGATAAGCAATTAAGCTTCTTCATACAGCATGTGAACTGTGCTAACTCTAGAAGCACTGTATTGTCTGTTTTGCAGTAGCGGGTATATAAAGTTACGATACAATATGTGTTTCAGTCTGGGTGATGAAAAAATATTTTGTGTTGGAGCAATCTGAGCTTAGAGAGGAAATGCTGTAGGGAACACTCCAGTCTACTCCAAACATGACATCACACATGTGGCAAACTAACACTTCTCTGTGCCTCTGGTTCAAATCCTGTGCCTGTATTCAGAATTACATAGGAGCCAGCAGATCCTTGCAGGAAGATGTGTGTGCACACAGATATTTGTTATAGCAAAGTCTTTAAATCCATCATATACAATACAAATGTGTGCTTAGAGTGGGAGCGCTTCATGAGCAGTGTTTTTCCTCGATCTCTTTGCTCACACAGCTGCGCCATCTCAGGCTAGTTGGACAAATGAGAGCCCTTGAGTCTCTGGGGAGAGGAAAGCCCAAACACTCTTATCAGTAGAAGAAATAAGCTTGAGTGTGTGCCAACTGTACAATGTCAGATCAAGTTTCAATTTTGCTCTCCTTCGTCCTGTTACAGGCAGTTTAGTAGGACACGTTGAGCAGTTTTGCTGATTTAGTGGGAATTTTTCTGGAAATATGACATTAATATACATATTCATTACATCAATAATAAAACTTTGTAGTGTTTTTATATAATTCAAACTTTTTTTTTTTTTAATAAGTTTTCATATTTCCATTTCAAACAAACTTGACTTAGTACTAGGGACATGACAGTGAAAATAGTAATCAGTCAGAGAGTTTTGTTCACAAAATCAAAATTAACCCGAATTTGTCTGATAGAAAGACAGCAAGTTTGTCAGTGATCTGACTTGAGCTGCTTTTTTACATACGGCATTAGCAATGTTTGATACAGTTTTAGGAACTTATTTGAGAACAACTACACACTGGGGAGGTTCTGTCTCTTAGGAACACTAAAGGGATGTATCCCAATGGACAGATCAAATAAGCTGTAGGTCTTTATGTTCTTTATTTCAGTCTTATACTGTTTCACATTTAAAATAGTTAAATATGATAAAGTGCCAAACTGTATCTGTATATTTTTGTAACTGTCAAAGTTATCTTGTATTTTCTTCACTACATTATTCGATTCGATTAATTTCATCTTTACAAATTTATAGTTCTTAACAATGCTGCCTGTAAGTGCTATTTCCTCCTGTGCACATGTATCTGGTCCAATACGCTTACATCATGCATAGTTCTTATGTGAAGAAAACACGGTACTCTGGAGAAGGGTCCAAAAATGTTTTATGATGTTAAAGTTTATTTAGTGTGAATATACTTAAATAACAATTATAGAAAATATGCATTTCTAGAAAGAAAGAAAGAAAGAAAGAAAGATTTTTTGTCAAAAATCTATTTGCATCATACTGTAATGTACACTCCTGTGCAAAAAGCAAAAAAAAGCAAAAGAAGAGGTTTAGAAGACGTTTAAAATCTTAATGTTTAGTGATTTAGGGTTCGGTTCATTTTTTTTTCTCCAGAATTGTATGTAAGTCAATTTTAAACTTATTTGCAATTCTAATGATTTATTAAATTTGCAGTTATTTAAAAACACTAATAACCAACCGTATGCTCTTTTTTGTGAACAGTTAATATTTTTCTTTTTATCTTTTAAATTTGTCTTGAAGATTAAGACACAATTAAGATATTTGTAGATTCATGTGATCTGTTTTTCATAGATGGACTGAGATGAAAATATGGAAAAAAAAAATGTTTGATCAATGGTTTCGTCAAAGTGCAATATGTCACAGTCTTAAAGCTGCTCTCATGTTTCACTGTGGTTCTGCTTCCCACACACAGTAATTAAGAAACAGTTCAATCAATAGTTACACATAGAGCTGAACAAGTGTGAGAAAATCTAAAACAATGTGCCATGTCAACACGATGACTTAGTGATTAGCATGTTCGCCTCTCAGCACTAGGGATTCCTGGGTGGAGTTTTCATATTCTCCCCGTTTCCGCGTGGGTTTCCTCCGGGTTCTCCGGTTTCCTCCCACAGTCCAAAAACATGGATTCAAGGTTAATTGAATTCTCCAAATTACCCCATGTGAATGAGTGTGTTCCCAGCGATAGATTGGCGCCCCGTCCTGGGTGTATCTGCCCAGCGCCATCGTTCTCCCCTAGATGGGCACACACTCACTCACACAGACACGCACACAGACACACTCTATATGGGGCAATTTGGAGAATTCAATTGACTTGATCCATGTTTTTGGACTGTGGGAGGAAACCGGAGAACCGGGAGGAAACCCACGCGGACACGGGGAGAACATGGAAACTCCACCCAGACTGGGATTCCCTAGTGCTGAGAGGTGAACGTGCTATCCACTAAGCCACCGTGCCGCCCACTATTAACACACAACTATACTGTATTGCATCTAATGTTAAATGTTTCTTATCTGTCTGTTTGTAATATCCCATGATTTTGCTGGAAAAAATGCGGGCCTGTCTGTTTGCATTGCTGTATAAGAATTTCTGGGACACTACTAAATCTAACCTTATATTGTTAAACAAGTTCAAGTAATTATAATGGCTGAACATCTATTGCTAAAATTCAAGCCCTAAATATGTAATTTCCTTAAGACTATAGAACATAATTTAGCATGTAAAAGTATTAGAAAGTATTTATTTAATGCATCCATTTTTCTGAAAGTAAAAATATAAATAAATATCAGTTCAGTAACTTCATGGGATTTAAAGTTTCTCCCTGAGTCCTCACTGGAATGCTAACCTTGTTAGTAATGTGAGTGACGGCACACGAAATGTGTGATTTGTTATCGAGGCGTAATTATCCATTGTTTACATTGTTACTAGGGACAATAAATTTGTCACTACGAATCAGGCTAAAAGGTGAGCTTTATTATGTGGTCAACAATGCTATGTGTTCATGCTCCATTCCTCCACTGGGTCCAAGAGCTGGCACATGCCGGCTTGGGTGACATCATTCTTGGCTGGGTCTAAATGTGCTTCTTTCTGCTTGGAGCAGAAGAGGAAAAATAAAGTGATCTTAAAGAAACTTTCATTCCTGCATTCAGAATGATGTAAAGCCTTTAAATGAGCTGGAGCTTTAGACTTACATAATCACACCATGACTGGATTTAGTTTCTATGCACTTTTGGAAATGGTCAATATTTATGTGTAAATATATGCTGTTGTTGGAATTCATGGAAAATGTTTGAGTTGCTCCATAAAGATCTAAATATTTTTTATCAGTACTCTAAGTCTATTGTGACATTCAGTTAGGTTTATGATGCAACTTTTTAAACTATATTCTAAGCATCGCCCATTCTGTATTTCTCCACACTTAATTGCAAATGCCCTCCTCCATGGCCAGGCAGTGTTTAGCACTGCAATAGCACCTGTGGCTGGAAGCCAGGCTGTGTGTGAGGTGGTATAGACCGTGTGAGTGCTGGAATTTAGCTTTTTAAAGCAGCATCTGCACGTAGAGTGGCATTGTCAGAGGATGATGTCATTGGAGTGATCCAGACCTAAGGTAAAATTTAAACATGCAACTTCAATCAAGAACAATTACTGAAGTTAAACTATAATATATTTAAAAATGACTTTATTTCCTTTCAATTAAAACACATGATGATAGTTAACAGTTATATCTCCAAAACAGTTATATCTGCCAGAGACTTTATTAATAGTTTACTACTTTATAGGATGTGTAGAAGTTTTACGTTGACAAGACAAGAGTAGTTCCCAGCTTGAATCATTTCTTTTACAGCTGGCAATAAGTTTACATAATTGAATTGAATTTAGAGGCTTTAAAGAGACTGTCATTGTTTAGCTTGGTGCAGCAGCTTGTTGGTTTAGTTGCAATAACACACATGAGCATTGAGGTTTTGAGTATGCTTCACAAACTCTTAATGTATTCAGTCACAATGAAACCCAGTTTGGTTATGCACAGCAAATGTCCGGCCTAGAATGCAGACTCCTCCTATGTTTATGTGCATCTCTGCTACAGAGATGTTTTTGCTGACATGAGTTATTGTCATTTTATTCTAATTAAGATTATAATTTTTTCACTTTACTGTTTGTTGTATTAAACACTCCAGCTTATAGAGTTCTTATAGAGCATAGTTTATATGAAAATGAAACTTATACAACTACACTCAAGACAGTTACATGCTTTCAGATTTTGCAAAGAGTTTTTGGGAAGTCCATATTTCCCCTATTTGACTGGGCCTCCAAACACAAAATCCAATATAAAGAATGTAAAGAGCATTAAGTGTGTACCATATGTAGCAAAATATAATTAATGTGAATTTTTCTTGCAATCATCCCTTATCATAATCTGACCGCTATTCAGTCCTTTTACCAGGAGAGTTAACAGACATGCCCAATATTTTGGAGAATTAAAAGTTATCACAATGCATACAATCTTGGCCCTTCTGACTTTGTCCACCTTTAGTCCCAATTTTGAGAAACTACTGCTATACATAAAAATGATGTTTTAATAAATGAGGCCAAAAAAGCCAGAGGATTACAAATCTTTGCATAAAACTGTTAAAACACATGGCTGTAGTTTTACATTACAGGCTGAAGTCCCCCGCTAAACATCTCTGTTTTTTTAACACTGAGTTTCAATCCTTTTGTGACCTTAGTCCAGGGTGGCTTAGTTACCCAGAAATTAACCCTAACTCACAACTGTTGAGTACAGATCACTAACAAATGTGGCCTCTACAACCACCAGCTTGACTGAACTTTTACTTGGTCTTTGAAGTCTAACATTTTTTCCCATTTATCTGTCACAGCAAAGCTGGCAACAATGTACAATCAGCGCTGATTTTGCAGTAATGTAATCCACATGACAGTCAACTGAGAGACTTGTTTAAAAACTAACTTGTAACTGATATGGATAGACTGTAAAGTCTTGCTTTTTTGTGTCAGGTGCTCTGGTGCCTGCAGTCTACAGTAAAGAAAATCGGTGTTTGTAGAACTGAAAAGCCCTGATTACATCTGTGTAGCTGCTGCTAGTCTTGTATGTCTTTGTATATTTGTGACATACAAACAACAAAAGGAAAAAGACAAATGTACATGTGACTGTGTAATGTAGAAAAAACATAGGTTATGTATAGAATGCCCATAGAGCTGTTTCATTTTTCAGATGTCAAATAGTTGTGTGTCAGTTTGTTCATATCTGAAATTTTCCATGTCCAGCTTAAATGATAAATGTAGCTAGGGTAAGAGATTTGAAAGCATACATTAATTCATTGATTCATTTCTGTTGTTCCTGGCTTTATTTCAGTAACACTTAACTTTTAAATGTTTATTTTCTTGTAGAATGTAGGGCATATGTGCATATACAAAAGTCTAGTCATGTGTAAACTGTATTTAATTACTATACATAGTCAAAATGTGTGTAAACTGTTAAATGTAATTTAAAATTTACTGTTTATACTCTATACGTATCAGTTTTTCATCACATGATAGAAGATTCAACTGATTTTTTTTACTCTGAGAAATTTAATACAAGCTCTAGGGCTGCTTTCACACAAGGTTGGTAAAATAAATCAAATTGATTCCAATTATCAGACATTCATAGTATGCCATGCACTATTGATACAGGAATACTAGATTTTGTGCCTCTCTCCCTCCATAAAAGCCCTCCCATAAGAAATCAGTTAAGTGGGTCCCAGCTTGCAGCTGCTGGCAGAGCTTGTCTAAGTGGGGAGGTGGTGGTGAAAGTAAGGTGGGGGGGGTCTCATAAAACTGAGCTAATGGGGGTGTAGGGGTGAGATGAAGCATGCGCACTTGGCCCATCAGAGCTAGGGTAAGATGGAGAAACCTCTGTTTCTGGCATGGAGATTGGGGGTGTTGAAGAACCAGATGGGCGTCTTATACCCCAGAGTCTATTGAGAGCAGCAAATGGTGCCAGGAAAATGGAGCCTGAGATTTATGTATTAAGCAGGAATACATACATAAAACTCTAATGTATGCTCCAGAGATCAGCAAGGGTTATTAGACTATGACTCCACCATTAAGAATATCAGTTCAAAAGCCACTACAATATAAACATAACCAAATGAGGTAGATTAGATTTCTGTATCAAATAATAAACTATTCTCATACACGAAACAAATGTAGAAGTGCTCAGGAAATGAATGTTGTTCTACCTAAATAAAAAATAAATGTGCAATCATTAATTTAAACTTTTTGTTTATTTATTTAGTTTTTATGCTTGTGGTACATTCTTAGTTATTTATTTGTACGACCTGAAAACCCTAAAATCCACAATGTTCATCTGTGTAAATCTATTTTTTCAATAATTAGAATAATAAGTTTCCCTTATTATTGCAACCCCCCCCCCCCCATGAGTAATAAAGTATTCAGATTCTGCTTTTTCTGATCAGATTCGGAGTGATAATACAGATTAATGAACATGTTTAAAGGATCAGTTTAGGATCTAATTTCAGAATGTTTTCCTACTTTAAAGGAAGGCCAGAGTTAGTACAGGAAGCTCATACAGAAATTAGAACAAAAACATACTTATCAGGAATTGAACCCTTTTTTACGGCGTGTTGCTTAAGTAATATCTTAATAATTAGTTTGCTAAATGTATGCTATTTTATTATTCAGCTGCATTTTATTGTAATATTTTAGATTTTTGTGTATCAACGTTAGAATTATAGAATCTAAAGAGATTTTTTACTACACAGAGTTCGGGTTAATTTTCTGTTACATAGCCATTAATATAAAATTGAGTAAAAACAAGCAATTAATAGATACCAGAACCCATCTATTGACATCAAGAAATTAAAAAACATTAACATGATTACCTGGCCCTTTGTTATTGGTTTTGAGTTGAGTATCTTCTTTATGTTTTTTGATAAATTTAAATATATTTAGGAGTAAAGATGACAAGTAATGTCAATATTTAAGTAAAGTACAAATGTTTCAATTCAAATGTTCATTTTAAATTCACTTGCCTGGAAACTATATGTTGCATTTATCTGGTAAAAAGTGTTGAGTGTACTTCTGAATGTTGTTTTACATGTATAAACACAACAGAAGATGTACAGTAAACAGCATAAAGAGAGAAATATAGACTAGTTGTAATCACAAATGAGGACTGGTCAGCTTACTGACAGGGAACTAAAAGATTAAAGATGAAACTATAGATGAGGGAGAACTGCATCAAAAGTAACAGGTACTATTCATTCAGCCATCCACTCACTTACAACTCACACACACACACACACACATACACACACACACGCTCCACCGCACATACACAACCACACAGAAAACAACTCTGTCTTCCCTTCTCCGCTTCTACCCAGGGGCTCCCTGTTCCCTCTGACCTCATTCAGCCTGATTTATTCCTGAAGCAATAGGCGTGGTGCTCCCTCTCTCTTTACACTGTTTTATTGATATGAAGTCATCCTGCTAGGTCTGGTGGCAGGTTGCACCCCAAAGCACTCACTACAGCATAACTCAAAATATAGTGTCTTTGTGAAAGTACCAATCAATGACGTTAAATTGCCATTATGTACCTGTAATAGAATGTCATCACTCAATCTAGGTGAGTCTAAATACAAATGATGAACAAAGGCTCTAGTTGTAACAAACCATCATGTATCTACTATTTGAAGGATTTAAATAGAGAAGCACTAACTGGAACAGCACAGTCAAAAAATAATTATTAAAATAATTTCCTATAGTACTGTAAATTGTAAAGATGAATTTACTTTTAATTTTTGTATATGTTACATACTTTTAGTGGTGAGAGCACAACCCAATGATGCACTGTGATCAAGCTTTTATTTTCCAAAATTATACCTGTATCATGTTTTGTTGTTTTTTAAAACAATTTTCATTTTTTGATGCACTAATGCACTTGACTGTTTAACCAGCCTTTTTAACCAGCATACACTTTGTTTTACCATTTGTTCTGTCATCTCATCATAAGCTCCACACTTTTTTTAAACTTTCATTTCCACACATTAAGCTTACACAGTGATTCGTCTAAGCTGTTACAGAGTGTGTCCATGTGTTGCTTTGCATTAACATAACATAACTACATAACTATGTGTACTAAACACACTCTGTAGATACAGTGGGTTGCAAAAGTATTCATACCCCTTGAACTTTGCCATATTTTGTCACATTACAACCACAAACATAAATATATTTCACTGGAATTTAATGTGAAAGACCAACACAAAGTGGTATACAATTGTGAAGTGGAATGAAAGTTATACATGAATCAACAATTTTTTTACAAATAAAAAACTGAAAAGTGCGATGTGCAAAATTATTCAGCCCCCTTTTCCCTGAGTGCAACCA